>CM077643.1:280599418-280619418 GCA_039707465.1 Rhabdophis nuchalis | reverse complement strand
GAGCCCCATGTAGAGAGCATTGCAGTAGTCCAGACGGGATGTCACGAGTGCAAGAGTGACTGTGTGCAGGGCATCCTGGTCCAATAAGGGCCGCAACTGACGTACCAGGCGAACCTGGTAGAACGCCCCCCTGGCCATGGCTGTCACTTGCTCTTCCATGGACAGCCGGGTATCAAGGAGGACGCCCAAGTTGCACGCCCTATCCACGGGGGCTAGATGTTCGCCCCCTACGGCCAGCGATGGAACAAACTGGTTGAACCGAGGTGCCGGAAACCACAGCCACTCGGTCTTGGACGGGTTGAGTCGGAGTCTGTTCCTTCCCATCCAGACCCGCATGGCTTCCAGACACCAGGACATCACTTCGACAGCATCGTTGGGGTGATTTGGGGTGGATATGTACAGTTGAGTGTCGTCAGCGTACAGATGGTACTCCACCCCAAAACTACGGATGATCTTACCCAGCGGCTTCATATATGTTTTGAACAGGAGCGGCGAGAGGACCGACCCCTGAGGCACCCCACAAATGAGGGGTCTCGAGGTCAACCTCTGCCCTCCTGCCAACACAAATTGTGACTGACCGGAGAGGTAGGAGGAGAACCACCGTAACACGGTGCCCCTCACCCCCAACCCCTCCAGCCAATGCAATAGGATACCATGAACGATGGTATCAAAAGCCGCTGAGAGATCTAATAGGACCAGGATGGAGGAGCAACCCCCATCTCTGGCCCTCCAGAGATCATCCACCAACGCGACCAATGCCGTCTCCATGCTGTGACCGGGACCCGGACTGGTGCGGGTCCAGATAATCAATTTCCTCCAGGTGACGAGGAAACTGTTGTGCCACCACACTCTCTACAACCTTCGCGAAAAAGTGAAGGTTGGAGACCGGACGATAATTTACTAATAATGCTGGGTCCAGGGAAGGCTTCTTGAGGAGGGGCCTCACTACCGCCTCTTTCAAGACGGTAGGTAAGAACCCCTCACTCAAAGAAGCATTCACAACTTCCTGGAGCCAGCCTCGTGTGACCTCCCAGGATGCCAGTACAAGCCAGGAGGGACACGGGTCCAATAAACATGTAGTGGCTCTCAGTCGCCTACGTAACCTGTCCATATCTTCGCAAGTAACAGAGTCAAACTCTTCCCATAAAAATGTCTCAAGACCCGCTCTGACAATCCCTCTAGACCACTTTCGGTGGAGGACAACTCGCTCCGAATCTGAGCGATTTTATCCTGCAGATACTCTCCAAACTCCTCTGCTCTGCCCTGTAGAGGGGCTTCCCGTGGCCTCTGTTGAAGGAGGGAGCGGGTCACCCCAAACAGGGCAGCAGGGCAGTTATCTGCAGACGCAATAAGGGTGGCACAATGATGTCGTTTGGCCACTCTTATCGCCACAAGATAAGTCCTCAAATGGGATCTTACTTGTGTTCGGTCAGATTCAGATCGTGTGGATCTCCACCTCCTCTCTAGGCATCTCTTGTGGCGTTTCAACCCCCTCAGCTCCTCGGTAAACCAAGGAGCCTGGGTGGCTCTCTGCGATCTAAGGCCCCCGTGGCCGACGAACTCCATGCAGCCACTAGGTCCTCCGTCAGGGTGCGGGTCAGGGTCGCAGGTAATGGCCCAAGCTCTGTCTGGAACCTCTCAGGGTCCATCAGGCGCCTGGGGCGGAACCACCCAGGCATTTCTGGTTCCGCCTCCCCGCGGGGGTATAACCACGTATACCCCTTGTAAGCAGATTCAGACATTAACCAACATAATTTTTAGTCTTCATTTTCTAGCAGAGCTTCTCAAATTCCTAGTCAGAATCAGAGCTACTTTCGATGGGCTAATTTTGTTATGGGAAAATTGCAAGCAAGCCTGTTATAAAAGTGAGCTAAGAGCTTGACATAAGCTGCTGAAAGAGGAACTGGAGGACTGAAGTTTGTTTCCTTGTTCCCTACGTGCAGGCTGACCAAGTTTGCCAAAGGGAGGGAATTGAGGGATGGGATGGGATACTGAGGGGTGGGTGGGAGGGGAAGAACAGAATTCCCTGCTGCCACAAAACAGATACACTTCTTTCTTCTGCTGCCATGGGAATCCTACTATGACCCAGATTTCATCTATTTATATCTCTCTCATTTTATTATCTGTTTTCATCCTCCCCTTCACATCCAGCTGTCATTTCTACTAAACTACTATTGTCTAAGCCCTTTGGTTTTCATACAATGAGCTCAATAATCTACCATAAGCAATGGAAGAATGAATATCGATGATCTTTTCCTTCTTGCCGCCTTGTTATTGTCTTCCTCCACTCAAACATCCTTGGAATTTTGCATCTACCGATTCCTTTCCTCTTGAAATGGCCCTTCCTATGGGATATAGAGAACAAGGTTTTTTAGGTCTTTACCCCTTGAGGGATGTGTTGAAGGCACAAACAGGGAATCAAAATAAATGGGGCTGGCACTAAAATAAAATATTATTTGCTGTTTTAAAACCAGTGCAATGGATTTGATGTGATAATAATAATAATAATAATAATAATAATAATAATAATAATAATAATAATAATAATAATAATAATAATAATAATAATATTTATTTATTTTATTAAATTTATACCCCGCCCTTCTCCTTGTTAGGACCCAGGGCGGCGCACAGGCATTATTAAAACCACAAAATACAATAAATATCAGTTAAAATATATTAAAATTAGTTAACCCGTGCTAAAACCCATGTTAAAACCGTCCCAAATTATAATTTATATTTTAAAAAGTCAGAAACGGGGGGGTATCCTAGGCCGGCTTGCTGAAATAAATACGTCTTAAGACGTTGGCGGAAGAGGCGGAGGTCCGAGAAGTTCGGGGGGTAGGTCGTTCCAGAGGGCCGGGCCCGCCACAGAGAAGGCCCTTCCCCTGGGTGTCGCCAACCGGCATTGCCCCGCTGACGGCACCCGGAGAAGACCCTCTCTGTGGGAGCGGATCGGACGAAGGGATGTATGGGGCAGGAGGCGGTCTCGTATATAGCTAGGCCCCGAGCCATGGAGCGATTTAAAGATGGTCGTCAGCACCTTGAAGCGCACTCGAAAGGCCACAGGCAGCCAGTGCAGCTCGCGCAGGAGAGGTGTTACGTGGGTTTGCCTTGAGGCACCCATAATCACCCGCGCGGCCGCATTCTGTACTAACTGTAGCTTTCGAGTGCACCTCAAGGGGAGCCCCATGTAGAGAGTGTTACAGTAATCCAGCCGGGATGTCACAAGCGCTTGAGTGACTGTGCGAAGGGCTCCCCGGTCCAGTAAGGGGCGCAACTGGCGTATCAGGCGTACCTGATAGAACTCCCCCCTGGCCACGGCCGTCACATGGTCCTCCATGGACAGCCGGGAATCCAGGAGGATGCCCAAGTTGCGCGCCCTCTCCACGGGGGCCAGTTGTTTGCCCCCAATGGCCAGTGTTGGACTTATCTGGCTGAACCGGGGTGCCGGAAACCACAGCCACTCGGTCTTGGAGGGGTTGAGTTTGAGTTTGTTACTACCCATCCAGATCCGTACGGCCTCCAGGCACCGGGACAGCACCTCGACGGCATCGTTGGGGTGGTTTAGGGTGGATATGTACAACTGAGTGTCATCAGCATACAGATGGTATTCCACCCCAAAACCACGGATGATCTCGCCCAGCGGTTTCATGTAGGTGTTAAACAGGAGTGGCGAGAGGACCGACCCCTGAGGGACCCCACATGTGAGTGGCCTCGGGGACGACCTCTGCCCTCCTGCCAACACCCATTGCGACCGACCAGACAGGTAGGACGAGAACCACCGTAGGACGGTGCCTCTCAGCCCCAACCCCCCCAATCGGTGCAATAAGATACCATGGTCGATGGTATCAAAAGCCGCTGAGAGGTCTAATAGGACAAGGATAGAGGAGCAACCTCTATCCCGTGCCCTCCAGAGATCATCCACCAACGCGACCAATGCCGTTTCGGTGCTGTGACCGGGCCGGAAGCCGGACTGGCACGGGTCTAGATAATCAACTTCCTCCAGATGTCGGGGAAACTGTTGGGCCACCACACTCTCAACAACCTTCACTAAAAAGTGAAGGTTGGAGACAGGACCATAGTTCTCTAATAAAGCTGGATCCAGGGATGGTTTCTTGAGGAGGGGCCTCACCACCGCCTCTTTCAAAATGGTAGGCAAGTACCCCTCACTCAGAGATGAATTCACAATGCCCTGGAGCCAGCCTCGTGTCACCTCCCAGGATGCCAGTACAAGCCAGGAGGGACACGGGTCCAATAAACATGTGGTGGCTCAAAGGTTCCCCCGCAACCTGTCCATATCCTCGGTAGTAACAAAGTTAATAATAATAATAATAATAATAATAATAATAATAATAATAATAATAATAATAATAATAATAATAATAATACTAAATTTAATTTATAGACTGCTCCCTCTCCCCGAAGGGACTCGGGGCAGTGCACAGGGGAATTAAAAAACGTACAAACATACATCATAAATATATAAAATCCAATTAAACAATTTATCCCTGCGCTAAAAAACCTAAAATCCTAAAAACTAAACCCCTTAAAAACCCGATTAAAATGATTTAAATATTCAGACTGAAAAGGCTGGAAGGTAGGTTAGGCCAGGCCGGCCTGCTGAAAGAGATGGGTTTTGACGGAAGGCACAGTGGTCCGGGGTTGTTCTGAGCTCGGGGGGTAGGTCGTTCCATACAGCTGGGCCCGCCACAGAGAAGGCCCTTACCCTGGGCGTCGCCCGCTGGCATTGCCTAGTGGATGGCACCCGGAGAAGTCCCTCTCTATGGGAGCGAATCGGTCGAAGGGATGTATGGGGCAGGATGCGATCTCGCAGATAGCTAGGTCCCGTGCCATGGAGATAAACCAAATAGTGCTGACTTCATAATGAAAGGTGACATATGCAATCCAGTGATGAGGAAGATTTGGATTCGCATCTTTTCTTCCATGATCGAGCAGAGGAGTTTGAAAAGGAGATCCAATTTTCACTAAACCCCTGCCTCTCTGCAGCTGGCATTTTCTGTGATCTTAAATTCTCTCAATTCCCCACATAGATTTTTAGAGGATCCAAGAAGTTGATCCTCAAACGTCACCTCCATCTTCTACTAGCAAGAGTAGAATCTTTGCTGCACCAGCTGAGCCATCTTATTCAGATTAATAGTGAACCATCAATGGAAAACTAGGAAAGTTCGAAGTACAATATGGGAATTGATATCACAAGTGAAATGGATGTGTGGATGGGTGAGTGGTTGGGTGAGTGGGTGGATGGATGGATGGATGGATGGATGGATGGATGGATAGATATAGATATAGATAGATGACATAGATAGATTTTTAAAATTGTATCTTGTACAAACATGTACAAGGTAACAGGTATAAGTATAAACATGGACACAAACAAGGGAAATGAGTACAAATAAATGGGGTCAGTAGGACAGGGAGGGAAGGCATCATTGGTGTGGTTATGCCTGCCCCTTTTATGGACCTCTTAGGAATTGGGTGAGGTTCATGGTAGACAGTTTAATGTTGAAGCTGTGGGGGGTTAGAGGATGTAACTATGGAGTCAGGTAGAGCATTCCAGGCATTGACCACCCTGTTGCTAAAGTCATATTTTCTGCAATCTAGTTTAGAGCGGTTTACCTTGAATTTGTATCCATTATTTGCCCAAGTATTATTAAGGGTGAAGATGAAGTTGTCATTGACAGGTAGGATGTTGTAGCAGACAATTTTGTGTACTATGGTTAGGTCCGATCGTGGGCAGCATAAGGAATTCTATTGCAAGCAGAGGAGTGGAGTACTCTTCTCGTGAAATACTTCTGGACCCGCTCAATTGTATTAATGTCCAATATACAGTGTGGAGCTGTAGTCAAGAATTGGTCTGGCAAAGGTTTTGTATGCCTTAGTTAGCAGTACAATATTATCGGAGAAGAAGCATCGCAAAATTAGGTTAACAACTCTTAATGCCAATGCTGTTACAGTGAGTTCTGGGGCTTAGATCGTTTGAGATGTGTATTCCTAGCTCCTTGACAGAGTCAGGGTTGTCTACGAGGTCATATCCACCCAGCTTGTATTTGGTGTTTTAATTTTTGTTGCCAATGTGTAGGACAAAGCATTTGTTAGATGAGATTTGGAGTTGCCAAATGCGCGACCATTCTGACACAAAGTCAAAGTCGCTTTTTGGGTAGTAGCATTATCCGTGGTGTTAAATACAGACAGACAGACAGACAGACAGTCTCAAGAATTCAGCATCTATATTAACTATCTCTCAAAGTGGCCTGCAAAACTTGTAATCAAGTTAATAGCCATAGTATAATGAAACTTAGAACATGACTTTTGTTCTGGGGGAAATGGGGCAAGTAGAGTTATGCAGGGTATCATTATTATTACTCTGCAAAACACATATTGGGTCTGAGTGGTGGGAAGGCTTCAGATGTTCACTTCTGAGTTTGTGTCCTCTACTGTGTAAAAATATGTATGCTTTCTACTTTTTAGGTAATTGGTGAGCATCAACAGGAAAGATGTAGATCTAGATCAAGACCATCCTGACATAGGCTTTCAGGTCCATATAACAAGAGGAACAATCTGGTAGTAAATTACAAAGCTTTTCTAGAGTTCCCCAGAGTGACCAGATTGAATTTGAATTTATTTCAATTTATATACCGTGCCTTTTCCATCGAGATGGACCCAGGGCGGTGCACAGGAAATTAAAACCAATAAATAATAGAAAATACAATAAATATAGTTAAAAAGAATTAAATCAGAAACCTGTGCTAAAATTCCCAAGTAAAAACCAAATGTCCATTTACTCATTGGCAGAAGCTATATCAAAGATAAAATTTAAACGTTAAGCTAGACCAGCTTGCTGGAAAAAGTATGTCTTGAGTGAACGGCGAAAGAGGGGAAGGTCCGTGATAGTGCGAAGTTCGGGGGGCAGGTTGTTCCAGAGGGCCGGCCCTGCCACAGAGAAGCACCGCTAGCCGGCATTGACCGGCGGTTGGCATCCTTAGTAGGCCCTCCCTATGGGAGCGAATCGGATGGAGGGAGGTATGTGGCAGGAGACGATCCCGCAAGTAACTAGGCCCCGAGCCATGGAGCGATTTGAAGATGGTGACAAGCACCTTGAAGCGCACCAGGAAGGCTACCGATAGCCAGTGCAGCTCGCGCAGGAGAGGTGTTACGTGGGAGCATCGGGAAGCTCCCAGGATCCCCCGCACAGCCGCATTCTGCACCAACTGGAGTCTCCGGATGCACCTCAAGGGGAGCCCCATGAAGAGAGCGTTACAATAGTCCAAGCGGGACGTCACGAGTGCTTGAGTGTCATGCTATTGATATAGCGTTTGCAAGTTATGAATTATGGTTGTGTACAGGAGTTCATAAATGGATTCAGTTATCCTTTCCCCGATGTTGAATAATGTCATTTTCATTAAAAAAATATATCAAGATTTGTTTGTTTTGCACATGCATCTCAGCAGCAGCAGTCCCAAATTGGATCCTTGATTCACAAACAAAATATTACAAATGCTCCTTTATACCTAGGATATGCCCAAATAACCACCTTGGGGAATTACCTCCAGCTTACGAGGCTTGGTATGTTGTATACACTTGGTACTGCCAAGTCTCTCCTAGCTTGGTCTTAAATTACACTGGGGTTGATTCATAAACTCTGCTTTGTCTCTTGACTTGACATGTTGATTAAGTTTAAAGCATACAGTACATTCAGTTTTATGAAGGTTTCTAAAAATTGTGTTGCTGTTGCTGTTGTTGTTCTTTTTGTATAGCCAGCCACAAAGACAGAGAAGAGAAACACATGGAGCAACACACAAGCAAGGCAGGTATGCAACTAAAATTGTGATAAACTGAAAATTGAAATTCTTATAGCTTCTTTCCTTTCTTATCCCCACATAAAAAAAAGAAATTAGTAGAATGGTTTTGCTATTTTAAATTCTGGATTTGACGGCTTGATTGGAGGGAATGAGATGAGGTTTTTTTAGGTGGCAATACTACATGTGTTATTTTACTAATTTCAAAACTTAGTAAATTATATTCCTGTAGCATCTGATGGGAGAATTCCATTTTATTCTTCCTCTAAGACCTAGTCTGCCATTCTTGGACAAGATATCTACAGACCAAGGGTCTGTGTCCTTCCAGATGTTGTTCTCCAACTCACATTAGTTGTTAACATTTGGAGGTTCACAGTTTTCTAACCCCTTTATAGGATGATCTATTTTCCTTATTAGAATAAAAATTTAAAATATGGATTAATTTCACAACTTGGCTAATTCAGGAGATGGAGAACTAACATATTTGTAAGCTCCTAGGCCAAGGACTGTAAAACTATGTAAGGAAATTCTTGTTTCTTCCTTTGTTGTGTTGTATTCAACATTAGTGGTTTAGAATATTATATACACATAGACAGAAGTTCTAATAAATGAATAGAGTTCAGTGGATGGACTCACACCTCATTTCAAGCCATCCTCTAAAAGCGAACAGTTATCTGAGTGGAAGAACTGTCAATCAGCTGGTTGCTCTTACAGAGAATATGTAGTACAACACCAACTAATTTCTGGAAGGTCTTCCTTCCTATTTTGACTGGGGATATTTACATATAGCAAAGCAACCTGAACCTATAAAGTTTCCCTATTTAGATATTTTTCAGGCTGGGGAATAGTGGACCTTCAGTTATTTTGAATTACGGCTCTCGACAATTCTTTCCATGACGACTGTAGCAGAAGGGAGTTGTAACTCAGGAATTCCTGGGCAGTAACAGTCTTTTTAAGGAGTAATTTTACACATGAGTAATTTTTAAGGAGTAATTTTACTTTTTAAGGAGTAATTTTACACATTTACACAAAAGCTTCTTCAGCTCTGACTGGATGATGGAATATAAAACCTTCTATTCCCCACCATCCAGTCAGAGCTGAAGAAGTTTCTTGGATGAGAAGTGAAATGTCTTCAAAGAAAAACAAGGAAGTCCAGTTGCCTTGTGAAAAGAAGTACCTTTGGGACGACCACTTTCTTTATTTAAGTGTGCAGCCTGCTCTTCTATGGAAATTTCTCTAATTTGTGCATTGCCAAATTAGAGAAAACAAAACAGGAGCAGAGATTTGGTCAAGATTCGCATGTGGTGTTTCAAAGGTACAGCTGCAACATGGGAAATAATTACTATGGTTTAAATAGCATTCCATGTCTCCATCTCAAAAATGATTGTAACCAGAGTACCTATTCAGGTGCTTCAGATGACACTATGGCTGAGCCATTTCAAGGCAATTGTTATCTTCTAAGTCAGGGCTTTCAAACTCGCAGCCCGCAGGCCCAATGCGTCACATGCTCGCCACGCCCATGCACAGTTTAGCAAGGGAGGGAGTCATTACATGATGCTGTTGTGACAACACGAGTTTGACACCCCTGTTCTAAGTACTTGGAGTGCCCTCAGATACTTGGCTCTTGTAGTACTTGGCTACTATACTCCCTGCTCTGTTGAGTTCATAAAACATTCAAATATATATTTTTTGAACTACAGCTAGATTTAATATTATGCAATAGTTATTTAATAGTTTCCCTTAATGAAATTGTTGCAAAATTACCTTAGAAAATATTTGCAAGTGCCACTATAATGTTATTTGTTCATGTCTCTCAAGCGCTATTGTTTGGTATCTCATTTACCATGTTTTCATTTTTATCACTTACCCACATGTGGCTCCCACATATTCAAGAATTATCTGATACACCCAATCTTTTCAGTGAACTCTATCATAGAATCTGGAGAAAATCCTCATTTTTGAATATGTTCATCAGCATAAATATGAAAAACGTATTCCTACCCTTCTGATATGTGCTGATTCCTTGGGGCCCAACTCCTACACTAAAGAATAATTTGTTGTATTTGTTGTCTCCCTGCCATGTAGCCCTATACTTAAACGAAGTCCTGATATCACCAAATCACCACTGATAAAGTCAGAACAACTTCTCAAAATAGATGACCATGACTTCAGTATGCGGCCAGGCTTTGGAGGTATGATGGAGGAGGTTCTGCTGATATTACATTTTTTCCTCCATTGCTTCTTGAAAAAACATCGCATTGGTTTTGCACAAAAATGAATAGGAAGAATCACAATGTACTGTATAGTAAATGTTTGCTTAAATAGGAGACAGCTTTTTCCTGATGTAGTTTTTCAGATTGTGTTTTTCCAAACAATTTTGGGAGAGATTATTGTATCTCTTCCAAAAGAGGGTGGTATGGCAGGGATTTGGGGAAAATGTTTAACATCACCTGAAGACATTGGGTGAGGCCATTTCCCAGCATGGAGTTAAAATGATTAGTACACTACTAATAATCCTCAGGTTGGGACCATTCATTCAGTGACTATTCAAAGTTATGACCGCACTGAATGAGAAGGACTTATGACCAGTCCTTAGAGTTCTGATCATTGAAATGTTCTGAGGTCATGTGTTCATGGTCCAGGTGTTTGGTGCCCAGCTAATGATTACAACGTCACAGTGAGTTGTCATGATTGCAATTTCTGACATTTCTTGCTGGTCCTCACAAGCAAAATCAATGGGAAAGCAAGCAGTAAGTTTGAAGTTTTGGTCACATGAGGTCCTTGTTTAAGTTCACATGGAGTCCTCACTGAATAACAGCAACTGGGACTACTAGACCTGCCATCAACAAGCAGCATGGTCATGTGACACTGTTATTTATGACATTGCTTATCAATCTCGATTCCAGACCTAATTGCTATTATTGAATGCTGATGATATTAAATTGTACTGAGGACATGCATAGCCAGACTTCTCAGGGAAAAAAGCTACATAGCATGAATGATTTACATGAACATCTTGTGATTTTTCCTTGCCAGCTTCCCCAATGACTTTGTGAAACCAGGAAGGAAGATCACAAATGGCCATTACCTGACTACAAAATACTGCAACTGTCATAAGTGTCTTCTAGTGGCCAAGTATCTAGATTATGATCTGTGGGGTGCCAGGAGACAGTAAGTTCTAGCCTCGCCTAAGACGTGACAGCCAGCTGGGTCATTTTGGACCAGTCATCCTCTTTCAGCCCAACCTATCTCACAGATCTATTGTGAAGCACGAGCCTTCCACGCATATGCAGAGTATAAAAAATGGAATGTGATGACACCTGGGTGAATGGGCGGAGTCTCCCGCCACCACCGCTACCAATTCGCCCAAACCAGATAGAACCAACTCAATTGCACCACTGCATAAAATCTAATAGATAAAAGAATTTCAGAAATAATTGCTGAACAAGTGGTAGTTAATTAACGACTACGTATCCTGTGATATCTATTTTTCATGTTATTAGTTTTGGTTTCTTAATGTTTTCCATTAAGAGTCCTAAACTTTGAATGGGAGACCTTAAATTTTTTGAATATTTATCCTAAAGGTTGACATAAATATCCTCTATGTTTATCCAGGCCCTTCAATTCCTGTTGGAGTTGATGTACAAGTTGAAAGTCTGGACAGCATTTCAGAAGTTGACATGGTAAGTATCCATTTTATGATTCAAAATGCAAATAGATGGTTAGAATATGATTCATTTCATTGTTCATGAATATATCCCAGGATTCCCTGGACACTTAAGACATTGAATATTAAAATTGTTTTATTAGGGATTTTTAGGGGTATTAGTTTTTAGATAGTCGGGGATTTTAGCGCAGGGTCTAGGTTTAATTCATTTAAAATTTGTATTATAATGTGTGTTGATTTTATATATGTGTATTTTAATTCCCTGTGCACCGCCTCGAGTCCCTTCGGAGAGAGAGAGCGGTTAACAAATTAAATTATTATTATTATTATTATTATTATTATTATTATTATTATTATTATTATTATTATTATTATTATTATTATTATTATTATTATTATTAATTGAGATCAACATTGTCTGGAATACTCAAGGAGTTATTTTTGCACATTCATATGTACATTTACAAAAGTAATTCATATACGGACTCCTGTATCATAAATTTATCCCAGTCCCATAAATGCTCATGAAATTCAATATAAAGTTAGCAATATTGGACGCAGAAGTATGCACTTAGATGCTTCAGTATCACCCTACAGCCTTATGCAACTCCCTAAAGTTTCATGCAAATGTAATTATTAATAACAAAGAAGAGATTAATTATTATAAACATGGCTGGATAATGGTTGTATCAACAATATTTAATTTTCAATAAATATAAATAAAATGAAATCCAACTTAGGTTTTGTTTGAACCTAATGCTTTTGGCAATGCCATTCAAATGCCACTCATAAACGTTGGCTCAGAAATACCTGAACATAATAGAAAACATTCATAAGTATTATACTACTTTGAGCACATTTGTAAACAGGGAAACTCCCACCAAAGCTTCCTAGGAGCTGCTAAGTCGCAATTAGGTGCACTAATTCTGCTTCCATGCAGGGGATGTATTTATTGTAGGGTTAATGTAAGATAATGCAGATGTTGAAACTTGCATTATCAAAGTGGCTTCTATTTTAGTTTTACTCATTTAATGGTTTTTATGTGTTTTTTAAAAACATTACAAATAATTATCATTCCATCAAATATTTTAAGAGACTTTTTCTCATTTTAAAGTAGCTGAGAATTTTTAAATATTTTTTTCTGTTTACTCCATTAAGTGCTTAAACATTTAGGTGGGGTTTTTTTTTGTATTTTTAGTATTTGCCACATTTGATTAAATAACATTTATGGGGGGAAAGGTAAGCTTGGCAGTAAAGATGTCTTTTTTCCATTTAAAAAAAAATCTTAATTAGGATTTCACCATGACGCTTTACCTGAGACATTACTGGAAAGATGAAAGATTGTCATTTCCAAGTACCAATAACCAAAGTATGACCTTTGATGGCAGACTTGTGAAAAAGATCTGGGTGCCTGACATGTTCTTTGTCCATTCAAAGCGTTCCTTTATCCACGACACAACGACAGATAATGTCATGCTTCGAGTACAGCCAGATGGGCAAGTACTTTACAGCTTGAGGTAAGATGTAGTCATAATAATAATTGGTCAAAGAAGCAGAAGAAACAGTAGATCATATACTCAGCTCACGCAAGAAGAGTAAACACATTGATAATAAACAATGATATAGTAGCAGTTGCCAAAATGATTCAGTGGAACATCTGTTAAAATTATCATCTGTCAGTAAAGAAAATTGGTGGGAACATATAGTTGAAAAAGCAAAAAATGAGCTAGTTAAAATAATGTGGGATTATTGAATTCAAACTGATAAAATCTTGGTACATAACACACCAGATTTAACTATGGTTGAAAAGAAGAAAATGTAGATAATTGATGTGGCAAGACCAGGGTATAATAGAATAGAAGTCAAAGAACTGAGAAGATCATAAAGTATCAAGATCTGAAAAGTGAAGCTCAACGTTTATGGCATAAACCAGCAGTGGTGGTCCCAAAGGTTATTGGCACATTGGATGCCATACCAAAATATCTTGGGTATCATTTAGAAAATACACTCATTGACAAAATTTCCATCCATCTGTTACAAAAGGCCACATCTCTTGGATCGGCACATTTACTGCACTGATACATTACAACATCCTAGACTCTTTGAAAGAACTCAATGTATACAAAGACCAATATCAACTAAAGAAATGACAAGTGTGATTTCAGATTCTTGTGCATATAATCATAATTTAAACTTGTATGCTAACTGACTCTCAATTACTGTTGATAGATTACAACAATCAAAAAAATTATAATCAAATTAATTTATTAAAATTATCCTTCAAATTGCTGTTGTTATAAATTTAAAAATACTGATAAAGTGGGATTTTGAAGGTTGTATGCTGAAGGGGGTCAGAAGGAATTAACAATTATAATTAAAGGAGAACACTTAAATGTGGCTTGCTAACACAGCATGGAGTAAAATGCTTTAATATTTGACATATTGATTCATGAACAAGGACTCAGAAGTTAATTTTAAGAATATCTTCCATCATAGATAGAGTGTGTGTAAATAATGTTATGGAAGAGGATTGAGTTCTACTGGACAAGACTGAAATTTGAATTGGATTTAAAAAAGACTGCTACAAGAATGTTCTAGAAAAAGATGATATACTAGCTGTATGAATGAAACCGGCTGATGTTTTAATACTTAAAAGGGACATACAAATAACAAGCCAGAAGAGTCACTTGGATAATTTTCCTACATTAGATTTACGAAGCATGACATTATTTGAAGGAACTAAGGATCAAGATTGTTAAATATAAAGGGAAGGAATATAAAAGTGGTTTATTTGATCATAGTTAAAATTGATATTGTTATCTCTGGTAACCATTAATGGACTGTTTCTGTCCAGGACTGAATGACAAGGTTTTAAGGATTTGTTTATAGGTAAGAGATGAAATATTGGATGAAGAGTGTTATACCTTATGGGAAGATGATAAATTGTTAAATTACTTCTACTTGTGGTGATGAAGGGGAAGTTCTTTAGGTATTTCTTTTCTCCTTATATTCTCTCCCTCCCTTTTTTATATATTCTTTTTATTTTCTTTTATTTTCTTTTATTGGACTCTATCTTTTCTTTGTATTCTTTGAATTTTTTGTCGTTTCCACTAATTTTTATTTATATACTTATAATTCTTAATAAAAAAAGTTTTTTTAAAGAAAGTAAGTGCTATAGATGAGATCGCCTGATGGCATAGGGTGAAGTAGAGCTCTAGATCCCTCAGGCCAATCAAATGATGCTGTGGATGTTCTTTCTCAAGATGGAGTGGCTGTGGGTTTCAAGGGCCCATGTTTTTCCATCCTTGGTTTTGAATGATGTTGCAGTCTTATGAAGAAAATTGGTATGCAGTCTGGGGATCCTCCTGGACTCGTGACTCCTTTTTAAAGATTAATTAGCAGTTGTGGCTGGGAAGCCTTTTGCATTTTCACTTTGTGAGCCAGTTGCTACCTCTATTGGAAGCATTGTTCATGGTCACTCATACCTTAGCATGTGTGTAATAATCTGAAGCAGATTATTACCATGTGTTCTAAATGTGGCTGCCTTTGAAGACCATCTGGTTCAGAATGTGGTGCCACTGTGCATATTGGCACACCTCATCCATGTTACACCTCTGCCCTTAAGTTGCATATTTTTACTCAGGAGCAAGTTCCATTACTTAATTTGAATTTATTCAATATTTATACTACCCTGTTTCCCTGAAAATAAGACCTCCCTGGATAATAAGCCCAATCGGGCTTTTGAGTGCATGTGTTAAAATAAGCCCTCCCCAAAAAATAAGCCCTTCCCAAAAATATTGCAATGCAGCAGCCATGAGGTGACCACACTCACTGCCTCCTGCACCTCAAAAATAATAAGACCTCCCTGAAAATAAGGCCATGTGCTTATTTCGGGGGTCAAAAGAAAATAAGACCCTCTTATTTTCAGGGAAACACTGTACTACTGTGGATATTGCAGTTCTGAATGTACATCTTATTGAAAATAATGGAAATTACTATAACCAAGCATGAACAGAATGGCATTTATTATGCAGCACCCCATTAAAACTTGTTAAAAATGGAATGTGAATCTAACCTGCGTAATTCTTCTTTTCTTCTTCCATTTCCCATTTCAACACATTAAATATACTTACTGTGTTCTTAGGGTCACTGTAACAGCAATGTGTAACATGGATTTCAGTCGTTTTCCCCTTGACACACAGACATGTTCTCTGGAAATTGAAAGCTGTAAGTAAATAACCACACACTGATTTCTTAAAACTGTCTTCTAAGTAGGCTTGCATGTTATTATCCCAGAAGATGTTCTAATACTGTAACCGATGTTGTTTGCAGATTCAGTCTTCTTCTTAGTCCCTAACGATCTGTGTCCAGACTGAGTTACCATATTTTTCGGAGTATAAGAAGCCCGGGAGGGGCCAACGTTTCCGACGTGAAAGTTCTCAAAATATCTTGTTAACTCACCTTACCCTACCCTTTTTGTTAAAAAATTTGTAAAACTCAATAAAACTTTTTCAATATACAAAAAAAAAAAGACGCACCTTTTTCCCTCAAAAAAGAGGCTGAAAATCTGGGTGTGTGCTGAATAGAAGCATTTTTGCCTCCCGAAACTCCACCCCTTCACCAAAATAGCTGTGCATAGCTGTTTGAAGGCTTTCAGAGAGCTCCTGGGGGCTGGGGAGGGAAGAAATGAGTGGAAAACAGCCTGGTGTCTGCCCCCCCACCCCCCAGCAGCACTTTATAAGCCTCCTAAAGGCTATCTATGCCCTTTTTTGACAAAACATGAGCCCATTTTTGCAACAAACATGCCGGTTTTTGCTTGTTTTTGGGGGGGGGAGGGCAGGAGCACTCTACAAGCCTCCTAAAGGCTATTCATGCCCTTTTTTGCAAAACAAAAACAAAAAAACCCCAGGCCTGTTTTTGCGATAAAACGGGCTGTTTTGGGGAGGTTTGCAGAGTGCAAAAACTTTTTTTTTTTAAAATTCCTCTTCAAAACCTTGCTGCGTTTTATACTCCGGTGCGTCTTACAATCCGAAAAATACAGTAGCTATTTCACATGAACCCGACCAACTGTTGTAGCTGTCCAATAGTAGCTGCCCAATTTCAGTAGTAGCTGTGCAATTTCACACTTAGGAAATGTTTCCAGTTTTTTGTTATGCTGCTGTCAATGATATTGAAGGGGTATAACTTGCTCCTCATCATTAAGAGTGTTGACGGGACTACAATTGCATTGGGAAAAACTGCTAGCATGTTCGTAATAACAAAACTAAATTATGATGTATATAAAATAGATTGAAAGTTGAAATATAAGACATTACTCTATGGGTACCAGGCTGCTGAAGACTGGATTAAGCTCTGAGCTGTATGTTACCTGGATTCATTGCCATAGATACTTCCTTCCTCTGTAGATGCTTATACTGAAGATGATCTCATGCTGTACTGGAAAAATGGGAACGAATCCTTGAAAACAGATGATAGAATATCATTATCTCAGTTCCTTATACAAGAGTTCCACACCACCACCAAACTTGCTTTTTATAGTAGCACAGGTAAGTTTCCTTGGATCGCAAAGTGTTCTGATTCCCTCCTTAACAAGACTAATAACCAAAACTGACTGCTTCTTGGCTGCTCGCCCAAACTGACCTTGAAGCTTCTTGACGAAAGTATACACCATGACTTGAGACACGAAAGCTCTGACTCTGCAAATTATATGTTGTTCCCTGCAACCATTCCCTTAACAGAGGCTTTCTTTTGAAGCCTCTTGGGAGGGGCCAGTCAATTAGGCAGCTGAGACTGATTACCTCTTCCGGGTTCGTCTCTCTTGTAATTGACGCTGCCTTCTCTCGATCCTTCTTAGCCTGACATCAGGGACAAACTGGGTTTGATCCTCACCACTACACCAAGCCCCAGGTGCCTCCTGATGCCTAGCCGGGCTCTCTGCTCTCTCACTCTCGGCCTCCTCCTCTAGATCAGACTCATAGGACTCCTCACTAGAGGAGTCCATCAGCAGCTCATCCAGAGCCGGCTGGGCCACAACAGCAAAGCATATTTCTTCATAATTTTACAATGGGAATTAATTCGTTTTCTTTCCTATAAAAGTTCAGCAGATAAATCCCAAACCCAGGCTTGAATTTCACATCTCTATCTGCAGTGTTATAACTTGGTGTTGGTAGGATTCGTAGCAGGGGAAGGAAGAAGGCCTGTCTGTCTCTCACGAATACCCACACCATCTGGCCAGATCTCTCTTTGGGAGAGGTCTGTAGGTGTTCCCCTATCACCCCCCAAAAGAGTGCCACCAGAAGTGAGTTTCTACTGGTTCGGACCGGTTCGGCTGAATAGGTAGTAACTTGGCGGCCTGGGTCTCTGGAACCGGTAGTGACCCAGGCCTTCCACGCCCCTGGACCGTTTCTCCTATGGCACTGCCATCTTGATTTTTGGTTCTGCGCATGTGCAGAACAATTTTCATTGGAGAAATGTATTTTTTCCCTTTTTTAACATTTTACGCATGCATAGACATTTTTAGATGCAAATGTACATGCATGCCACATTTTTTGTGCGCCAAACTGGCAGCAACCCTCCCCCCAAAGTGCCATCTCTACTTAAACAGGTAGATGTATGTTTGACACAGCATTATACATATTTTTTAATTCATCAGGTATTAAATTTCAACCATACATTATCTCATTAAAAAATCTCTTTCAAGTTATAATTCAATGTAAATTTCAATCTTTAGTCCACATATGCTTGCATTGATCAAGCATGTTGTATCCAAATTTTTTTTGCTCATTTAATCATACATTATTTGACGTAATTATCTTCTATATTCATTTTCAATAATACATCTTAGCAATAATATGGTTAGGGTTAGTACATAAATCCACTTCAACTTCAGATTATTCATTCATAAAATTCTTTTTTATCCAGTTTAAATCGGTCAACTGAGCATAAGCAAACTATTGTCAAATATAACCATCCTTTTCCGGTTCTTTTCTGGAAAGGTTTAGTTTACTATAGGTTCTATTTCAGAATAAGTCAATAAATCAGAATAGGTCAAGTAAGTTTGTTTAACTAACACTTCTCGTCTAAGAAAGGTTTCTTGGGGTTACATACATAGAGGAATTTTTGGAGTCAGTCTTATTTTATACCTAACCCGAGCACTCAATATGGGGCATCTAACAAAATTATCTTTAAAATATATATTAACCTTAACTTTATCATTCCATAAATAGCTGTACCACCCAAATTTCAAATCATGTTCTTCTAACTTCAGTAAACTCTTATTCCTCAATCACCCAATCTTTCATCCGTACCAAACAAAGGCAAAATACAAATTCAAATCAGGTAATCCCACTTTATTTAGTATCTTTGATTCTTGTTTTTAATATATTTGATACTTGTTTTTTGCCCTGCTATACAAAGTCCATACTTTCCAAAACTTTAAACATAAATGACCAATTCAAATCATCAAAAGTTTTCTCTGTATCTGCAAAAATCAAGGCCACTTGCTTCTCATTTTGCTGTAGAAAATGCTGTATTCCATCTAATGTAATGGATGTAATGTGATTTCTTAATTATCTTTTGGATAAAAATCTATATTGATCAGCATGAATGAAATCCTGTAAAAAAAAATTAGTTTATCAGCCAATATTGTTGCAAATATTTAATAACCGCTATTCAGCAACTACATCAGTCTATAATTCTTTGCTGCGGTGAGACATTGTCCTTCCTTTGGCAATATTGGTTCTTTCCAGGATTCTGGCATAGTAGATTCTTGCAAAATGGAATTCATCACACCATCACAGATGTATAAAAGTTGATCATCAAAGCATTTATAATATGAGTTCACAACCTATCCAGACCTGCTGCTTTCCCACTTTTAATCTTTTTTTTAATAGCTTTTGATGTTTCAAACTTTGTTCATAATTGTGAAGGGATTGTGAAAGCTTTGGTAGACTCTGTTTTTTTCAATGAATACTCACATTATCTGTTAGTACTGTGATGGCGAACCTATGGCATATAAGCCATTGCCCAGCTCAGCTCCACGGTGCATGCACGTTTGCCTCTTGGCAACCAGCTGATTTCAGGTCTTTGGCATGTATGCGCAGGGGGTGGAGCGCATGTGGGAGAATCGCACATGCATGCACAGGGGTCATGTGTGCATGTCTAGGGGGAGGGGGGAATGCGGGGTGATGTATGTGGTGTTCCCCCCCATGGCCCATTTTTCCTCTCAGGAGGCTGCAGGGAGGTCTACTAGGCCCAAAATTGTATGCAGGGGAATGTGGCACCTCCACTCGTGGCCCAATTTTGTTCCCAGGACACTGCAGGGAGGCCTACTAGGTCCAAAATGGTGTGGTGTGGAGGGGTCATGGATGCATGCTCAGGGGGGTGGAGGGAGAGAGGAAGAAAAATACAGTAGGTAGGTAGGTAGGTAGGTAGGTAGGTAGGTACAGTGGCGTAGCGTGGGGGGTGCAGGGGGTGCGGGCCGCACCGGGCACAACATCTGGGGGGGCGCGCTC
>CM077643.1:280254418-280594418 GCA_039707465.1 Rhabdophis nuchalis | reverse complement strand
TTCCTACATCAAAGCTGTGGACATTTACCTCTGGGTCAGTTTTGTGTTTGTCTTCCTCTCAGTATTAGAGTATGCTGCAGTGAATTACCTGACCACGGTGCAAGAGAGAAAAGAACGGAAGCAATGTGAGAAGGTAAATGTTACTGTCATAAGGAACTAGTGGGGAACAATTAAGACATTAATGTGAATCCTTGTTGCTCTCTGACCTTGGTTGCAGACATTTCATTACCCAACTAGATAACATCATCAATGCTAGAAGGGAGTGGAGTTCTGGCACTGATGATATATCCTAGTCGGGTAATAAAACATCTGCAAGAAAACCACAATGCTCAGAGAGCGCCAAGGACCCCACAATTCAACCCTAACCTTCAAATGTTCCGTTACTTTGATATTAATATAGATGCATACAATATTTTAAATAATCTAAATATTTAAATTTAAAACAAAGTAATATATACTAATGGCAGGAACTGACCTTAGCCAATAGATGCAGTTATGTCGATTTGAATGTCATTCCTTCTTTTTCCTCTGCAGCTTTCTGGTGCTTCTGCAATCCCACAGCCAAAGCAAATGACAGGGATGGAAGGAAGCTACAGTGATGGAGAAGTAAATGAATTAGGGCAATATGTGTCTGAAAATGGAGGTAAAGAAGACAGAATGATGGTCCAGTTGGGTCTTGGATCAGAAGGAAATTCAAGTAGGAGGAAAATCCAGAGATATAGCAGCATGAGAATCGACACTCATGCCATTGACAAGTATTCCAGAATAATATTTCCAGGATCATACATTTTATTTAATTTGATATACTGGTCCATTTTTTCATAGTTAATTTTTTCTGTAGCTATTTTTTATGTGCTTGCAATAACAACATCATGCATGAATTATCAAGTAAATTTGAAAGTGGAAACTGAATGTTCTTCTTTCTTCCTGATAAAGTTTGGTACTCTAATATGAATATCACTTAAACTGCTCTCCATTTTCTTGTGATTTCAATGGGAAATAGCAAAGAGAAGAGAAAAGCCTACCTTTTGCAAAGGAGATTCTTTGAACAGTGTTTGCATTTTAAAAGACTTGTACTAAATTATTACTAAAGACAAAAGAAGGCAAGAAGATACTTTAAAGTTCTCCTTTGAAACTTCTAATTATGGCATTTTTATTTCAGCTACAGAAATGGACTATATTTTAAATTTTTGTTTTCATTTGTAAATATATTATGTGCCATTAAGTCAGTATTGATTCTTAACCACCATATAGATACCAGGACTATCTATCTCCAATCTGGCCCATCAGATCTTCAAACAATGTACCCATTGCCAGTTTGAGTCTATTCACTTTGCTGCTGGTTGTCCTCTTTTTCTGTGTCTTCCTACATTTCCCAAAATTATTGACCTCAAAATATGAAATGTGAGCTTGGCAATTTTTGTTTTCAATAGGAAATTTGCATTGATTTATTCTATGATCAATTTGTTTTCTGGCTACTCACAGTATTCTCAGAAGTCGTCTCCAACACCAAAGTTCAAAAACATCGATATTATTATTTTTTAAATTATAAATTAAAAAAACTCTTTGTAGATAAATTACAAATGTAGATACTCTACAGCTACTCTACAGATTTAATAATCTTAAAAGAAGTATAAATGTTAAGCTTGTATTTATTTTGCTTAGAATTTTCTGCCTTAGTAAAGAAAATATTTTTTGATATTTTGATATAGAACTTTGAAGAAAACAGAATACCTAAAAGTATTATGACATGTTAGAAAAACATTTTATGAAGGCCATTTAATGAATTATCAATACTGCTGGTGCCTAAATCGAATGAGGTTCTTTTTTTGTTTAAATCAACGAATCTGACATTTTAAAGGAGACAGATATATATATATAAAAAAATGGCATCAGCTTTGTGGATTACTCTGATGCATCTTATGGGATTATTGTAAGCAGTATCACAGATGACATGTTCTACTTAATTGAATCCTTTTTTTTACTAGAATGCCCTATGGCAAGGGTGATGAACCTGTGACCATATAAATGCTGAACTACATTTCCCAACTTCCTCGATGACTGGGATTGTTGGGAGCTGTGATCCACTGGCACATGGAATGTCATAATTCCCTATTTCTGATACCCAGAAATTTGTCAGCTTAACTATAGGTCATGAATATTTAAAACACTGTAAAAGAGTTATATATTCTGATTCTAGCAGAAGGTTTTCCTTCAATGAATAGGAGGTTTTTGAGCAACAGTGGAGGAAACACAATAGGGTGGCAGAGATTATTGTTGCACTGGACAACATTTTTCCAACTAAAGAAGCAGCTGTTAAATCTCCAGGTTTTCCATTGGATATATCACATGACCTTAAATATAAAGAAATATTGTTTACATGTTAATTAAAAATTAAGGTGATGAATTGAATTTTATGTAAGCATTAAAACTGAAGCTAGTATTTTCTTCTAACCAATTTTCAAATAAATAAAGGTTTTTATTCAGATATCACAATCCTTATGTTTCAAATCCAGGTGGGTTTTGAAACATTAAAAAAACAGTTCAGTTTTTCGTTTTTGGTGTGTGATTTTTTTTCTTTTTTGCTAGAAGACCTGTTAAAGTTTAAGAGCAATACTTGTCATCATAAGGTAATTAGCACTTTGGAAGAGCTAGAACCGAGCAGGTGAATGATTCCCAATTTAGACTTAAATTTCACCTGTAGAAATGGCAGAAAAATCATAAGGACATGAACATACACAAAATGTCTATACATGTCTGCATAGACATTTAATAAAATAGATTCAGAAGATATAACTTTCCATTTTAAGATTTCTATATTAGATGCAACCCTGTAAGAATCTTCAACCCTTCAGAGATAAGTAAAGAATAATGAAACCTAGCAGATTTATGCAAAATTATTAATTGAAAATATAATGTTGTTGGCATAAAATTGTAATTATCTAAATGCAAAATTTCCATTTATTTAATTTCCATAACTCTGACTTGTACCCACAGACCTGGAGGTAAGTTTAAAAAAACCCCAAAAATATTTGTGCAAAGATCAGAATTTACTCTCTCACATTTCTTTTTCTCCTAAGAGCTTTACTTGTCTGAAACTTTGTTCCTATAAGCTTGGTACAAAAATTATATTTACTGCAGTCATTGCCATAACGTTTTAGTTGTCTCCAAAGGCTATCTATGTACTTCTGACACTGAAGATAAATCAAAATATAAACTAGATACACCAACAGAAGAGAATATTTTAGCTCAGGGTTGAATTGTGGAATCTATATGATCATTTTCTTGCAGATATTTCATTACCCAATGAAGAGTGAAAATGTATAGTTTTGCACTTTAGTGTCTTTCATTAGTCTTTCAGACAAACATAAATATGATGCTCAAATGAAACTGAATTAACACTACTTATCAGCAGGGTGAATGAATGTATGGTTCAGAGCAACTGAACCAATATTAAAATAGGAATTAATTTCAGGAATATCATAGAAAACATTCCTCGAATCAGTGGAACTGCTTTATTTTAAATTGCCTGGGCTGTTTAAACCCATGGGAAACAAAGTCCAACATCTGGAATAAGAAACATTATTTTCCTGATTTAGTAGCAAAATCTATTTCTATTAACTTCAGTGAAATTGTATTTTTCTGAGCAATATATTTATTGGATGTTACCTGAAGTCATTGACACTTATCCATTGTAGAAAAAAACAATTCAAGTCTTTAATAAAGAGTTTTTAAAAAAGCATCTCAAAGGATTGTTAAAAAAATGCTAATACACATGCTTTCTTACCTCTAACAAATATGAATTATGAGTCATCAAGTAATTTTTAATTCCTATAAACCATATAGATTTTTATGTATAATTTTTATTGAAAATTTTTACATAGATAAAAGATATACATGAAAATATATAGAGAAAAGTGAAAAAGTGAAAAAAGCAATAAAGAAAAAAAACCTACAGAAGCAACTTCTGATTTTTTTTGTAGCAGTTACAAATAAAGTAATTATTTCTTTTCCATTTTTCATATCTTATTAGAGCAGGAGTGTTAAACTCGCAACCTGTGGACCAAATGTGTCATGCACTGGCTGCACCCACCCCCAGTTTAGCAAAGGAGGGAAATTGTGATACATCACATGATGACATGTCATCACAAGTTTGACATCCCTACATTAAAGAGATCCCTTCTGTCCCATATCCACCCCCCCTTTTCAATTAATAAGCTCCAAAATCACCATTTCACTTTCAGTATTTCTCCATTGTTGGGCAAACATAGATTTTTCTCCATGATGATACGTCCCTAACCTGGTCTTGTAGGTCTTCCAATGGTGCACTCATCACCATTATAATTGAGTCTATCCATCTTGCTGTTGGTCATCACATAATAGGAACCAAGTATACCATTTTGAACCTGAATCATAGAAAAAAGTATTGTATTACAGTACAAAAATGTTTAATTTAGAGCATTCCAAAGAATTCAGAATTGCCCTGGCAATGGCAGACTAATAAGTCAGAGGGAATGATGCTTGCCCATCTTCATATATTTGTAGATACAATACAATACAATACAATACAATACAACAGCAGAGTTGGAAGGGACCTTGTAGGTCTTCTAGTCCAACCCCCTGCGTAGGCAGGAACCTTATACCATTTCAGACAAATGGCTATACAACATCTTCTTAAAGACTTCCAGGGTTGGGGCATTCACAACTTCTGGAGGCAAGCTGTTCCAGAGGTTAATTGTTCTAACTGTCAGGAAATTTCTCCTTAGTTCTAAGTTGCTTCTTTCCTTTATTAGTTTCCACCCATTGCTTCTTGCCCTGCCCCCAGGTGTCTTTAAGATGATGTTAGATAGCCATTTGTCTGAAACGGTATAAGGTTCCTGCCCACGCAGGGGGTTGGACTAGAAGACCTACAAGGTCCCTTCCAACTCTGCTATTGTATTATTATTGTATTATCCCACCAAGTTTCTGTAATGGCAACAATATCATATCTGCCCTCATTTACTTGAATTTCTAATTCACCCTGTTTATTCCTCATACTTTGTGCATTGGTGTATAGACATTTGAGTCCATTTTGATTGACCCTGTGTTTACTGTCTACGTAATCTGTGTTATGCCTGACTATGGTTCTCTTTGCCCCTATTTTTTTGCCACTTGTATGGTTCATGCACATGGTATGGCACTCACTGTTAAATGTTTGGTTTTGCTTGACAGCAGTGGTGATAATATTACCTGCACAAACATCTATGTTACATGCACTAATAACCCTATGAATTTTAGTTTGCTGGGGACAGAAATGTTCTTTATCTATTAATTCTCTGTTCCCACTGTTCAGTTTAAATGTTTATCCAGGAAATCTGTGAATTTAATGCCAAGTAACGCAGTCCCTTTCTTGGATGGGTGCAAACCATCTCTTTTGTATAGTTTTTCATTGGACCAGCTGCAGGCATCATGACTAATAAAACCAAAGCCTTCCTTTTTACACCACTCCTTTAGCTATACATTAAACTCTGCTATGCGCTGGCCCTTCCCTTTTTGTTCCTTGTATACTGGTATAACCTCTGAGAAGATAAGCCTACAACCTGTACTATTAAGTTCGTACCCCAAACTCTGGAAATCATTCTGCACAGAAAGTAAATCTTTGTGGGAAAGATCATTTGTGCCAAAATGTATAATAGCGTCAACTTCACAGTCCTTACTTGCATTCTTGACTATCTTAAGAATACGCCTCTTGTCTCTGCTGGCTGTAGCACCCGGCAAACACCTGACCTCTTTCAAAACCTCCATATCCTTTCCTAAGTTTACATCCCTTACGATTGAGTCACCAACCAGAAGGTGACTTCTCTTTTTGGATATCTTGCTCTTGTTGTGTGACTGATGCGTGATACCTGATTCACACTTTTGCATTTCTGAAGTAAGTTCTTCACTTTGGACCACAATCCCCTGCTTATTTGAGTCATCATTATTATAACTACCTTGACCTGTCACTTTAGTGTCCCCATTAAGATTAGCAAGGGCGCTATATCTGTTATGCTGGGACACAGCAAAAGTTTTGTGTTTGTGGTTCACAGCTCTCACCCTGCCAGATCCCACAGTTGTCCAGACTGCTCTTCTTCTGTGGGATCTTTGCGGTAGAGGAGGCTGGTAGTGTGGCATCTCCATTGGGTGGAATGGCCGAATTGGACACTTAATTTCTGCCTGGAGAGCACAAATTACAGATTCAAGATAGGTAATATGTCTATGTAATCTAGATTTGTGAATTTTCTCTCTCTCTTACACACATATAGAATAACAATAAGAGGAATAACTGCTATAAATGTTTCCCTGGTTTGGGGATATGGTGAAAAATGGTGGGCTTAGGTTCCTTCATATGCAAAATTCATTTCCAGATACCGATTGCCTATCTCATCTCATATATTTAACATATGAAGCAGCTTGTCCTCAGACACAGAGAGACATTTCATTTTCTGTGTTCAGAATTCTTTCTTACTTTGGTGAAAGAGAACAGACTACCCTATATGGCCTATATCTGGTCATCTGGCATAATAAAACACGCTATTGAACATGTTTGTTCTCTTTATTGAAAGACTGAGTAGGATTCCCACGATTGTCACACGTTAACAATCAAAAGTCTGTCTTACCAATGAAGCAGCATATACAGGTTTGTTAGGAAACTCCATACTAATGCTCTCTATTTTCCAAGCTTTTTTTCCCCTAAAGCACATTGTAAAAATCTGGATAGCTGCTGTAGAACTCTACTTAGAAAATTACAATAGAACCACGCACAGTGATAAAATGTCTCAGAATCAAAGCGTACATTCTAAATTAAACTAGAATTTATCTAAAGTACTTATAACAAAATTAAGGGGTTCTGCAAATCATTTTTAATCAGATTTTTTTTTATTGAGACAGATCCCTTTGGTCACACAACTAGAAGACCATGATTAAGATTAATTTATCTGACCAAAATACTCAATTTTCAAGTACCACAAAGGAACCTTTCTGAAGCTACAAAAATATGTACCCCAAATACTGGATTAATCATGTCTAGAGTAGAACAGTCCTGTGTAGTGTCGTGGTTAAAATGCTGGATTAAGAGCAAAAGGTCCAAGGTTATTTAGCTTATCATTCTTTCTCAGCCAACCTCTCTCTGGATGTTCTGGGCGGAAATAGGACAGAGCATTACGTACACTGACTCCAGCTCTTGGATGAAAAGAGGATATAATCAAATAAAGACTATGCAAGCAATGAATGATACTAATTACCTCTCTCAGTAAGCCAAATTAGTTTACCTTTCTGCCTTACCACTATAAATGAAGTACCATTAACTTAGTACTAGTATCAGCATAAAGACTGTGGATTATTATAATAATAATAATCGCAAAGTCTTTCAGATAACCAAAGCCATATTCTTTGAATTCTGTGAATATAGCGGTAGCCTTAAATTAGGCAAGCTTTTTTTTTACAAAGTAATGTATATATTCAGTGGTGAAATTCAAAATTGTTTACTACCGGTTCTGTGGGCGTAGCTTGGTAGGTGGGGCAGGGGAAGGATATTGCAAAATTTCCATTTCCACCCCACTCTGGAACCAGTCAGAGGTGGTATTTGCCGGTTCTCCAAACTACTCAGAATTTCCGTTACCGGTTCTCCAGAACCTGCTGAATTTCACCCCTGCATATATTGTAACAGGAGTTTCAATTCAAAATCACAATTAATATTCAGCCTTGAGCAGCATTTATAGTATCCCCCACCTAACCAAGTAGTCAACTAAGAGTTAAGATGTCATTGTAGAATGACCTTGTCAGTCTAAGAGAGGATGGGCCAATAGCCACCAAAGCTATTGGTCATAAAAAAGCAGAGGCTATAACTTAAAAAATATTTTGTCTTTAAAGTTAATTAAATATATGCCTCCATGTTATTTGATATTCAGAAATTTTGGAAAATTCATACTATATCCTTTATACATAGCTGGATTTTAAACAATCGGTATTAATTTTTTTCATTAGAACAAACATTTTATTTATTTTATTTATTTATTTAAATTTGTATCCCGCCCTTCTCCACAGAGGACCCAGGGCGGCATGTTTTCTACACTAAACTTTTAAAATACCTTTCACACTTTATTTTTTATTTTTTTTAAATTATATTTACTTATTCCTGATTTTATTGTTTGATTCTGTAAAAAGCCATAGAATCCATTTGGATAATGTCTTTCTTCCTAAACAAACAACAGTGTAATTTCTTTATCTGTGAACTGCTATAGCACTATATGCTCTTGAAATGAAAACTCCATAAACATAATTGTCAAATGTTCCAGTTTTAATCAGTACTGTTTTGCCTGGTCTACCTTCTTCTGTTGGAGCATCTAGAAGGCTGACCTAGGAAAAGAGTTGTGGGTCTTTCAGTTGTGGTTATTGTCAACCTTTTGAGGGAAGTCAGTTGAAAAGCATAAGGATTTAAGAAGTTAGTAAGAGGATCTTAAAAACCTTGCAAATTTCTTCTACCTGTTTCATTTTATATTAAACAAAATTAAGACAGGATTATTTTGAGTTTCTTTCTCTCCCTATATCTGGACCTTTGAATGTCTTATCCATATCCATCCTGAATGGGTCACTCCTTTCTTTCCCCCTTAACGGCTCTCTTATATCAGCTTGAAATTCCTTTGCAGGTATAGAGGTTCAGAACTCACTCATATATACACACACATATTGTGTATACCTCAATCAATCAGTCAGTCAGTCAGTCAATCAATCAATCAATCAACCAACCAACCAACCACATTATTGCAAACCTTCCATCTTTTAAACTGATTGGGGATACAGCCAAGAGCACAGATTAAACTTCGGGATCAGACCAGAAGCATTCCTGCGAAGTTTAATTTATTCCAGTGGGGTAAAATAGTTATGAATACATTTAAAAAAGAAAAAAAAAGTCCTATTGATTGCCCAAGGATTAGCTATAAGGTAAAACACTTGGTTTCAACTTGTTTTTTTCCCTAAGTAGCCAATATCACCATCACCATCCATCAGGGAAATTTAACACACAAAATGGGTGGATGACTACAGATAGTCCTTGATTTACAACCATTCATTTAGTGACTGTTCCAAGTTACAACGGCACTGAAAAAAGTGACTTATGACCATTGCACCATCACCATGGTCACGTGATCAACATCTGGATATTTATGTTGGTTGCAATCTTCTGGGGTCATGTAATCGCTTTTTGCAAAAAGTCATTGGGGAAGCCAGATTCATTTAACAACCATGTCACTAACTTAATAACTGAAGCGATTCACTTAATAACTGTGGCGAGAAAGATTGTAAAATGGGGTAAAACTCACTAAACAACTAGTCTCTGCAACAGAAATTTTGGGCTCGATTGTGGTGGTAAATCTAGGACTTTTCGTTGCGCACCATTCTGCTTCTTTCTGCTATTTGGGTTACTTTTGGAGACAATGAATGCTGCTTGGTGAACGCCCCCCCCCAAAAAAGGAGGGGAGCAGTGGTGTATTAACCATTAAGCAGACTAAGCACGTGCTTAGGACACCAGGCCCACAGGGGGCACCACAAAGTTGAGAAAGAAACAAAAAACCAATGAAGATTTGTACAGTACAGTATGTACAAAAGAGGGGGACACCAAGATTTGTCAGTGCTTAGGGCACCAGTGAGCCTTAATCCACCACTGGGGGTGAGTAAAGTATGTGGTGGTGCCATCTGTTTGTTCTCTTATCATTTTTTCACTTTTAGATAGAACCACCTGTCCTTTAGGCCTAGTGTACAATAACTCAGGCAGCCACCTGCACCACTGCAAGGTGCGCATGAATGCTACAGGGGGCAGACAAAGCCTTCAATTAGCACTGTAAGTGGTTAAAAACCCAAGGCTTCCCTATCCTGGATTTCAGGTCGGGTATTCTAAGATACAACTTGGACTTTTTTAAAACGAGAAAGGAGGAGGTGCCCCAAAATAATTTTCTCGCTGAAGCAGTAGATTATGGGTCAGCGTCATGAAAGGAAAAGGGCGAACTCCAAGGGCACAGTCTGGGATGCGTGGAGAAGGCTCTCCGGGGAGCCCTTTCAAGCTCGGCGCGACAGCGCGCGTCCACTTCGGCGATCAGGTTGTGCCTCAGGAATGCCCCGTGGCAGACAGAGCGTTTTACATGCACACAGGAAACTCAGCCCTAGCGGCGGGGCCACCTGCTTCGTTTCGGCCGGGGGAACAGGACGCCCCATCCCAGGAAGGCCGTTTCTAATTTGTAGCTGCGCTGCACCGACCGGGTGCACGAAGAGAAGGGCGGCGGCGGTGGTGAAGAAGCGTGTCAGGGAGGCTCAGAGCTCCTCGTAAGCCAGCTCCGGAGCTCCCTGCTTAGTTGTCTCAGGAGCTCCGAGTGACTCGTCGATGTACTCAGTTACCCATAGCTTTATTCGCCCAAATGCATCTCTATTCTTATTGTCTTCTCCCTTCACCTCAGGCCCATGCAACTGCCAGTTAAACAGTACCAGACTGCCACCTGTCAGTAATGGTGTAGGGCAGGGGTCTGCAAAGTTGGCTCTTTTAAGACTGGGGGACTTCAACTCCCAGAATTCCCCAGCCAGAATGGCTGGCTGGAGAATTCTGGGAGTTGAAGTCCCCCAAGTCTTAGAAGAGCCAACTTTGCAGACCCCTTGGTGTAGGGTCTCCTGCTTGGGCGGGGTGGGTGGGACTAGATAACTTAACAAGGTCCCTTCCAGCCCTGTTTATTCTATTCTATTCTATTCTATTCTATTCTATTCACTTAACCTTCTTAAAGACTTCTATACTTACTGTAGGATTCTGATTCGCTCTGTCCTTCCCGCCCTTAGCCTCATCACCTTACACTCCTTGGGAAATGTAATTTTTGTTCATGTTTATGGTGATCCTTAATCATCCAGGTCAAGATTGTCCCAAATTTGCTTTTCCAAAAGGCAACTAGATTTTCTTGAGGTTTTCTCCCCTTGAAAACGCTTCACTTTTCATCCAGGAAGTTTCTTCAGTTCTGACAGCTATAGTGAGAACTGAAGAAGCTTTGTGGATAAAAAAGTGAAATGTTTTCAAGGGGAAAAAACCAAGAAAGTCAAGTTGCCTTTTGAAAAAGCGCCTTTGGGGTAATCTTTCTTTCTTTGCTACACTGCAGTTAATGCCTCACTCTGGAATGTACATGCCTTCTCTTCCCCTCCCTTTATACTTTTTCTACTCAGCTTATTTGTTCAATTCTCCCACATGTTATATGGAGCAAATACAGCTAAGTGCTTTCTCGCTGAAGAAAATGTTTTTCAGTTGGAGCAAATGAGTGTAGTATGGAAAGGTTCTATAGCACCTTGTAAGAATTTACTACATGCTTCAATGAGGAGTGTCTCAAGATTTAATTTCAAACCATCATATGTAGAAAGGATAGAAAATCTGGAAAATTCCACCGGGTAAATGATCATTTTCAGCAGAATCAAAATATAGGTTAAATGTAATGAGAGTGGAAGGAAAAATAGAAACAAAGTAAAATGTGTACATGTATACAAACATTTGAATATTTATAAATATATATATTTATAAATATCCTTTTAGAAGTTTAAAAACTAAATTATGCTATATTAGAGAGACAGGCTTTAGTAAGTCAAGTATTCTTCCTATTGATACTACTACTATGTTTTTACTATGTATTCTGATTTGCTGTAAGCAGTTTAGTTATGAGGTACACAATTAAAAATAACGCAATTGATTAACTACTGCTCAACAAAATATGAATTGTGGGGTAGCATTTACAGAGCATTCTCTCATGTCTAATTCTTTTCAGGTGACAAGTTAATTTTAAACAGTGGAATGTTTCTGGATATAACAAAATCAATTTTCAAGCACTTTTGTGTTATTCATTAATCTGAATTAATTTACAAAGTTATTAAACAGCTATGCCAAGTAAAAAGAACAAGCTCTGCAATTATGATACAAGTTGAAAAGGGTAGTTCAAGAAGATGAACTACTGTTAAGTTCTCACTAACCGTCTTATCATTAGTCTAGGAAAAAATGTCCCAAGTGTGCAGTACTATTTTATTTTTTTTCTGAAAAAGCAAAGTTGTTTCAAATGGTGGTTTAAACAAATCAAATGCTAGATATAACATGATAAAATTATTTTTGTGCATGTTAAAACTGACCAACTTGGACAAAGCAATTAAGTGTAACTTTAATACATTTATATACACTACTACAATATCACAGTTATACAAATAATTTATGATTTCTCTTCCAAGAACAGCTGTAGAAGATAAAAAGAAATTCCAGCATGTCAGATATAATAGAAAAATTCAAAAAGGCAGCTCATTTTAAAGAATATCCTAATCTTGTCTGGCAACAAACATTAGATTGTTTAGGTGCAAAATCTTCTAACATGCAATTTATAGTTCAACATGCAAAACTCAAATAGTTTTAGAGTTTTTAGCTACTGTCTCTTCCTCCATTGCATATGAATATGTACATCTAAGAATGTAGGCATATTGCTTCAATCATAAACCCATATAAATTACAGTTGTTGAACTTGCTACAATATTTAGAATGTTAATTCAAAAGAGTGTGATATTTATTTTAAGTTGCAAAGATGTTAAAAACAAATTTACTAGATCAGTTGAAAAGTGAGTAAGCACTTGGTATTTATAGAAAAAAAATGCTTAGATAAGTAGGTGCAATGTGAAAGTGTTTGTATACTATATGTGCATATAGATATTTAGATATAGATAGATGATAGACAGACAGAATATAATATCAGAATATAATATCTATGAATAGGATTTCCTTCTGAGTAGATATTCACAGAATTGCATTGAAAGGCTTGATTTAACACTATTATAGTTTTCCCTCCTTCTATTCAATCATGTCTGACTTTTAGTGACTGGACAAATCCCTACAGTTTTCCTGGCAAGGTTGTTTAGAAATGGTTTGCCATTTCATCTTTCCTAGGACTAAGAAAAAGTGACTGGATTAAAGTCACTTGGCTTTATACCCAAGTTGGAAATAAAACTCCAGTTTTTAACCTGATGTTTTAACCACTATGCTAAACTGGTTCTTATTATAAATATTACAGAATTCCAAATATAAAAGCTGACTGACAGTATCAATATAAAACAAACAGACCACCTGACTACTTTCCAACTGGTGCTTGCAATATAATTAATGGAACGGTTTGACAATATAGTAGTCTAGAGTATCCTCAACAATTTAGATAGTGTTAATATAATATGGGAAGAATTAACCAATTTGTAAAATGGAAAAAAATTGCTAATGAACTATCTAAAAATGTTGCCAATAAGCACAAGATTTTGTATTACCTTGCATTCAGAAATAACTATCCCTTTAGAATAAAGAATCAATGCTTGATACTTTAAAAAAAAAAACAGAATTTTATGTGCTCTTTTACAATAAATATTAATTTATTGTAATTTAATGTAAAAGCATGCATTTAAAACAAGTTTTAATCATTTGTAGTATTCTTTCATAGAATATCCGCTTGGAAGAGGAAATAGCAACATTTTCCTTTTTCTTGGTTACTCACTTCTCACCTGTTTATTTGCTTCTCACCATCAATACAAAAAAGTATAGCATTATTCCAAAAACTTTACAGGCCAAATCCATACCATTTAGCGACTTGGCGAATTATTATTTCAAGATGGCAACAACTGTATTTCAGATTATCACTTTGCTCTCCATCAACATACTTTGAGGACCGATTATGATCTTCTGAAGGAGAGGAACTGTTTGATGCCCATATAAAATGATTTTGCTCAAAATGTTCTGTAGCAGAAAAAGAAGCCTAAATCTTTAAACTGGAGTAATCCCAAACTCTCTTTCTTTCCATGAAGAAGTGCTATTTTCCACACAAAGGAGCAGAGCCCTAAATCAATTCTGCAGTCTACTAATTTACTTTATACTGCACCCATAACATAAATTTTGAAATACAATTTTTTCCAGTGCTTAAATGGACAACTAAACAAATGCAACAGAGGAAACTTTGTTGTTTTTCTTTTGAATATTTTGTAAAGCAAGGTAAACAATTCAAGTTTAATTACTTTGCCTGGTTACTTCTGCACTATACTATGTAGTTTTTCGTGTATGATTTCAAAAAGGCACTTGTTGAACATGCAAGTGTGCAAATGTACCACCTGCACACAACTCTTTAAAATGATAATATCATTTCCTAGGTCCACACAACGAACCCTCTGAGGCAACTTTCACACTACTCTTCACTCTAAATCATCATAATAGAATTGAATCCGAAGCATTGCACAGTCCTATTATTTGAATAAGTATTATACATTCTACTAAGAGAGACACTTGATTCAAAAATTGTGCTGAACAGGAGTATAGGAATGTATTTCAGGTATGAAATATCTAGTGATTAAAAATAGCCTTCCAGGAAAGTTGAGAGATAATGAAAAATGTTGCATTTTGAAACCTAAGTTCAATTTATGAGAATGTGTTTAAGAGAACAGAAGTTATTTCTAATATTAAAAACACAAGCACATCCTTCGAACAATGCCTAACCTTTGGTATCCCCCTTTGCAAAAATCATAATTCAATTACACATAACTTAATAAAGTATATTAATTTTCTTGGTGATATGTTTATTTGTTAGATTTTTACCTTGCCTTAATTTTTGTAGAAGTAACTCAAGGTAGAGAACAAACCATATATTATTTCCTCACAACAACAACCCGGTGAGGTGAGTTTGGCTGAGAGAAAGTGACTGGCCCAAAGTCACCCAGCCGGTTTTCATGCTTAAGATGAGACTAGAACTCACAATATACTGACTTCTAGGCCAGCACCTTAACTACTATTCCAAACTGGCTGTCCATATAAACAGCATGGCTCCCTGTGTTCCTTGACATTAGAACAATGGCTACAGAAATAATGTGTATATATATATAAATCATGCTAGCACTTGCAACAGTTCAAAAGTTTAATGTACATCTTATGTTCAATTAGAATTACACCATGTAATTTTGTCTGAAATTAAGACAAATGACATAATTTTAGACAAAAATACTATTTGAAAAAATACCCGGAGGTTTCAATATCTTTGCAATTATTAAAAATAATTCCTAGAAGTAGATCAGTCCTGGACTTTTCATAGAGTTTTTTAATGTTGTAATATGCTGCATTACTTCATTGTGATGCACATTCTGCTCCATTACTATTATCTGGTCCTTTTGCATTTCCAGGAACATTCAGATGACCTTCTTCTTTCAGTTTTGTTAATCTGAAATCTTCTCTAATTTTTTCCAACACATCTGGCTTGAAAATAACATCCAAAGCAGTCATGGCTAAAGCTTTAGCTGCTCTCAAAGCATAGAACTGAGCTTCTTCCGATCCTAGGATAATCAGATCCACAAAAGGTAGAGGTTTCATTTCAGTACAGGAACTATGTAGTGTCATTTCAAATCTGAAGACATGTTTAATAACAGTTTCCTTTTAAAAAGATTGCAATCTCAATTCCACTGGAAATAGAGACTAAAGAACAGTCCTTCTCTTACAGATGCAGATGTATCTACTAATGTAAAATCCACATTATTCAACTACAAATGTATTTATTAATATTATGAGTTGTATCCAGTATCTGTGAGAGGAACTCCACTCACAGGATGCTCTGGCTTGCATGAATGGCCAGCAGATTTGGGACAAATGTATGCAACTATTTGAACCCTTTAGTTGGCAAAAACCGTCTTTCTCAGGTTCTGCCTTGTTCCTCAACTTAGAAACCATGATGTAACAAAGAGAATTGGCGTGGAAGTTTACCAATTCCACATATTCATTTTATGTCTAGTTTAGAGCCAGCTCTTGTGAAGCCAACAGATCTTTTGCCAAAAGACTGAGAAGAAAATTAATCATTGTTATGCATAGAATATAACTATTAGTGCTTATGCAAATGTAGTCTGAATACAGGAACTTAGCATCAAAATTAGGCATTTATCTCTATCCCTTCCTTTAACATCCCAAAATACTGGCCTCATTGGAGAGGAAGGCTGCAGAGGTTAGTAAAGAGGCCATGCTTTTTACCTAATAGAGAATATAGCTGGTTAGCTTCCTAGACGAAAAATATTGGGTTTTTAAAAAATGTTTTCTTGGTAGAGATGTGCATCCTTGTTTGCTTTGGATCCAAATACTGCATACCTCTGGTACTTACCATCAGTCTTGTTCTACCACTCCCAAAAGGCACTAGCTGCTACAATAATGTGATCACTCAAACTTGATTCCATGTGCATTTCCCCACATTATTATCAAAGGGGTTTTTTTAATGTGAAAGATATAACCGCTTTTAATTACTAACCTGCAGCTGTTGTATACTGCTCAGTATGATTCAATGCATCAGAACCAATGTAAAAATAGGAGTGAATCCCAGGAACCACGTAAGTAACATTTCCAAAGTCGGTAGAACCTAAAGAGAGACAAAACATTTTAAAGTTTTGGAATATACCTGTCTACAAGGTGGAATGTTATTGTATGGGTTAGCAAATAAAGGTGTTATTAAAGGGTACAGAAAATAAAAAATGTTTAGCTCCCATATAGATCCTCTTCCACACATTAAGTACTACAGTGGATTTTGTCATATGTCGAATGTTAGGATTTCCAAGGTTTTGTCCCTCCATTTTAAGAACTTGAGAAATAGAAACAGCAAGGGAACAAGAATCCTTAATAAAAATTGACACTTCCAATCCCTCATTACTGAATGTATGGCCAGCCTATCATACAGTATAAGCAAACAGTGAATTTAAGTTTGGCCATCCTGTCAATCAACATTAGGTGACACCTCCTTTGACAGAAAAAAACAGTTTCCAAATGTTTAGGATTACCAGCTATTTTTGCTTTTTATCTATTCTCCCTTTTGATTTTTTTTCCTATTCCTTGTTGACTTTTTCTAGTTTAGGAATATCCTCGGGATTCTGCCCCATACATCCTCCCGGCCGATTCGCTCCCACAGAGAGGGACTGCTCCGGGTGCCGTCCACTAGACTTTGTCAGCGGGCGATGCCCAGGGGAAGGGCCTTCTCTGTGGCGGGCCCAGCCCTCTGGAACGACCTTCCCCCCGACATTAGAACAACTATGGACCTCCGCTCCTTCCGTCAGAAATTAAAAACTCACTTTTTCTGCTTGGCCGGCCTAGGTTAGTCTCTACCCAGGGATTAGGGATTGTTAATGTTAAATGGGAATTTTAGTGCAGGGATAGTCAAATTTAATTTGTTTTTATTGTATTTATTGTACTCATGTATATATTTTATGCTGTTTTATTCCTCCCTGTACACCGCTCCGAGTCCCCTAGGGGAGAGGACGCGGTTATACAAATAAATATTCGATATTCGATTGTCAGATCTCATTACAATTAGTGCATGTTTAAAAGGTCCCCCACAGATTTTGGATAATATTGATGTCTTGGGACTATGTTTCTCGTAAACATTTCATTTTCGGTATATGTTTCAGTATTTCTGAAATATGCAACTTCTTTTCAGCTTCTTTGCTAACTGTGGGATATTAGCTTTTAAGATATATACATATTTAGTTAAACCCATTCTCAACTTCAGGGTATTTTCTGGCTCACTGGCTACCATACAACCTCCAAGCATAATAAAGCCGCACCCATGTTTAACAGATGCCGAAACATTTCAAACTTAGTAAGATTTTCTTTGGCATAATTTAGGAGATGACAAATGTGATAAGGCCAGAAAAATGGTTTCTTTTGACAATTCTCCCATGCATTTAATTGTTGTATAAACAATATACTTCAATGAATGAGACAACTATCCCAGTGCTAACTAAACTTTTCAGTAAAGTCTGCTGTGATCTGTGGCAGATCTGACTAGTTTGAGAAACAAAGATTATTTTTGTATTTCAGACTTCAAGGTTCCATGTAACTTTATTTTTCACAGTTTAAGTTGCTAGCTAGAAGTGTTTAAAGGGTTTTTGTCTTGTTTTTTTTTAAAGCCTTCTCTGCTTCATTAAAGTAAACTATCTTCATTTTCAAATACTCAAACAGCTGCTGAGGGATTTATAGTTGCTGAAAATAGAACAATAATCACCTGAGAGGTTAGATGGTCAATCTCTTTAAAATTTATTATAAAAAATATAAAATCAAATGGATGGATATCAAAACTTTTATACTTGTCATGTTCACTTTTTAAAGATTTTGAATCTGAAAACAACTGCACATACAGTATTTTTTGAAGAATAAGACGCACAAACTTAAAAAAAAATTTGCACTCTGCAGACCGCCCCAAAACGGCCTGTTTTTCACGAAAACGACCTGTTTTTTGTAAAAAAAAAAAAAAGAGGCATGGATAACCTTTAGGAGGCTTAGAGTGCTCCTGGGGGCTGGGGCAAAAATTGAACAAAAAACAGCCAGTTTTTCACTCATTTCTGCCTTCCTCAGCTCCCAGGAGGCAAAAAAAAAATGCTGTATTCAGTGTATAAGATGCACCCAGATTTTCAGCCTCTTTTTTGAGGAAAAATGTGCATCTTATACTCCGAAAAATACGGTATATAGAAAGCAGAATCCAAATGTGCAAAAGGATATTGATGTTGTGTACCCTATAGAGATTTGTGTCTACTTCTATTCACTTATGTATTCAAATAGAAATATAGTATATTTCTATTTGACCAAAGGGCCATGCCTAAAGAAGTTATATTCTTGAAGAATTGTTGGTAAAAGTGACACAGATGGCAAAATTAATTTGTTTATTAGAGAAAAATCAACAATTACATTTACTAATAACTGGATGCCCCTTATGGACTTTTTGCTGAAATAAAAAAGAAAAATGAACTTGCGATTTATGGCTTTGAATATTAGAAAACATATTTTATGGAAAGAAGAAAAGTATGATGTAACTGTAGAGTGTAAAATATAAACGCATTTATAATTGCTGTGAAAAAGCTCAGGACTCATAAGATTTTCCTTTCTTCTGTTTTATTTCTTTTTCTATTTCCTTTCTTATTTACTATTCTTATTTTGTTTCTTTTCTAATATTTGTATTGTTTTCAAATTTGTTTAAAATTCTTCAATAAAAATTATATTTAAACAAGTGGTTATATACTTACCTGTTAACTCATTTAAATTGTCATCAGAAATGAAGTCTATGCCAAGCTTCTTGCCATTTTCTTTGTAAATTTTTTGTAGTGTCTTATTAGGAAGCACATTGTAGAAATCAGTTTCACTATCTTGTAATTCCACCTAGACAAGAAAACAAATATTTGGAAATATCAGGCCATAGGAAATAAAGAGCTTATTATTCAATCCAGGGCACATTTCACTCAGAAAACAGCCCTAATACACTCAACAATAAAATTTAAATCTTTTACATATGTACTTGAAATTAAACCATAAGTTAATATAATTGGATTGATACTATAGTAAACATATAAAATGTTTGCATTTTTTGTAATTGATTAGAACTAATCCACCATTTTTATACTATAGGGATAAAAATTCTCAGATTGTGAGAATTGTGGTTCCTTCCAAAATGGCATAAAGCAGCCTCTGCCACTCACAAAATGGCACCCACTCTGGGATGAAATGACCTGATCTCTGTATAGGAAACCATGTGGCAAATTAGCTGTTTTTCTTTCCAAAAGTGATCTTCAGCGATTGCCTTTCAGAAAGAAAATCAGCCAATTAGCCACATGGTGGCATCACAGGAGGAGATACCATTTTGAAAGCAGCAGCAATTCTCAGATCACAAGAACTGCAGTCAATTTCAAAGTTCTGCTTCCAGAATGCCACAGTGTGGCTTCTGTATAGGAAGGACACGCACCATATTGGTTGGTTATCCTTAGGAAAGGGGATCTTTGGAAAAAGTAAGTGGAACAAGTGTGATGGGGAAAGGAGACCCAGTAATGTGGGACCCAGCCAAGTTGGAAGTAGGGCCTAGGGACCCAGTGGGACAGGAAGGGGAGCAAGATAGATGGGTGGGGCAGGTGCAGCATCCCTGCAGCTAGTCATAAGGATTGCCAAGCGCCTGAACTTTTCATGTGATGATGGAAGCAATGCAGTAGCCAAAACTTTGGGTACAGGTTGTCAATCACATCATTCAGAGTCCTCATAATTTTGAATGATCACTGAACAAATGTTCTAAGTCAAGTAGTACCTGAATGTAGAATAATATAAATTGTGGATAGTAGCTAAATAACTGAGTTAATAATTTATGATTTTGCCAAAAGAGATACAATTAATTATAGCAGTAGTTACAAAGCAATTTTAGGCCATCTCTTTCCTACATACTATGGTAATTTTGATCAGTACTTGAACTATTCACAAATACCATTATACAAAAGGTAAATTTTACATTGCACTGCTATTGTTTCAATTCAAATAATCCATGTTTTAAAAAATCAGTTTATATTATTCTTCGGAAAAGTTATCCAGCAGTCTTACTTCACACCCAGTTGCTAGAGCTGCAGCTTTAAAACAATTCTTTGCTTTCTCCTTTAAGGTAGAGAGTTCCCTTAAGGAAGGAGCACGCAAGTAAAATTCTAATTCAGTGTAAGAAGGGATGATATTAGGCTTCACACCTCCATTCTTTATTATTCCTGCAATGAAGAAGAAATAGTTTGAAATTAGTTTGGCACTTAAGTTTTCTGAGGCTTATTGCAAAACAGCTAAACAGAAAAGTCCTAACTTGATCCAAGGCTCTCTGCTTTGCCAGTAGATTAATGACAACTTGCACTGAAGACACTCTGGCACTAAAGAAAAGCAATGGAAATCTGAATTCCAAAATCAGGAGCTTCCACTTTCTGCTGTGTTCCTCTGTTGATTATTTGTTGCTCTTAAATTGAAAAAAACACCACTCATCCTATACCAAGCAGAGCCAAATAAGAAATCACAAGCAAAATATATTTACAGCATATTAAGAAGAAATTAAGATAAAACCATTCTTTCGTATTTTAATCCTTAGGGCCTCAACTTTCAATTAAAACCGAACAATTTAAAATGTCATATTTAGTTCAACATCCATATCAATGCATTTTCAAATACATTTCTTTTTTTCTGTTCAATATATATAATTATGCTATAAAGAAGAACAGTGCTAATGTACAATTTTTCTATTGTACATTGTATCATTACCAGCCAAAACCTCTGAAGGACATCCATATTACATAGCTACTGTAATGCCTGACTCTTTTCCAGTCCTGATCAGATATGCACCATTGTGAAATGTGTGTGTGTGTGTGTGTGTGTGTGTACGTACACATTTAGACTTGTTTTTATTTGTTTAATTCTAACATACAGTATATCACAGAAGTGAGTACACTCCCTCACATTTTGTAAATATTTATCTTTTTATGTGACAACACTGAAGAAATGACACTTGGCTACAATGTAAAGTAAATATGAAAATGTGCTGCCCCCTCAAAATAACGGGACACATAGCCATTAATATCACCGCTGCTCCCCCCCCCCTTGCTTCTTAATTTCAAGGACTGGGGCTTCTGCCCAGCTGGGTATTGCATGAGAGAGTCGGAGCGAGTGCTGGGGAAACAAATATTTGCAGAGCATCAGAGTCAAGGAATGTAAGGTATGGTGGTGGTGACAGCCACGAGTCCTTTCTCTCCCCAGGAAGAGCTGGGAGGGGGGAACCTCCACAGCCACTATGCAGAGATTTTAGAGGAGCTGGATGGAGCATTGCAGCAATGTTCCCTCCAAAGCCATAAGGGTGATTTCATAGTGTTTCTGGTCATGTGCAGAGTGTGTTTCTCTAGGACAGAAGGGAAAATAATAGGAAGAGGAGGTCTTACTGAGCCCAAATTTCCTGGCTGGAGTGTCGCTAATGGCATTTTCTCCCCAGGCTCAGCACCCCTTTGCACCTGCACTCTGTTCCGGATCCACCTGCCACCTGCATGGATGGACCAGGTTGGCAGTCTCTAGTCATGCTCCACAGGACCAAGTCATCTGCTCTACCAAGAAGGCATAGGAAGAAGCTAAAAGGTGGTTGAGTTACTGAATCAAACCATGCCCTCCTCAGATGTGCTACGAAAGGCAACCCTCCTCACCCACCCCTGGCCAACACATCTGGCAGGTTGGAAGGAAGAGATCCCAATCCTTTCTGTGTATTTTCCCATCTTGTATCCCCAAGAAAGTGTTGCGAATCAGACGAGTGGAAAAAAAACCCCACACGAGGCACTTTATTACCACAACAGGACCTGTTAATGTTAATTATTATTATAAGTGATTAATGATTGTCAGCTCATTTGGTGTTGCTGACACAGCAGCTTATTTATCTGATCTGCATCCCAGTTGCCAATTGTACTTTGTTCTGTGCATATGGTGACCATATTTCATTGGAGGAAAAAAATAAAGAATAACCCTGAAAGGGAGCAAATCTAAAGGGGCTTCCCGTTTTCATACTCCCTGCTGCCACAGCCATTGCTTCCTTGTCAACCACCAGACCATTTGGAGTTTGGACTGTTTTGTGGGGGGAGGGGAGGAGGGAGAGGGAGGGAGGGAGCATGTAGCAGCCAGGAGCTTCAGATTTGCTCCCTTTCAGGGTTATTCTTTATTTCTTTTCACCAACAAAATATGGTCACCGTACCCACCGGACACCAAAGAGAATGGAGCAAAAGACAATTGGCAACTTGGATGCAGCTCAGACAAATAAGCTGCTGTATCAGCAAAAAACCAAATGAACGGACAAAATAATTGGAGGAAGTTGGCTGGAATAATCTTTTCTTAATTGTAATAGTAATTAACATTAATAGGTCCTGTTGTGATAATAAAGTGCCCTTGGTTTTTTTCCCATTCACCTGATTTGCAAAGCTTTCTTGGGCATACAAAATAATAATAATAATAATAATAATAATAATAATAATAATAATAATAGTAATAATAGTAATAATAATAGTAATAGTAATAATAATAATCTTTATTGTCATTGTAAAAATTACAATGAAATTGGTTAAACTGGGAAATTGGGAAAACACACAGAAAGGATTGAAATCTTGTTTCCTTCCACCCTCCCAAATGTGTTGACTAGGGGTGTGTGAAGAGGGTTGCCTCGCAGCACATCTGGGGAGGGCTGATTTGATTCAGTGGATCAACCACCTTCTGGCTTCTTCCTTTGCCTTCTCGGCACAGCAGGTGATTTGGTCCTGTGGAGCTTAGCTAGAGACTGCCAACCTGGTCTCATCCTGGATAATCTAGTTATATATAAAAGATCCCATGGTACAGATATTCATAGGATAGTTAAACTGAAGCTATCAAAAATATCTGAAAAGGCCAAGTATATATTTTTGAGTCCTTGGGTAAGCAGTACCTGATTCCCAATGTTTGAGATTATAATTCCATAATCGTAGATTATCCATCATATTAAGGTTTACATGATATAAAAGCATAAAGATTACTTTGAGCCACACGTTCCTGAAATTAATAAACAAAAGCATCTTGCTTTATCAGCAGCCCATTAAATGATGAAATATTTAGAACTGCTTTTGCCAGCAAAATGAAATTTCCCCAGCAAGATGAAAATAAAATAATGGAACAGTCCCATACCCAATCAAACTGTTCCATACTTAAGAAAGTTATATAGTAACAAATACTGCTGTAGAAATATCCTGGGAAATTGCTCATTTGAAACTAGAACAGTGAACAGTTAGTAGGCAATGCTGTGGACCAATTTCCATCTTTCTGAAAAACAATCACTATACCAATTAAAATTCCACTTCCTGAATATGTCCCTGCAGTTTTCTTGGCAACATTTTCAAAAGTGGTTTGCAACTATCTACTTCTTTAATGCTGTGAGAGTAACTGGCCAAAGTAATCCAGCTAGCTTCCTGCCTAAGGCAGCACTAAAACTCCTAGTTTTCTGATTTCTAGCCTCGTGCCTCTAATTACTACAACAGATTGGTTCTCTATATGATGCTTAACATTTATATAATCATTCTCAGTGTCATAACATGTTCATTTTAAAGACAGAAAGCTCCTTGAATTGCAAACTGGCATACAGATGCCTTTTCTAGTTGAATGCTTTTCTTTTGATTTGTTTCAATGGTCAGAAGAAAAGCTAAATGCTTACTAGAAAGTTAATGTAATACCGTATTTTTCGGAGTATAAGACGCACCGGAGTATAAGATGCACCAAGATTTTGAAGAGGCAAATTACAAAAAAAGGGAGGGAGGTAGATAGAGGGATAGAGAGGCAGAGAAAGAAAGAGAAATACAGTAGGTAGGTAGAGTAGGTAGGTAGATAAAGGGATAGAAAGAGAGAGAAATAGAGAGAGAGAAAAATAGTAGGTAGTTAGGGAGAGAGAGTGTGTGTGTGTGTAGGTAGGTAGGTAGGTAGGTAGAAGGATAGAGAAATAGAAAGAGAGAAATACAATAGGTAGGTAGGGAGAGAGAGGGAGTGTGTGTGTAGGTAGGTAGATAAAGGAATAGAGAGAGAAATACAGTAGATAGGTAGGGAAAAAGAGGGTAGGTAGGTAGATAAAGGAATAGAGAGAGAGAGAGAAATAGAGAGAGATAAGAGAAATACAGTATGTAGGTAGGGAGAGAGAGATTGAGTGTGTACGTAGGTAGGTAGGTAGGTAGGTAGATAGGTAGGTAGATAGGTAGGTAGGTAGAAGGATAAAGAGAGAGAAAGAGAGAAATACAGTAGGTAGGTAGGTAGGTAGAGATAGAGAAAGAGTAGGTAGATAGGTTCATGTTTCCAGGTGTATTTATCCATGTCCTGGAGAAGGAAATCGCTGACAAACCTTAAGACTTTGTTTCTCCTGGCACAGAAACAGTTAAAGAGCTTCCAAAAGAGCTTTCCGGAAGTGTTTTTGCACTTGCAAACCTCCCCAAAACTGCTCATTTCTCCGCGAAAATGGGGCCGTTTTTCTTCAAATAAAAAGCATGACTAGCCTTGGGGGGGGGTGTTGCAGAGTGCTCCTGGGGGGGGGCGTGTTGGAAAATGAGCAAAAAAATGGGTCATTTATTGTAAAAACGGGCCATTTTTATGTCAAATAAATTGCATGCATAGCCCTATGGAGGCTTATAGAGTGCTGCTGGGGGCGGGGGGGGGGGGGCAAAAACAGCAATTATTTAGGATAATTTCTGCCCTCCCCGGCCCCCAGGAGCTCTAAGGAAGCCTCCATAAGGCTAGGCACAGCCATTTTGGTGAAGACGGGTGGGTGGGTTGGGAGGCAAAAATGCTGTATTAGATGTATAAGACGCACCCAGATTTTCAGCCTCTTTTTAGAGGAAAAAAGGTGTGTCTTGTACTCTGAAAAATACGGTAAATACAACTTAAGCTTGGCTTCCTTTAGTTTAAAATTATAGAAAAAATAATCTTCTGTAGTCAGCCTAATTACCGATAGCAACAATTCACCTACAATAACTGATATGATCAAGCTAACATGGTCCCAAAATGGACAGAAGAGGGGGGGGAAAACCAGTATCAGCACAGATTTGCACCTGGAAAAAGAGAGTTTCATAGCAATATTTACAGATTTTCTTGAAGTCCCCTACCACAGGGGTCTCCAACCTTTGCAACTTTAAGTCTGAAGGACTTCAGCTCCCAGACTTCTCCAGCCAGCAAAGCTGGCTGGAGAATTCTGGGAGCTGAAGTCCTTCAGACTTAAAGTTGCAAAGGTTGGAGACCCCTGCCCTAACCAACTTCCATGCAATTTTGAGGAAGTAGATCACCTGGGGGATAAAACACACCATCACTTACTCTCTCCTGTCGTGTTACTGAACTGTACAAATTACTGTTTGAATAGAGCAATATATAAATTGAGGTACCGGTAAATTTAAATTAATGATTTCTGCCTCAGACGCCAGAAGCTATGTCATTGTAACTTAAGAGAGTAGGAAATGAAACCTTCACAAAGCAGAAATTGGATGGATGAAATACCGAAAAGAGACAATTATCCGGAGACAATTGCCTCCTCCAATAAGTCACTAAACAAATGTTTTATCTGGATCAAAATAGATGTCAGGAACCATATGGAACACTTTTTACCTACTATTTAAGGTGTATTAATTCCCTTATCATATATGCTGTAATATTCTGAAAGGTAACCCCAACAACCGGAACTAAAATCCAAATATTTTATTAAACAAGATCAAATGGCATGAATAAATGGTGATTAAAACACCCTAAGGGCAACATTGGGAAAAACAAATTATTTATCTTTTGCTTTTTAGATAATTTATGAGAGGTTTTTTATATACAGTATATCGTATTTAAGGAAACCACACGGATTTTGTTTAACTCCAGTTTTCATTATTATTATTAAAAATGATACCAGCTATTAGGTATGTCATACATTGCACATAACTTTATTTTTAATGCATCCACAATAATTATCTTTGGGATGCAAGATAATTCAGTGTTTTTCAAAAAAATGTCCTTATATTAAGCAGTTATAATAAAATTACTAATTTCACCATGATTATTTCTAAATGCATACATATGTATTTCCTTTATATATCTAGAGAATGAATGTAAGTTCTTCCTTGGTCAAAGGCCATATTTAGTTTTTGAATATAACTAACTTCAGAATGTAGGATTAAAGCTACATTTTTATTTTATTCACATTTAATTAAAATTAAATATACTAATTTAATTTTATACTCTGAAAATGTGGGTTTAATGATCATGTAAAAGCTAATTTGATAGCATTAGCTGCTTCATATTTTCATATGAAAAGCAGAGTTCTTACCATTATGCATTTAATACCACATTGGAATAATTAAGACTAATAAACATAAGCAGCCGTTCATTTTGTATAACATTAACATGCCAGATAGAACACATTTGCTTAATCAGGGTCTGATATAACTTGTTGGACATAAGAGTGAAGGAAGGTCTCACCATGTACTCTCCATGTCGGTTTCATTTGCTGTCTTAAAAGGGACAGATTGTTGTATGCAAGCACTGCAGCATCTAATGCATTTAGTCCTTCCCAAGGGTAAGCAGCAGCATGAGAAGTTTTTCCATAGTATTTCACAGTCACACTAGGAAATAAAAGCCATCACTTGTTTTTAAAAAGTTTTGAAGGAAAGAAAATCCCTTTGGGTTCATTTCATGAAAATAATTTTAAGGAGATAAGTGCATGCTGCATTGTATAGCATTACTTCAAAGCTCTACAAAGATCTGAAACAGCAAATCAACATAAGGTTATGAATGGAAGGTGATACAGAGCTTCCATAGCCAATGCTAATCTGTGGCACTGCAAAAGATTATTAGATCTCTAGTACATATATATATTATTAGAGAACTGATACAGCACATAAAATTAAACCTGGAGGAAATTAGTGAATTAGTACCTAAAACCTTTAGCAACACTTTGTAAAAAGAATATGTTAAACATGTATGAAGATGAAAACTTTCCGGAGTTTTATTAAAGGTTTATGTTTTCTATTTGCTTCTTTCTACAGTAGCTTTGCTTGCACCAAGGCAGGATTTGTTTAATCCATGGATTTTTGTTTAAGCCAGAGCCTATCTAAAAAATGAGCATAATAAATGTGCTTTCTTTGGCCATTCCTATGTTTCCTTCCACTATTCCAAACCCAAATAAAACTAACTCATTTGCTCTTCCAAGGACAGGAAAATGAACAATTCTCATTATATGCTAACCCAGAAATCATTTCTAGACAGGAAAAAAATGTTTTACAGAACACATACACCTGCATTAGAAGTATAGTTATACAGATTAATTTCTCACAAATAGATTTCTTCATTGAAATAAAAAAATCTATTTGTCATAGAAGAGCTCCATAGAAGACCAAGTCATTTGAACCAATCACTAGGTCAAAATAAAGGGATAAGACAGCAGATGTTTCTTTTATGAAATGTACATGACTGGCAAATATATATTTTACTTCCTTTCCAAAGATAAAGTCTTATTTGACTTGAGCTTGACTATGGTTATGTCCCTGTAGTTCTGCTGGCAATGAAATGAAGGCTGTTTGCCATTGCTTTCCCAAAGAATGTATTTTTCATCTCCCTCACTTGCAGCCATCCTTCTTATTGGTGGTCTCTCATTTGAGCACTTAGTCAAACTCTGATCAGATTTTTTGAGATCAACCAAATTGCCTAAATGTGATCACCCATCTGTTTATTTCCAGATAAACATGTATCTGCTAAGTCTAGAAAAGTAATATACTAAAATGACAGAACTGATAATGAAAAACATGATAAAATATAACATTTGACTAACAGGAACTGAATTACAAATGCAATCTTAAAAATAATGAGTGTAAAGAGAAAGTTTATAAAGAATTATGAAAAATTATATCAAGAAACAGAATTCGGGAATGTTAACATTTCAACCCTATTTTGCTGATTTAGAATTTATTGGCAAATATTTAAAACTTCTTAGAAGCAGAAATCTTTCAGTAGCCACACCTTCATTGTAGAATAGTCTTCACTAAGACATTAGGTAGGTCTCAACTGTTACAGTCTCCAGATATTCCTGATGAATTATTCTGAGGGCTCTATGGTGAGTGATAAAATGACTGACTGATTTTAAGCATAGGTATTTAAATTTTATATATTTAAGTTCCAACTGTGAATGTTTTATATCAAATCCTTGTATTACTCCTTATTACAATAAGCCAGTGTCTCATAATTACAGTGGGGGAAATATAATAAACAGCTGGTAATTATTGCTGATTTCACTTGATCACAGCCTTCTAAAAATCATAGCATGAATACAAGAAGCTAACTATAATCCTAGTTTGTTTTTGCTTTACATTCATGTTCTTTTCATTGTCTTCTGAATTTAGGAAAAATTACATTTAAAACAATGCTATTTTGCTTATATATTTATAATTTAAAGTACTCAGCATGCTAGGGAATTCTGGTTCTACAAAGAATCATAAGCGAAGGAATATGCACTTCTTTCAAAACAGAGGAACTTTGGATTATATCTCATATTTTTCATTGACAACATTGAATATTATGGTTCACTTAATGCTAGATGCCTGCACTCATATTTTATTTGCAGCTTGCACTCATATTTTATTTGCATATAAGTAACAACCAAGCACAACATATTTCTTAACACAAATGCAAAATATGTGCGCATACTTCATTGATGTTACGACACATGTGTCGCAGAGGACATGTTAGATTATTGAATGCTGGGGAAGATGAAAGGTAAGAGGGAAAAAAAGGATGATCAGCATAAAAGTGGATGAACTTAGTTATAGCAATGATGGGTGCACTGAAGGTCTGAAGACTTGAAGGACCAACCATGTAATGGGCCTTCATAAAAATGATGAGAACCAAAGCTCAAAGAAAAAAAAAGCAGAATGTTTAAGATTATCAAAGTTCTGCAAATTTCATAATATTGTTTTAGAAGCTACATATAACCTATACAATCAATATGCTACACATTAATTTTAAATTTAGAACTTTCAGTGTGAATTTTTAAAATGATTTTCCCAAAAAAATGTCCTAAACAAACACAGCAGAATTCCAGAGCACAAAACAATTGTGTAGGTTTGTGCTGTGTTGTCAGCTTCTTACATTGCCTCCAATAACCAAGCAACTTGCGAAAGACACATCAGAACTTAATTTATTTGGGTCATGCCTGGGTTTAATTTATTAGCATCAAAACAAATGAAACGGGGCTTTAAGAGCCAAATATTCTATTTCTATAACAAGTATTTGTTGATAAATTCAGCCTTCCAGGATCCATGAATGCCTATTTATGCTTACAGATACCCTGTTTTCCTGAAAATAAGACCTCCCCAGATAATAAGCCAATTGAGGTTTTGTGCGCATGTGCTAAAATAAACCCTTCTCCAAAAATAAGCCCCCCCAAAAAATATTGCAACACAGCAGCAGCTATGTGGTGACCACGCTCACTACCTCCTGCACCTCAAAAATAATAAGACCTCCTGAAAATAAGGCCAAGAAGAAAATAAGACCCTGTCTTATTTTAGGGGAAACACTGTATATTTTTAATTAGAGTGAGCAAGAAATGAAACACAGAATTTAAGATATGAACATATTCATGTAAAGGTTATGTCTGTTTTTCTGTTAAATGCATTGGTAAGAACTACTTACTATCTGAGCTTTCTTTCTTCTCCCTGCCTCATCTCAGATTTTTCCTTTCTTTTGCATTTTTTATATTACATCAGTCTGTAGATAGAGATGGCCTGCAGACTTTTTCAGATGAAGAGAAGGACACAGAATAGGGTCTCTGACAAGGAATTCTACTAGCAGGCAATATCTGGTACTAAGGCTGAAGCAAAAGGTAGGTTGTATCTGTACATTTTTACAATTTTGTTTAGCTAATAAGATGTGGCACATAAACATTGTGAACAATTATCAATTAGAAAAGATATTTTTGTTTCCTAGGATTTTGTGTTAGAAATGTAATCAGTTCTAAACTAGAAATTCAATGCTGATTCATTTGAGAAGTAAATGAGAAATAACTTTCTAGAAAATGTATGATAAATATAAGGAAGGTGTAGAGAGCCTTCATTTACCACGTCCAAGAGAATATTAGACTATGAGAAACCACCAGTTTACATAAAAACACATCTACATTATTACACGACTTTTTTTTTCTTCCATTCAATAAAGTTCCATTCTTGGAAGTCTCCTGGACAAGTCTCTGCAGTTCTCTTTGAAAAGCTTTTCAAAAGTGGGTTGCCATTGCCTCCCTTTTAGGATTGAAAGTGACTAGCCCCAAAATACCCAGATGACTTTGTACCTAAAGCAGATTAAAATTTACGGTCTCCACATTTGTAGTCTGATGTTTTAACTAAAATGCCTCTTGTTACACTATTATAGACATATGAAAACCTTGTGACTTTCAGAGCCATTTATTTTTAAAGAATAAAATTGAAGTGTGCTTTGTTTTCACTCCACACGTTATTAATTGTTGTTTTAACCATTCAGTTTTGTCCAACTCTTGGTGATATTATAGGCAAGTGCTCCCCATCAGACACAGCTTCTTTCAGTTGTTGGATGTTCATCTTTGTATCAGTTTTGGTATTATCACGCCAACATGTTCTCTGCTTGCTCCTTCTTCTTGTTCCACTAACCATTCCTAACATCATTGACTTCTCAATGATGATTCATGTCATTAATACCAGAGGTATTAGCAGAGGGCTAATTCTTGTCTGAAGACTTTCAGAAGCATGTTGAAAAATTAAAAGAAGAAAGCTCCACTATATTCAAGCTAAACCAATCCCAAAACTGATTTGGGGGGAATAAGGAGAGACATAAAGAAAAATGAAAATAAATGTAAAATTAACATTGTTCCATATAAATTTGAGTTATGAGATATTGAATTCTGTATAATAGGTAAACATCAGATCCAATTTCCTGAGCGGTTTTGTAATGAACGTCATAGCCCCAGTAGAAACAAATTCTTTAGAGAATCATGTGAAGAGGTATTATGAAATAAGAACTGTAATAAGCAATTCAAATGTTTTAAATACACTCAGGCTTATCTATAGAACCAATTACAGCTACATGTCACATGACAGAAAGTAGTCATCTAAAAATACTGAAAAATGCTGAAAACAATAACATGATAAAAGGGGAGAAAGATGTACTAGTTGCAACCTCTATAATGATAAAGTTTCATGAACTTTTAAAAATAATAATAATAATAATAATAATAATAATAATAATAATAATAATAATAATAATAATAATAATAATTTTTATTTATAACCCGCTCTCTCTCCCCGAAGGGACTCGAGGCGGGTTGCTTAGGTTTTTTTTAAATAAAATATTTGACTACACATTCATAAAAAAATTACAATACAATAATATTCAGATTAAATGAATGCTGCATATTTCAGTTATATTTGATAATTGAATTCTCCTGATTTCCTACTATTTTACTCTAACTTTACATGTAATTCATTACCAAAGAAGTTACTGAAAGGTCACAAAACAGGATGCCATTTGTGATAATATTTTCCTTACTTCACTATTATCTCAATATTGCCAAGTCTATTACCAAGCAAAATTGAACCAATAAGCAAATATGGAGTATTGTAAATAAGCAGATAAGAAAGAAATTTCATAGCCCTTCTCTGTAATAACAAGAATATGAGAGCCTTTGGTGTTTGCCAAATGTTTAGGTAATATATAGCTGTGGAGTTTATAGAAGGTATCATCAGGAATGCCTGCAAGGTTGTATATATGTCCATTTATTTATTTGTACCCATTTATTTGTATCCATTTCCTGTGTCTTATTCATGTTTATTCTTATTCCTGTTATCTTGTACATGAGTGACAAACTAAATAAATAAAATAAAATAATAGGTATGTGTCAAAAAAGTCAAGATGGCAGGCATGCCCTTACAATTAAAGCCCTACCTCTTTGTACAACTGGTGGAACATACAAAGATGTGAGGGAATCAACTATGCAGTTATATCCATTATTTTATTTTTTACCTCCCCACAACTACAGAAGACCCTGTAAAAAGGTAATGGCTGCTCCATTTTCTATTTGTTTATATTGGCCAATACTACGGGGCCTAACTCACAGTTACACTGCTTAAAAATGAGAAAACAAGAAAAAAAAATCAAAAACAATACAGGCAAGTTATTACAGGTAATCCTCAATTTATGACAATTGGGATTGGAACTTGCTTTATTAAGCAATGCAGTTGTTAACTGAGTTGCCTCCAATTTTATGACCTTTTTTGCCACACGTCTTAAGTGAATCCTAGTTTCCCCATCGATTTTAGTAGTTGGAAGTCCACTGGGAAGGTTGCAAATAGTGATCACTTGACCATGAGACCTGTAGTTGGTGTAAACACATGCTATTTGCCAAGTATCAAATTTTGATCATGTGACTATGGGGACTTTGACAGTTGTATGTGTGACGACAGGTTGAAAGTCACTTTTTTCAGAGCCATATTTTGGAACTGGCATTAAATGAATAATAATAAGTCAAGGACTACCCGGAATAACTATTTCTTGTAGAAACAGTTTCTGAAAATGCTTACCCCTACATTTAGCAAAACAATGCAGAGCCTTGGGTAAGCTATGGTTGCAAGAAACTGCGGCTTTTGCTTATGATAGATATTGTTCCTTCCCCTTTGAAGGATTAAAAAGTTTGGCATTCTTCCTCCTTCAAATACTAAGACAGCTTCCCTAGTATAATACAGTAATAAGTAATAGCCAAGAGTAAGACCAAGGGCCATTTGAGTAGGACTCCTCAAATGTAGGATTACTGTAGGAGCAAGAGTTCAGGAAAAGATGCTGTTGCTACAATTGTCAGTCAAAGGAACAAAAATGTATTACCATCATCCTATCCATGCATTCATGTTAATAATGGAAGTGGCTCTAAACCAATAAGAACTGAAACATGGACTTCTGATGTCCCGCCAATACTACCATTTTCCTCCCAAAGAAACCCTTCAAGATATTATATACCCAGCAAAGAACCTCAACTTTTGCATAACACAGGCAAAATGAAGCAGAAGCTTATTGCTGAACTCCATAAATGTGTTGTAGTGTGTTGTTCACGATCTGACACAAAGGTTGAAAAAGGATTCCAAGCAGCCTTCAGAATCTAAAAGGGGCTCAAAAGGCACAGGACCCTTTCTCAGGCACTCTCAGCAAAGCTTTCCCACTCCTCCATACTCACTCATGTTCTGCAATATCAGGTAAATAAGGTGCATCTTCTTGAGCGGGATGAGCCATAAAAACAACATCTAGCCCATCAAAAGCCCCAGCTTTAATTAAGTCTATTTTGCCTCCTCCGTCTTCTTCCGCAGGGGTACCCAGCACTGTGACCTAAAACCAGAAGGTGACAAGACATCAGGGTCTGGAAAAACAACAACAGAACATCGCCCCAAGGGAATCCCAGCCAGAGAAAGTCTGTTTTACTGGGATGTGTGCGCTCCCCTCTTCAACATCGCACTCAGACTGACCACATTTTGAAAATGCATAGCTTTCTACATAAAGATAAGAGATTTACAAAACAACAACAACAGAGGGAAGGGAGATACGCTCAAAATTTAAAGTTAGCATTTTATAATCCCGTGTGCTCCCTAGTATTAAAACCAAGGAGGGCTGCTAAGAGAGCACCAAGATGCCAACTCACTTGATTGTGTTGTTTCGCTGTGTCATATATGTGGATATATGCTTGCTTGCTTGCTTATTTATTTAATCAGTCAGTCCCAGTCAGTCATGTTTATGTAGTGCATATTTGAAGGTGGTGAACGAAATTGCATTTTAACGTCTGCCGATTAGTGTACATTTAAAGTGACAATAAAGTTATTCTGGGCTTCTCACCTTAATCGCGGGCGCCTGGCGAGGGAGGCCGGCGGGGCTCTGGCGAAGGCTTTCCAGAGCGCCCTTCAGGCCCAGCGCGGCGGCGGCTCCCACTTCAGCGATGAGATTGTGTCCGCAGGCGTGCCCGATGGAAGGCAGGGCGTCGTACTCGCATAGGAAGCCCAGCCGCAGCGGCGGCGGCTGCGGGAGAGCCTGGCTGGCTTCGGCGGGAGAGCAGGACGCCCCGTCCCACTTCCAGTCCGCCCGGAAGGCCGTTTCTAACTTGTAACTGCGCTGCACCGACCAGGCGCCCGAAGAGGAGGAGACGGGCAGGCCGGCGAAGAAGCGCGTCAGGGCGGCGTGAGCCTGGTGCTCCTGGTAAGCCAGCTCCGGGTGGCTCCAGATCTCCCGGCTCAGCTCGCCCAGGCTCTGCGAAGACTCGTCGATGCATTCGGCCGCCCATCGCTTCCATTCGTCCAAGCGCATCTCGGAGGCGGACGACGCCTCCCCTGCTTCGTTGGGTCTCATTGCAATGATCGGACAAAAGGAAGGAAGGAGCGGAGATAATAAAAGGGAGCCGCAGAGGGAATGTTCTCAGCTTTCCGAAGAGAGGGAAAATAATAATAATAACGCTGCATTTAATAATAAAAAAATACGCTTAAAGTAGGACCAGCGCCCGCGAAACTCGCCAAGCAGTCTGAACTTCACGTTGCCCGAGAGGCATCTTATATATCCTCGTTTATTCCGCAACTGTTTCCCTGGAGCCTGCTGGGAATAGTAGTTTTTTTAAAAATTTAATACTGTACAAGTATTTCTGAGCTGGACTTCTGCCAGAATTGCGCCACCGGGTTGCTGAAGTATTGAAACTGTAAACAGTGTAAAAGAAAACATGATGTAAGATTCTAAATGCGATGGATTGCAGCGTCATGCCTTTTCAGCTATCTGTAGGTGCCTTCTGACAACTGGACTTGACACTGTCAACACTGTCTTTCTATACATTCTTCAAACGCAAGGTGCAATTTAAAAACACATTTCTGAGCTACAGCTTGATCCATTGTAGCCTTCCTAGTATTGTTAAAAATTCAAGCTAATTTAAGTTTTGTAGAACTAATTTAAGAACACGGTAAACGAAAAATATTCATATAAACGTTTTCCTGAAATGGATCAGATTTATCTGACAAATATTGAGGATATATAAAATATATACATTGCATCAGACAATTGCATCTGTATTTGTGTACCGTGGGTGTGTAAAATTTTGTAACTTTCAATTGATTTACAAGAATACCATCTGTTAGGGTCACATAAGGACCCATTATATCATGCTTAATGCAGCTTAACAACATGCGAACTGCTGAGAAGACTCCGCGGGAGCAAACAACCCACCGCCCTTTTTCAGTTCGGGGCGGGGCTGGGGACTTTCACGTGATTTTCTCGACAGAACTACAAGTCCCATCACCCTTTGGGGGAGTCGGAGGGCTCGTGACGTTTCGCCGTTGCTAACGTGCGCTAACGGTTCCCTTCTTGCCACAAAATCGAATGCAATTCGCCTCTGGCTTGGGTGTTCGCTGAATTGAAACCCCCCGACTTTGGCACAGGGAGAGGGTGAACCGCCGAAGAAGGGCAGCGTTGGAGTAGTGTGGAGGGAGTCGTGGCGACGCGGAGTTCAACCCCAGACCGGATAGGGCAAAAGTCGCGGTTTAACTTGAGAAGGAGGAAGGGAGAAGCCGGCGGAGCAATGTTTAGTCTCAGATGAGACGGAATGTCGATTGGGGGCGAGGGAGGGAAAGCTCCCCGCGCGCAGCCGCAATTGGTTTCCTATCCTTTGCAAGTAGCGTTTTAGCTAAGCATCTGATGCAGATGCTGATCTCGTCCAAGTCTTTTATAGCTTTAGTCCCATCACTCCCGCAGAGAACTTGTGTGCTAGCGAGACTGAAACGAAAAACAAAAAACCCAGTGTTTCTGAGCAGGTCGCCTGTTTCTATGTATTTTGGTATTGCCATCACTATAAAAAAAAATCAGCTATGCTTGATGCCCACCTAATTTTGTCTTGACCAACCGCTCGGCTGCTTATAACCAATTCCATTTTGTTTACTTTCGAATAATCCTTTATCAGACCAAGCAATTCAGAATTAAAATTGGAAGGAACCTTGGAAGTTTTTTAGCCCAACCCTTTGGCATAGCAGGAGTCGGTTACAGATTATCAGAATTGGAAGGGACCTTATAGGTCATCTAGTCCAACCCCCTGCCCAAGCAGGAGAGACTACACCATTTCTGACAGACAGCAGTCCAATCTCTTCTTGAAGGTTTCCAGTGATGAAGCTCCCACAACTTCTGTTCCATTAGTTGATTGTTCTTGCTATCAGAAAATTTATCCTTATTTCCAGTTTGAATCTCTCCTTGTTCAGTTTCCATCAGTTATTGACTATTGATGGATTCGATTTCCATCATTACTGATCTCATGTTCAATCTCCTGTGTCTACTGAAGGGTACTCCAAACTCAAACTGCAAAGTCAGTGCAGAAAAAGCTTGAAGAAGCTGCTAGTCAACCGGACATTTTTACTGACCCATCCTAAGGCAATGTCTCACCTCTTTCTAGTTTCCTATTTTTACTATATTACCCAAGTGAAGTAAAATAGAAGATACTTAATTATCTTTATTTTTTCAATTCCCATGGTACTTAGTTTTTGGGGGTTTGAATTAAGAAATTACTGTAGAACATCCTCCTTAAGCAAGATTTTATAACACATAAAAAATTAATTTTGATTGTGCTTTTATAGCAAATAGCAGAAGATAGCCAGGATCAAATCAAACTACAAATGATTTTGGAGAGTGGTTTAGTAGAGCTTTGCTCCCAGATCCAATCAATACCTGTTTAGTGAAACAAAAATGAATAGAGATTTCCCTGTTAGGATTTGTCCTGTTTTTGGGAGAGAAATAGACATGTTTCAATTGCTGACTTTTTACTTTAGGAAGTTACAATTGGGAATGTTATCTCTTCATCCTTCTGTCACTAGAATTTTAATCCTTTAGCAGCAAGCTATCTTTGAATACATCAAAAATAGATTATAATTCTTATACAAATCCAGTTCTTTTGTATTATTCTATTGCAAAATAAACAGCTGTAAAGATAGGTTAATACAGTTTTCATAAAATGTCACTTTCTTAATGAAATATCTGTCTAATACTGTTTTAAAATATTTAACAGCTTTACTAAAAGCAACTCGGAAAAGAAATTTGATTGTGTAAAAAAGTAAATAATATAGTTTTCAAGACACCACTTTGTGGTGGTATGCAGCAAGTAATACCACTAGGTGCTATTCAAAAACAAAAGAAGCAATTCATTGTTTTTGCTATTGTGCTGCATTTGGGAAATGACAGATCTGGCTATTACTATTACTAAGAGCCCTTTTATGAAGGAGATGGATGGTTAAGAAGTTTGATAAATAAAGTAATAGCAAAAGAAGCTCAATGAGATAAGCCTACAGAGTCATAGAAAGATGCTCTTTATCTTTGTTCATTGGCTTTCTTTTGCTTGGGTAAATTTTCTATGGAGAGTGTTAGGTGTTTTCAAAAGCTGTGCAGCAGCCCTCTCTATCCAGATGTTTTGGATTATAATATGTCCCAGCGAAGAGGTCACTGTTAAGGTAATATGCCAATTTCCCAAAAGATCTGCAAGTACCAAATTGCTTATTCTCCTCTCATTTTTTCTTCTATTTGTATAGTGTACCATATTATTATATAATAAGAATTGTGGCCTTTGAACTATGGTGCTGGAGAAGACAAGGCGATCAAACCAGTTAGTCCTAGAGGATATCAACCCTGACTGTTCTTTAGAAGGCCAGATCCTGAAGGTGAAACTCAAATACTTTGGCCACCTAATGAGAAGGAAGGATTCACTGGAGAAGAGCCTAATGCTGGGAAAGATTGAGGGCAAAAGAAGAAGGGGAAGACAGAATGAGATGCCTGGATGGAGTCACTGAAGCAGTCGGCATGAACTTAAATGGACTCTGGGGGATGGTAGAGGACAGGAAGGTCTGGAGGAACGTTGTCCATAGGGTTGCGATGGGTCAGACATGACTTTGTGACTAACAACAACAACAATTATGTTTTTGCTTTCTGTACTGAGTTTGTTTCATATGGGGTTTTTTTCCTATAGAAGGTATTGATCGTTGCTTTTTTAGAGTGGCACAGAAATATGTTTAATGAACAAGTAGGGACTATCATATTTTGTTTGAACCAATTAAGATGAAATATCTTTTGTAGGACAAGAAGCCATAGTCACATCTTTTGACTATGTATCCAGCAGGAAGCTACTTGGATCTTATTAAAATAACACATACTTTTATTCTATAAAAAAGGTATACATAATTTGATAATACATATCAAATCAATTTTCAATGCAACATAAACTGACATTTGTATTGTTTAACACTATATACGGTAAGTATCAGAAGCTAGAAGATACCATTTTATTGCAATGAACAAAATAAGGAACAATTCCACTCACATATGGTACTGGAAACAGAAAATGTATTTTGATATATTTTTGTTTCATTCTGAATATGGTCAATTTTTGTGATTCTGAACACTGTAAACAAACTTCATCCGTTAATAAATTTGTTTGAATGTTAAGTTGATAAACAATAATGCAGAAAGTAAACAACACTGTATATTTGCCATTTCTTCAAGATTTACAGTAATCTTGGCATTGTTTTTTATAAGCCAAAATGCATAATATTTGCTGTGTTAAAACAATTAGTCTAAAATTGTATGAACCCCTAATATTTCTTTGCAATTTTAAAAAAGTCACCGATTTCAGCATGTATGCTTCATCAGCATATGATCAGATTTGCATGAACACAGGAGTTTTCCTTTCTTGTTTTGGGAATTGGGGGAAAATCCATTATACTGACAGATATATTGTAAGTGGATGAAACCATACTTTCAGAAAGATTTGCATAAAATCACAGTTGAAATTCTTATTTAAAGTTCAAAATGAGATCTGAATTAAAAGGGAAAATGTCCTGAAATGCTGCTAGATTAAAGATTCATTTTTGAGTGTTCCGTGGTTATCTTACATTTTTAATATATATCTGCATTGCTGCTGCTACAGCAAACTCTTCTATGTTTGAGATAATCACTAGAAGAGCAAATTCACTCTCGCTATCCTGGCTTTAAAAATATCTTTTCAAATTATTAAGGTAAAAAAAGAGCAAGTTATTTTTTGCAACAGGCTTTGCAATATATTTTTCTCAATAATTATAACTATGACTGAGCTTACTGGAGTGGAGACAAGTGGACACATACAGGAACAGGACACGGATGATCTGGGAACATTTGCCATGAATCCAGGAGATAGATGAGGCAAGTATTCCCACCCATAAGCTTTGCCAAGCCATAGAGCTAAAAGAAAAAAAAAACTTCCAAGAAAGCAGCAGCAGAGAGGAAAAACAACACATGGAACCTCTCTATGGCAGTTTTCATTCTGTTTCTACTCCCAATCCTTCACACACTAACACAAAGCTGACTTGATTTAGCTTCATTTCTATCAATTCTATTGGCTTCAAACAGTCAAGAACAGGCAGGGAGTAATAAACAAACAAATGATTTTCAACTGATGAGGGTTTTTTTAATAGAAAAAGAAAAAAAATCCTCATATGGACTAGTTTTTTAAATAAATTTGCCTGTTCTGTTTTATCAAGACTTAAAAAATACTTTCATATGGAAAGAAATGGGTAACATGAGCAACTCTGCAGTATTTCCTACATTTTATTGTACTGCCACCTTCCAATGTTTTGGTTTTCGTTACATAGAATTGTTTGACTTGCATTGATGTCATAGTGGAATTTGTTAATTAGGAATGTCGTGGCTTTTTCCTTTATATTGAGGGTATCTAGGCAACCTAGGGGCACTTTCCTTGGAAGATTTTCAAAGAAAAGAATTTAGTTCAATATTTTAGACAGTTTGCACAGTTTTGTATACATTAAACATTGCTGATTTCCCATGTGATGTTTAAAGTATTTAAGGCGTCTATGAATATCCTTCACCATTGTCATTAACATATTTTTTTAAAGGATTGACTATCAGTCTCTTGTAGAATTCACAGCAGAAATTACTTCTCAGTTTAGAGGTCTGGTTGGTGTTATCCTACATTCCTATCAATGTTTATTCAAAATTCTCACTGAATTTAGTATATGCTGCGCTACACTTGGACATCATGATTAGAATAAAGGTGTATTCATCCCACATTCTGCAATCATTTCTAAAGTAGCAATTTATGTAGTCATCTAGCCATCACTGGGGCAATTGATCTCCTCTAAGGACAGGCTGTTGGAAGGAATGGGTGATGCTATAAAATATAAATGAACACCTTTCTGGCTGTTGCATAACTCTTAAAGAGATAAAAAGCCTAAGTATTTTACAAAACAACCGTTCTGCTTCTTTTCCTTTACAATTGCCAAATAAAGTTTTTGGCTTCTGAAAAACCAAAAGAATGAACGCTTGTAGTTAATCGCCCATTATGTAATTTTTCTTGCAGAGACTGAATCCTTCCAATATGAAATGTTACATGTTTTATAGTCTTTTACTGCCACCTTATGTGATTTCTTGCCACTGCACATCAAACCAGAGGTTACAATACTACAATTTTCCCATCCTAATGAATAGCTTCAAGATAGATGGTTGCAGTGACAGAGAAAAGTATATATCATGTAGAAGATGGAGCTACCATACACCTTTTCTCAACCCTATGGCAAAATGCCATTGTGTATCTTCCTCTCTTTTCCCATGTCTGTTAAAAATGCAGGAACATTGCCCACTTTCATATAATATCCTAGGTCTAGGACATAGTTTAAGCACCACATTCACCACCCAGCATCAGGGCTGTCAGAGAATGTTCCATAATCCTGGGAAATGGTGCAAGGGCTAGATTTTTCCCTTCCTAAATAAACTCTGAAAACTGAGACCTAATGTTCCATATTGGGGATCTTCTGGTAACCCTAGCCTGTAAGGAGAGCTGAGAATGCTGTTCTAAGCCCCCAGTTGCTCCCAGTAAAAATCAGTGTGGAACTGAGAATATGATGTGTTGGGGGGGGGTGGATAAACTGGCTGACATGGACTAGGGATTGCTGGATTCTGAAGCAGAAACAATGCAAAGAGCCAGATTACCTAGCTGTTTGGTATGTTTGTCCTTTTGATATTGGATGGGGTTCTTTCTTACAGAATAAGAGTTAGAGTTGATAAAGATCTGACGAAGATCCGAGGGAATTGATTTGTTGGGTGGCATTGGGGGAGAAAATAATGTCATGGTAATGGGGTGGTGAGAATCTGGTGGGAGATAAGGGGCAGGTCACTCTAGCAGAAGATATGAACTTCGATGAGTTTACAGACTTCTAAATTCCATTTATTTATTAAATTTATATAGCCACATAGCTCACACATACCTATGAAGTTATGAACTTCTATGAAGCTGGCTTTTTATACCAATTCTGTACTGCAACCCTTTGGACTGTATCCCATTAGCTAGTCATTGGTAACTTTGTTACCCTGGCCTCCAACTACTACTTGAAATAAGATGCCTCTTCTCCAAAACCTTATTCTGGATGGGAGAATTGCTGCACAACTCAGCTGAAGTTGGGATGGAAAACTGAAGATGGCTTGGATTGGATGGCATCTGGATAATTGTTTTTGTTTCTAAGTTTTATGAGGTACGCCACCCAGAGTCATTGATGAAAAGGGCAACTATAAAAATCAAATAAATAATTGTCATCCATTCTGTAACAAGATCAACGCCACAAAGAAAAGGTTAGAAAGTCACTGATCATACTTGTGGATGATCTCTGGCAAAGCTTGGGGTAAGATGGTGTATTATCCTTGATTTTCCATTATTTCTCAGCATCAATCATAGTATCCTTCAAGACTGGCAAAAGAGGTTAGGAGTGGGATGCATGGTATTGTAATGATTCTTCCTCCTTTCTCTGGGATTAGTTTCAGTCAATATTGGTGTAGGGGACTGGTCGATCTTAGCTTTGTGTAGTCCTACAGGACTTTACTATCTTCTGTCTTCTATTTAACATCTACATGCTGCTATGTAAAATATTCCAATGTACGGGATCAGATTTCCTCAGTAAGCTAACTACTGTATATTCAGCTGTGTATCTCCAACCCTGGGTGACCAAGTGATGCCATCCAGGATTTTTCTTAGTGTCTGGGGGTGTGTGGGTACCTAACTGGAAAGAAATAAGCTTAATCTCAGCCCTAATGGTTATAAATTTGAAAGCCTATCAGATCTAGCAATACCCATCACTGAGTATGGATGAAGTTGTATTATTGCAAATGGAAGTAGTGATTGAACTTATGAGTCCTCCTAGACTTGCAGCCTCTGCTCGAAGAGTAGATGGCAGCCATGACTAGCAGAGCCTTCCTTTGCAGTAATATATCTTATATGTCAACTACACCCATTTTGAATTGCAAGCCCTATTCACTTCACTCATGTTTTGGTCACTTTTCACCTGGATTATTGCAACATGCACTATACATGGCAGCCCTTAAAAATCACTCAGAAACTACATCTGGTTCAGAATGCAATAGTAATATGCATCTCAGTATGCTCAAGTAACTACTATATGAGCTTCATTGGTTCCCAGTAGGTTTCTGGAAGTAGTTCAAGATGCTGGTTGTCATTTTCAAAGCCATTTATGGCACTGGGATGGGTTGTTTGTTAGATATTTTGTCTTCAGTTATTTATGTCCATCCCACAAGATCTGGGCATGCTCTGGATCCTTTCGATTAAATAGTGCCAATTGATGGAATCTAGGAAGAATGCCTTTTGCTATGTTGTTGTTGTTGTCCCTCTTTAGGCTTCTTTCTGTTCAGCCTCTAATATCAATACTGTCAATATATTAATCTGTGCTTAAATTGGTCCTAGAGATTTATATAAACCTTTCTTCAATGGCTTGAAGGCCACTAGAGTGAGGTTTATGTAAATTGGAGTAAGGCCCAATTTAAGGTATTTAAAACATAGCCTCTTTTCCAGGCACTGGGCCATGAAATTAAATAAATCTGTTTTAGGGGGTTATTGATGTGGATATTCTGGGAGTCAAAGTCCACACATTTTCAGATTGTCAAGATTAAGAAATGTTTACTGTTATTTTAGCCCTTCCTTAACTGTGAAGTCTTGGTGACAATGACTTGGATCTTTATTATCATTTTAGACTATTGTGTGATAAGTGGAGCTGCCTTTAATGGATAATTTGGTATCTACAATTGGCATAAAAAGCAGCAGCCAGACTTCTGAAAGGGGAAAGCCACTACTACTATAATACACTACTTTGGCTGTTTTAGTAGTTATCAAATAGGCTTCTATTTGCAGTAGCTTTAACTAAAAAGCCCTACACAGTTCAGTTTCATTCTAAGCTATCTACTTCAGATGTATACTGCCCAACCTATAGCATCATCTATAAAAGGGGTACTTCGAGTTTCTAATGCCTCGAGAGATGAGGGGGAGAAAAGCAGTTTTCTCATAGAGGACTTACAGTCTGGTACACCTTGCCACCAGGAATGCATTTGACCCTTTGCACGGCAGGAAAGATCATTTTGGTTTGAAACTCATGATGGTGATAGCAGACTACCTTTAGTTGGGATTTTATTTCATGGGCTGGAGATAGTGGGTGGTTTAAGGTTTTGTCATTTATTGGACTTCTTAGTTTAAAAAAAATGCTTGTAAACAGTTCAGGAATCTTGGGGAAGGGAGGTGTAATCTATATAAATAAAAATGTAACAAGAGTTTGTTAAAAACCGCTAATTTCCGAAAGTACTGCACTTTTCCACGCTTCCAAATTTTCCGAAAGTACTGCACTTTGCACGCTTCCAAATTTTCACACAACGTTCCTTTCGAATACAGCACCAATGCTACATATAGATTGTGTAGATGTCACACCTGTGCCAGGAACACGCAATGGAAATGTAAAAAATTGTAAAAAAGGTAGGTAGATGGATACAGAGAGAGCAGTGGGCCTCAGGTATTATGTCATCCTTTATGACATAAAATACTCTGTCCATAAGATTCAAGAAGAAATACAGTAGGTAGGTAGGCAGCTATAGGGATAGAGAGAGGGAGGGAGGAATGCAGTAAGTAGGTAGGTAGAGGGATAGAGAGGGAGAAATACTGTAGGTAGGTAGGTACTAGGTAGAGGGATAGAGAGAGAGGTAGAAATACAGCAGGTAGGTAGGTTGGGGGTTATACGGCAGTTGTGTGTACGTGTTAGTGTGTGCAGGTGTAGATCTACACACAAGATTGGTTGGCCATTTAACCAGACTGAGCCACAGCAATGCGTGGCCGGGAACGGCTAGTGCTAAATAAATAATAAACTTGCTCTTCTTGCATCGCTGTGGCTCTCTTTATTTCAACAGACGGATTGCTCTTTATTTCAGTAACGTTTGACGTTGGAGAGTTCCCATTTATGATGCTGAATAAAAGAAACGGAAGAGTTGGAGAGGAGGGAGGGAAAGGGACGTCTGGTTACTTCTAAAGATGCCAGAACTCGGCTGAGCATTTAGCCTGCTAGGTTTCCCAGCTGCATGAGACTCCGCGGTGATTTCGAAGCCTCCGGCCACGTTGGAAATCCAGTCGTCCTTCTTTCCCCCCCAGTACCCCCACCCCAGTTCCCGGGACACAGCTCCCGCGGTGTCTAGCGAGGCCGCGACCTGTAGGAGGAGACTTGCGCGGCCCTTTTCTCTCCACCTCCGGCTCTCGCCATTGTTCCCGCCCCCTCGCCGACTCTTTCGGGCCTCTCTTCGTTGTGGCCGCCGCGGCGCCGCTCGCCGTCTCCCCTCCGCCTTTTCTGTCGCAGCCGAAGCCTCCTCCTCAGCTTCTTCCTTCTCCTCCTCCGCTTCCAGCTCGCCTTGCTCGGCTCGCCCCTGGTCTGTTCCCGAAGGGGAGATCCCAGGACTCCGACCGCCATGTCCCGCTATACGCGGCCTCCCAACACCTCGCTCTTCGTCAGGAACGTGGCGGACGCCACTAGGTGAGGGGAGGTGGTGGAGGGAGGCGGGCCGCAGTTTATAAGGGAGCGGTGGGCCTTTTCGGAAGAGCGGGACCCGTCGCTCCTCTGTTTTGGGAGCAGCGCCGCCGGGGCAGCCATGTGGGCTCGCCCGGAGCGTGACGAGCCGCCAGGGCTAGGCATGCGGCGGGAAGAAAGCGTCACCATTTTCGAGGAGGTGGCGTTCATTTGTTTCAATTCCCCACCGACGTCTGTGCATTTAATACCTGCACCGAATATTAAGCTACTGGGCGAAGCTTTGCTTCTCAAGGCCTCTGGGGCCTATCCCAAGGAGAAGGTTGTTCATTTCCTTGCTAATTCCCCCCCCGCCCCCCCAAATCTTATTTATTGGGTGTTAAAAAAAATCATGATTGCACAATGGAAAAAGCACGAGGGGGAAAAATAAAGCCTCTCCATAGGATTAAGAAGTAAGAGCAGGATTTCTTCTCCCTCACCCCCCTCCAATGTCAAGTCTCCCCTACGACTTGTTTTAAGCGGACGACGAATTAATTCCTATGAGGAAATCTTAATTTGCTTTTGTTATCACCATAGCGGTATGTTTCTCTGGGGGAATCTAGCTGCATGCCCCAACACGTTGGGCCCAAGATTTGGGAAGAACTTCACAGATTTTTTGATATCTTTCCAGTGTGCTTTTCAGTGAAATGTAAGTTTAGAAACATCAGGCCAAGGATATAATTCTGTGGATTCAATCTCACCTTCCTTTTCTTTTGATATTATTACCTCCAGGCCTGAGGTTTAATTGAAAGTCATATCTTAATTATGCAAATGGGAATTAGGCTTCTGTAATTTTTTTTTAAATACAAGGTAGGTACTGTAAATTCTGACATGGGCAGATTATAATTTGGAAGTGGATTGTATTTGCTGCAATTCTCTCCTATTTATGAAGAAGCAAAAACTTTGCATCCAGTTGTTTTTTATAAGTTTCAGTTCTTGGTATGTTTTGGAAATAACTTGTCTTATTGTGTTAAATAATACGATTTTTGCTCTCGTCTTGACTTCAATTAGATATAAAATGTTTATTGTGTTTCATCAGTATCATATAGATTAATTTTCAATTTTAACTGATTTAAGAATGGTTCCCTGATTAAATTAACATTTAATCATTTCTAATATACATGGTAAAGATGCCCTCAAATTAAGTTTGGCTCCTGGTAATTGCATCTATGCAATTTTTTCAGCAGTATTATCAAAATTATTTGTAACTGCCTTCTGTTCGTGTGTGTGTGTGTGTGTGTGTGTGAGAGAGAGAGAGAGAGAGAGAGAGAGAGAGAGAGAGAGAGAGAGAGAGAGAGATTCCCTATTCTAATCACCAACCCCCATATTTTCAAATTGTTTTTCTCCCAAATATAATCAGGGCTGTTTACCTCCTTAGATTTGTCATTTTAAAAATGAATATAGTAAACCTATTGAAACATTTTTTCTTTCACATAAGAGACCTTTATCTAAAAGTTTTTATAGTTATCCTGTCTTTCTGGAACCTAAAAAGATAACAGAGTAAATAGATTGTACAACATTTGAATCCAAATTAGTCAGTCACTAGCCCCTTTAAAGGATGCAAACTTTTTCCTGAGCTTATTGGTAGATGTGTAAACTTAGAACAATAAGGGTTTCAAATTGAGAGATGGCTGTTGTCATTATTAAGCATATGATGAGAATATGACAGAGAAGTAAACATACATACACACATAGTCCATGTAATTATATATAAAAATTCAATGCAGTATGGCAGTGGCTTCATAACTGGATGTCCAACTCCGCTATCTAGATGATTCCCTTTGGATTTGCTTCATGGAGATCTTCTAGGAAATCAGAGAATGCAGGTCTTGGGCAATCTTGCATAATATGTTTAATACTTTGTGAGATGGTGACAGGGCAGCCCATGGTGCTGCTGCTTTTGAAAGCCTCTTGAATTCATATGTCCATGAAGGCGAACCTATGGCACATGTGCCACGGGTGGCACACAGAGCCATATTTGGTAACATGCCAACTGTCAGTTCTGGCATGCATGCGCGCACCAGCCACCTGATTTTTTGCCCTTTGGGAAATCCAGGAGAGGCCATTTTCGCCCTCCCCAGGCTTCAGGAAAGCCTCGGGAGCCTGGGGAGGGGGTCATGTGCATGCACGGGGGGTTGGTTGCACACGTGGGCAGAAAGGATTGAGTGAGCATGTGTGCACCTGGGCAATTTTGGCATGCCATAAGAAAAAGGTTTGCCATCATTGCCATGTTATTTTCCTGAGTGCGCACTGCTACTATGGCTATTTTCAGGAGCTATCAAGAAATACAGAAAGTGTACTCACTTCTAATTTGAAATAGCCTTATTCAAATTTAAATACTGCACATATCTGAATATAAATTATAAAACAATATTATGTGCATGGAACTAGAATGTGTTTGTATAGTTCTTTCCCCTATTGAACCACTACCCTCTTTTCTTTCATTAACAGAAAACTGCATCCCTATAAAATCTGCTGTTACCTTTACTAAACCATATCTTGTCTTTATAACCTGTTTCAACTCCTTATAGTTCCCAGACTTAGCCCAAGGTAATGAGTGATAAAACTGCCCATGATGATATCAGAGCAGGAAGAAAACCTTCCTTTAGAGTTACAGCCAAGAGCAGCTTAAGTTTATCTTAACTCATGGATGAGGGCACCATCAGATCTGATAAAATAAAGATGCTTCCAGGCCATGTTTGTGTTATAGTTTAGGTACCAGTAGGGAAAAAAAACCTTTGTTATTTATTTGGGAGTAGGAAACTTCTCTGACAATTTCACTGACTTGTAATGGATCTATAAATTATAGGTTGCCTACATACAAACAAAATGATGCTGTGGAAACTCCCACTGATGGAAAAAGCAAGGATGTTGTTAGTGAGTTATTTTCCCTGCTGTTGACCTAGCACAGGAGTGTCATTCAATTTAATTGAGGACCGCATTAGGGTTGTGTTTGACCTTGGGGAGGACACAGTGGGCGTGGCTAGCTTGGCGCCACTTGTGTCAGGGGCACTTGTGGTGGCCTGAGTGCCAGCAAAAATGGGCTCCTGAGCTCCATTTTCAGTTCTGATAGGCTGCCCTCCCAAGATCCATTTTCACTGGCAGAGGCACCACGGGGCGGTCCTTTGCTGTTTCCAGGATGGCCCTGTGGACCAGATCTAAGCACCCTGTGGGCCAAATCCAGCCTCCGGGCCTTGTGTTTGACACCCCTGATCTAGCAGGTTTCTTTCTGCAGCAAGAAAAGGGTGGAATGAAAAAGCACAAGTACAGTGAATATGATCACTTTCGTTACGATATTATATTCTTTTTCTATCAGAATATTCCATGAGGAGAGATACTCTCACAGTAATTTAGGATACAAGACATCATATTCTGCATGTCTTGGGGTTCTGAAATTTCTCTTTCAAAAAATGGTCGCATTACTCATTTAATGGGAAATTCAGAATTAAACTATTTCTTTCTTTAAAGTTGAAATAAGCAGTTAATGATTTTCTTCATTAAAAATTTCATTCAAAAATTCAATTTAGCTGGCAGATGTACAGGGGGAAATACTATTACTGTTTTACATCGCCATACAATTGTAATGTAAATTGGCCCTTTTGCACCAGCAAAGGTACATAATCAAGAAATGCTCTATTGAAACAAACAGATTAATTTTGAATAAGGCAAATTGATTTGGATCACAGCTGTTAAACATTTAAAATTTGCTTGCTAAGATTTTAATATGGATCTGTACAACCATTCTTTTCACACATACCTCCTGTGCAGCTTGCTAATTATATTTTTAAATATGTACTTTGATGCTAAGATACTCCATCTTTATTTATTGGTACTTATACTTAAACAGCAAGCAATGCATCAAGCAAACAACTGTTCATGCACTAACAGAGCACTATGCATTCACTACCGTATTTTTTGGACTATAAGACGCACTTCCCCCCCAAAATGTGGGTGAAAATATCTGTGCATCTTATAGAGTGAATAATAATAATACAATAGCAGAGTTGGAAGGGACCTTGTAGGTCTTCTAGTCCAACCCCCTGCGTAGGCAGGAACCTTATACCATTTCAGACAAATGGCTATCCAACATCTTCTTAAAGACTTCCAGGGTTGGGGCATTCACAACTTCTGGAGGCAAGCTGTTCCACTGGTTAATTGTTCTAACTGTCAGGAAATTTTTCCTTAGTTCTAAGTTGCTTCTCTCCTTGATTAGTTTCCACCCATTGCTTCTTGCCTGCCTCCAGGTGCCTTGGAGAATAGTTTGACTCCCTCTTCTTTGTGGCACCCTCTGAGATATCGGAACACTGCTATCATGTCTCCCCTGATCCTTCTTTTCATTAAACTAGACATACCCAGCTCCTGCAACCGTTCTTCATATGTTTTAGCCTCCAGTCCCCTAATCATCTTGGTTGCTCTTCTCTGCACTCTTTCCAGAGTCTCCATGTCTTTTCTACATGGCGACCAAAACTGTATGCAGTATTCCAAGTGTGGCCTTACCAAGGCATTATAAAGTGGTATTAACACTTCACGTGATCTAGATTCTATCCCTGTGTTTATGCAGCCTAGAACTGTGTTGGCTTTTTTGGCAGCTGCTGCACACTGCTGGCTCATATTTAAATGGTTGGCCACTAGGATTCCAAGATCCCTCTCACAGTGGCTACTATTGAGCAAGGTACCACCTATATTGTACCTGTGCATTTTGTTTTTCTTGCCTAAATGTAGAACCTTACTTTTTTCACAGTTGAAAATGTTGCTGAAGCCCTGCCCACTCCCTTTAGCCTCTGCCTCCCAGCAATTTGCCTCCTTGTAGCAAACAGCAAACAGCCTGGTGAGCTTCAGCACAGCCTGATTTATCATGAGCAGCTGACTGGCTGTTGGATCTGCCTCCTGGAATACCACTGCGGGATTATCACCACCTCATTTTCGGCCTCCACACGTCCTGTTTTCAGCCTCTGAACCAGGACCACATGTCCTGGTTTTGGCCCGTTCCAAACAGTGGGGATTGCTGCCGCCGCTTGGAATGAGTCGAAAACGGGCGTAGAGGCCAATAAGGACACATGAAGGTGGTGATAGGTGGAAGCAGCGGAGGCGATCTCTGCAGCATGGAACAGCTGATCAGCGATATTCCGGGAGGCAGATCCAACCGCCAATCAGCTGCGCCTGCTAAATCAGGCTGTGCTGAAGCTCACCAGGCTGTTTGCTGCAAGGAGGCAAATTGCTGAGACAGATATCTTCCCCCCCCCCTGTTTTCTCCCCAAAAGCTAGGTGCATCTTATAGTCCGGAGCGTCTTATAGTCTGAAAAATACTGTGTGTGTGTGTGTGTGTGTGTGTGTGTGTGTGTGTGTGTGTGTATCAAAATGAGGCTCATGTAAATTGGGATCAGTTTTTTGTTTTTTTTTATTGAAAAAGTTTTATTGGTTTTACATTTTTTAACAGGATAGGGTAATGGTTACAAAGAAATTTTGAGAGCATTCACGTTAGAGTCGTCGGACCTTCCGAGACCTCAAAATACACAATAAAAAAGTTATCATAGAAAACATTTTCCATACCACTACAAGATGAAAGCAAGTATATTTGCCTAAATTCTCCGTTCCATGCTGTCAGACATTTACAAAAAGTCCAGATAGAAATATTATGCAAAATTGTTCAAGAAAAATCAAGGCAAAGTTATTTTTTTGATCTAAGTCTTTTGGCTATTGTATCTTCTTTCTCTCCTCCCTGGCCCCCCGTGGGCGGGGCCGTGGCCCCCTCCGTCCCCCCTGGATCTTCCCCCAGGACAGAGGAATGTTTTTTAAAAAAGGCTTCCGCCTCAGCAAGTGTTGTAATCCTCACTCTTCCTCCTTCCCAGAACACCAGCATCCCTTCAGGCGTCATCCACTTGAACCAAATCCCGTGATCAAACAAGGTTTTAGACAAGAAGGAAAATTTCCTTCTTAAATCTCTAATTTTTCTAGGGATCTGCTTCAAGATAGTGACCGTTTCTCGTTGATAAGTTAAAGGTTTCTCTCTCTGCGCTTTCAGGATTTCCTCTCTGGTTGACCTTCTAACAAATTTCACATGTATCTCTCTAGGCACTTCATTTATCCTGGCATATGCTGAGTTAATTCTGTAGGCTAGGTCAATGTCCCCCCTGATCTCATCCTTAGGTTTTTGTAAATAGTCTGCTAAAATTGTGCTCATAAGATCAGGGAGGCATTCACCAGATTCCTCAGAAACATTTTGAAATCTCAAAAAGTATGTCATTCTTTCCATATCCATCCTAGACACATGCCCATTTATTTCCACAACCTCATTAGTAACATTTTTAATTTCCCCTTTGGCCCCCTCCAACCCCCCTTCCAGTTCTTTATTCTTCTGTGTGTTATCCAGCACTTGTCTTCTTGTATCCAACAACTCCTTCTTGAAGATAATATTTTCAGCCCTCTGGGCCTTTATTTCTGATATCAAAGTTAGCATAGAGGTTTCAAGAGAAGCCATCCTTTGTTCCAAATTTACAAGTGCTGCTTCTTGTGCCATGGTTAAAAGTTAGAGTCACTGCCACCAAGATGGCGTTTTCCGGGTGGGGCTGGTGGGGCAAACCAGGAGCTCAGTTCAGTTCAGGGCTGTGAAGTTGCAAACAATTCAGAAACCAAAAGAGACACAGTTTCTCAGGTCAGCAAATAGTAATAACGAAGGTATTCCAGAGAAGAAGTCACAAATCCATCAAAAGAAATTTTTTTTCAAAAATCCAGAGAGAGTCCTGCTTTCAAAGAGACGCTGGAAATTTTTCTTAGTTGAAATAGTCAGGCAGGGACAAAGAGAAGCCACTTCCACCGCCCATCTCAGAGCCAGAGGGAGAGAGTAGCAAAATAAGAATTTTTTTTAAAACCAGCCAGACCTAGAAACAATGTTGCAAAGAATCACATTCCACTTTCCCTTGTTAAAGACAGTCCGGAGTGAAAGTTTCCACTTTCTCTTTGCAGAGAAGCCATTTTAACGTGCCGCTTAAATCCGAGGGTTTTTTTTTTAGAAATAAACACCCCCCTCCCAGTCCGTTCAGCCTGGCTGGCAGCAAGGAAAAAAAAAAGGTGTTCTTTTAAACTCACTCTCCCTCGCAGCTGAAGCCTCGGCGATCCGCCCGATCTCTCCGTTCAGCCCTCTCCATTAAAGCAAATGGCACCGACAGCCGTTGGAGAAGGAAAAACCCCCCGCAGCATGTTCCTCTCCACCTAGGTCGCAGAGAGGAGCGCCCTCCCCACCGCCGTGACGAGGGACGCTCCCTCTGAGCCGACCCTACGGGAAACCTCCGGTAACCGGAGAGTTTCGCCCCCGTGGGGGGGCAGAAAAGGCAACAAAGCGGCGAGCGAGCCCTAGGCTCGCCCGTCTCCGCTGGAGCCGGATACCGGATAAATTGGGATCAGTTTGTTTAACTCCAGGCTTGTAGGGATTTCCTTCAGTTTGTAGAGATAGCATTAAAAATTTTTTTCGAATGCAAAGGCTTTGTTTCAACCACGGTGGAATTTCTTTTAATTTTTGTTAGAGAAGTGAGACAATTCCCTTGTTTATAATAGGATTTTTGTTTATTTACAATGACTAACTGATTCATTATCTATGACAAGTATCCAAATAATTTTTGTTTTAGCTAATGAATAAATTATTATATTGTCCAACCTACCAGAAATTTGTATACATTGGTTATTTAATCGTATAATTAGAAATCATAGAAGCAAAAATAAAGAACCCAATTCCAGCAGTTAGCCATGACTCCATTTGTACCACACAGATTTTGTGGCTATTGAATTCATCATTTTCTGAGTTCATACTAAATGTTTTTTGGACTTAATCAATTAGGTTAGGTCAGCTCTGACCCCTACCACACCAAGGCTTAAAAAATAACAACTAAAGATCACACATCGTGCAAAAAAATTTTATGTGTTAAATATATATTCTCCAGGATCTCAGCATATACATACATACAGCATTTTCTGTACAGCATTTTCTGTTTCAATTTTTGGATGTGGGTTAGATTGAGCTGGATAACTAGTTTCTGAGGTGAGATTCTAAGATGAAGGTGGAAGTTTAACCTGATTTTCCCTGTGCTAATCTAATACCTTAATATTTGTCCTGTACTGCAGCTGTTATGTTTATAACTAATCTAGTTGTTACATTAATATATAGTATAATATATTGTAGAAATGCAGTTTTAATTACTAATTAGTATAGATCCTTCAGTAAATGTAATATTTCTCTGATCCCTGTTTATTCCATTCTCTGTAGTGCATGATCATTGTTATGAGTTCTTGTAACCCTTTTAAAACTCATCACTACATCACATTTTTACTGTGTAAAGAAGTTTTTCATTTTTTCTTTCCTGAATCAGTTTAATTATGGACTTCATATTCAGCTGCCACTATATTTGTGAGACAGAAAAGTGTGCTTTTACTTTCCCATAGTGTTCTCACCTTCATAAGTCCTGGTATCTTCCAAGATAAATTGTACTCTTTCTTTAGAGTTGAAAAGAGTACAGTTTATAATAGCAGTTTCAAGAAAGGAAACAAACTTGGCAATTTTCTTGTTTGTGGCCTTTTTGTCATGGATTTAGCTGCCTAAATTGTTTCACTATTCAAATAAAAAACACAAATAATTTTTCTCCATTCCTAGAAAAATAAAGTTTAAGAGTGGCCTTAAAGGTTCATGTCTGTTTTTGCTTAATGTAATAGTCATATATTTGAAAGTACTCAATATTTGCCAGTTTTGATTTCCCCAAGTAGCCAAAGTAGTGGTTAAAGTTTGAATTAATACCACAAGAAATTTTAGAATTATACAAAGTATTTCTTTAATATTTTTAAATATAGAAAACATTTCATGGGTACCAGGTGCCATTATATAGATACACTCATGTTTTTTTGCCTTATTTCTAAAACACTTCAGGCCTGAGGATTTGCGCCGTGAATTTGGTCGATATGGCCCTGTAGTAGACGTTTACATTCCGCTTGACTTCTACACAAGACGCCCACGAGGATTTGCTTATATACAATATCCTTTATTTCACTGTATTGTTATTGCGGTGCATTGTTGTTATTGCATCCTAACTTAATGTATTTATTTCTTTGTCTCAGAAAATGTAAAGCAGTCCACAGTGGCTGGCAAGCACCCCAAAGTTTGAATGAACCCGGTTAGATAGAGTCCAAGCAGGCAAGCCAAAAGACACCTTAAAGTTCAAGCTTCAAGGAATAAAGAGGGAGGGTGGAAAAAGATAAAAAGAAAACTGGAAGAGGGAAAGTCCTTTTTCAAGGAAAAAGACAAAGCCACAACACCAAGTTAAGGCTTCGGCTTTCCGACATTTGCACGAGTTCCAAAGTCAAAGCCAAGTCTGATTTGGTTGGTTCTACTGCCCTTGTCAAGTCCATCTAGCAAGCCCAAAAGAGTAACGGTCAAGATCAAGTGACATGGAGGTAACTGACAAAGTTTCCTTTTGTATCTTATCGCTCAAACTTACATTTCAAATCAAGAATTTGTTTGTTTATAACTGTTCTAGTTTTAAATACTGTTTTCTTAAATTAATACAAAATAATTGTATACAAATATTTGTTGGTTTTTCTATTAATTTATTCCCTAACAAAATAGATATAAGTGCAATAGTGCTTGTTTTGATTATCTAGCGCAATTTCTATATCATCAAAATTTATTTGTTGTAAAAGAATTAAAAAAACAGCAAAATGAAAAAGTCAAGTGATTATGAAAATAAGTGGCAGAATAATATTGAACTATATTTTCAAATTTTAAACTGAGTTATCCATTAGATGCTAATGAAAACTTATTGCAAGGTGCATACCATAACTATATTTGCACCCATTCAAAGATGCACTAGAGATATAAGGGCTCAGTTATAGAGAGAATTCCTTCATGTCAGGACTTTTGGCATTCATATAAAAGAAGAAGCAGATTTGTTACACAAAAATGTACCATTGAAATGAAGTGAAGTTAGCTTGTGCAGGAATTTTGCATTTGTTTCAGTGGTCAAAGAATTTCGGATTTATAATGCATTCAGCCTTCTGTTTTGTTTGTGACATTGAGATACTTCATATTTTGCAGTACACCAGATATACTTGTCTTCCATTGCTGCTTTTAACTAGTTTCATATGTAGATTTATTGCATTTGTTTACTTTTGGCCAATGTTATGTAAATCCACCCAGTATGAGTCATTCAGCAAGCCATGATTAAAATAATTATGTCTATGATGTGTGAATATAGACAAAGTGTGAAGGAAGATTTACATTTCCAAACATAGCTGACCAAGATTTTGAAATGCAAAATTGGAATGATTACATGATAAGGTAATGATATGTTCTGCCTATTCTGGGACCTTGGTAGATGCTTGAACTTGATTAAACGCAAAGTCAGTAGTGCTTTGAAACATTTAGTGAACATCTGAAAGTGAATTTTGATCATTGATCCTTTTTCCTGATTGGGGATGTGATCTTCCTTTCACACTTTATATATTTCTTAGCATATGTCTTGATGAAATATTGTTATAATTAAGAGACCACATAGAATATACAGCAGTTAGGTTTTATGTAGAATATAAAAATAAGTTAATTTATTTTAAAAACATTTGAGTGTGTGGTCTATGCTATATGATACATTTTTTTGCTTTGTGCATGTTTAAAGTGTCCTTAACAGACAGTCATGTTTGAAGATGTTCGTGATGCAGAAGATGCTCTTTATAACCTCAATAGAAAGTGGGTATGTGGCCGGCAAATTGAAATACAGTTTGCACAAGGTGATCGCAAAAGTAAGTGAAAATAAACACATCACTTACTTATTCTGCAAATATTTATTTAAAAAGTAGATTTTCATATTGCTTAGAATTATACATGCCCAAAAATCTTGACACTCACAATGTAGAGGGACAGTTTATTAAAATGTAAAAGTAATAGCATGCTAACAATGTAAGATAATTCTGTTTCTTTGCATTCGCTCAGCTTTTGTTTTAATTTTCAGCCCCAGGTCAGATGAAGTCAAAAGAACGTCGCCAGTGTTCTCCAATGGATTACAGAAGATCAAGAAGCCGTAGCCGAAGGAGGACACGTAGCCGAAGTTCATCATGGGGCTGGAGTAGAAGACACTCTGACAGCTTTAAAGAGTAAGTTAGTTTAAATATCAATCAGTGTAAAAACAAATGCTACTTCATAAAGTAGGGAATGATTCAATTGCATAAACTCCTTCAAGAGACTATAATAGCAAAGATGGTAAACAATGAGGGAAAGGAAATGCTGTTTAAAGTTATTTTGAAGTAGAATGGTATAGGAAAACCATAAACAAATGAATAATGGCATCTATTTTATGTATAGATTCAGTAAATCTGTCTCCTTAAAAAATAATTGGAACAACTCTAGAGTTGATCCACAATGTAGAGTTATCTACAAATGCTTATATTTTATAACTTGGAAGCACTAGCTTATCTTTGCTTTGCATGCTGTCTCTTAGTGGTTGTATTCTTGTTGCTGTTGCAAGGTACAAAATGTACACACAAGATGTACAAAATACAATTCGGAATGTGTTTGGTTTCAGCAGAACACTAAACACTTTAGGGATGTTGTCTAAGGAAGTTCCATCCACGTTCACTTTCTGGGATTGTTTTAAATCCTTTTTAAAATGTCCTCAGTAGTTTCCTTAGTTTCAAAAAACAGCTGGGGACTTTGGATATAAAGTCTGCCTAAAACGCACAATAAAGAAAACTTAGACAAATAAACTACAGTAATTCTTTGGATCAAGCACAGATCTAATACTGTGGATGATTTGCAGGTCAAGACATAACCAGCATTCTTATAGTCAATCTAAGTCTCGCTCAAAATCTCTTCCAAGGCATTCCAGCTCACCAAGACGATCAATTACACCTCAAAGAAATTCTACCTCTCGAGGAAGATCACGGTCAAAATCAATGCAGAGGTGTTCAAAATATGCTGAGAAATCGCCATCCAGTTCCCACCGAAGACGTTCTACTTCAAGGACAAAGTCACGCTCACATCCAAAGCGCTCAGGTTCAGTTACCAGATCGCTGTCTAAATCTCCACGGAAACATGCCAACTCCAGTTCTCGCTCTAGAAGTTTTTATCAGAGAAATAGTAACCAGTCAGTATCTGAAGAAGATTAATGTGTTTTTCTAAGAGTTTTTTATGAGCACAAATTAAGAACAAATTTGTCCAAATGTACCGGAAATGTAAGATAATTGATTATTGAGAGGTCTTGCTATGTTCTCTTGGTCCATAATTTAATAAGCAGAACTCTTTAAAATTTGCTAGCATTAAATAAACATTTATTTAGCCGAAATTAGTTTCTTTTAACTTAAAGTCCAATACAATTTGAACCTAGGCTGACTCTATTGGTATAAGCTAGCATTATGCTCTGCTCTTAGATCAAGTTTTCTTTTTTGGACAGAATTGTCTTTGGACTTTTCTTCCAAACCTTTGGAACAGCAAGAAATCTATGCTACTGTAATTTTGTACCATCTTAAGGGTGCACACAGGTCTGTCTGGTGCTTTGTAGTGGAGTTGGAAGGGAAAGTCTTTCTCTACCCATTTCTACTTACTTTAGTAGGTATTGCAGTACAGTTGTGTCAGTCTGCCAGAAATATGGAGATGCTGATGGATCAGATTTTCCATTCCACCTATGCAACTCATCCCCTTCCCCCTGAAATTTCCAAGCAAGATTTAAGAGGAGATGAGCATGCAGAAGTGAGTAAAAATCAAAGTGAAATTACATGTAATTCAATGCTTGAATGGCAGATCTCTCCTTGGGATAGAATTAAGTGTTCCAATAATTTGGTTTTTTACATTGTTTATGTTAATAATTTTGCTGCTGTTGCCCTTATTTTAATTGGCACTATTTGGTGCCTTTTTGGTGATACCAAGATTTTATTTGAGGACAACCATTCATGTATATTCTTATGACAAGTATGTTTTAAGAAACAAACATTGATAGGAAGGCATTGCAACTCAAGTTGTAAAGCTTCTTTAAATTAAAGCTTGTCTATGTTTCTCTAAAGCATGTTAATAGTGGAAATGGGAATACTTGTATAACATATGGAGATACATGTATGATACAAGGTAGTAGAAGTCTAGCATTTGTCTTTCTTAATTTCATATTTAAAACTGATTAGATCTGGCAATTTTACTTCAGACTTTTATTTGAAAAGAAAGTAATACTCTGGAATTTTCTGGAACTAAAATTATGAATTTACATGAATGCGTTGTAACATTGCATTACATTAGATCTCACTTCTGTTATCAAATGGAGGTGAATTTTAGGAAATAATTTTCTCTTAAATGATAAAATATGGTTGAACATTGGATTTCTAGATTTAATGTGGCATGTGAAAGGGTGTACAAGGACACCAGTGCAAATGAAGAGCTAGACCTTTGATCAATAATAAAATAATTTGCCTGCAAATAGAAAAAAAGCTTGGCAGTGAAATGCCAAGTCTAGATTTTTTTATTCCTGGATAGGCTGTCTCTGCTGCAAAGAGCTTAAAACAAAACATTTCATAATGTAATTTCCATTTGCGGACTGAACTGGTACAGTTCATTTTCTAATTACATACTGCTATTTAGTAGAAACAGCTTTTGCTCTTGTGCAACAATCTTTTGTTCTGCAACATGAATAATGATCACATGATTAATTTGATTGAAATTAGTGCTTCTGGAAAAGATTAGTTAAACAGGTTTTTTTAAAGAAAATAATTAGAAATATAAGATAATTTGAGGTTATTGTAATATAAGTTGTTAAGCACATGATTTCCATGTGCGGTTAAATGTTTTTGTGAAACTCTTACCGTTTGTTGTGTAAAATTTATCACATCTATATTTTCAGAATATCATTGTAGTAGGTGATCAGTATAGATGACACCAACAAGCATTTTAAATTCTAAGCCTGTAATATGATTTAACAGTTAAGCGACTCAGTATAAAGTCATTATTAGCGTGTTTAACTCAAGTAACAAAGGGTATTCTGATTTTTTTTTTTTTGTATTTTACAATATATGACACTTTGCATTGTGTAGTAATGTTTGGAAACTTACTATTTGTTTTTTAAATGTATGGTAACTGATGTCTGTTACATGGTACAAGCACTGCATTGTATTAAAATAATTGTAGCGGCAGTAAAACTACATTTCATGAGCAAGTGTTGAAAGTATCATTGTTATTTCATAACTTAAGATATTTCAATAAAATACATGCAGTTTTCATCTTTGCTTCTTTAAAAATGTGTTTGTTTTCAGAACCTTGTAAATTGCTTGGACTGACTTTTCTTTTGTATTGCAGGAACCATAACCAACACAGTTCTTATGGTCTCAGGTTGCTTGAAAAGATTGGTGCCATATAGGGGAAATGCTGCAGTGTTCTTCCTATTGTGAGTGTTAGCTTTTGAAGATTAATGCTGTCATGAAGAGCAATTACACTAGATACATTCCCCAAAGCTTTTTTTGCATTGTCAGGAATGTTACAACCATTTCCTTTCTACATCTGCCTCTCTCCAAGATGATGCATGGATGGAATGGAAATAACTGTTATTTTATTCAAGAACTCAGCAGTCTGATACAGCAGACATATACTTAGAATTAACTAAGTTCACAATTCTTATATGTGAACATAATCTCTGATTATCCCAGAGTTTCTTTATTTCAGCAGCATAATTTAGATTGGGAGTTATTTTGTTGCTGCTTGTTAAACAGATGTAACCTTAGAAGTATGACCTGCTAATTGTCAACCAGAAGTCTGATAGCTTACTTGCTTCATCTATTATTGGTGAACTTTGGTCACTGAGACAGCGCAAACTTAAATGTGCCTATTCTGAAGTAATCCTCGGTAATGTTATTGAGGGTTATGATGATGTATCTCTAAATCAGAATTTAGCTGCTAAATCCAATTAAACCACTGTATCCCAAGTTCATGGAAAGATGATTCTCTTGAGTTAAAACAGATACTTCTCACTTTTGGACTCCGTTTGTAGCTATGTGCTTTTTTATGGGAAAGGGCAGCTCTTTGGAGAAGCCTCAAATTTGCCTTAACCACTCTGAAAAAAGAAGCAAAAAGAAGTCCTCCCATATTTCTCCCTGCCCACTGTCTCTGGGACTGTAAATGGGGTGTTGGAAATAAGGTGATACCTGTGAATTACTCATCAACCAGCAAGACTGTGGTTTATTTGTTAATTATGGATATGCAAGTGTTATGTAAACAGACTATATGTATATGAAATATGAGGCAGCCAATGCATACAGCTCCTGCATTCACCTGTATTTACTCTTAACCATGACAATATTTCTTTCTTTCCCTCATCATTGAAACAAATTGCAAAATAGGTTTGCCAGATAAGAAATGCTATTTTACAACCCTGAGGACAGAGAAACAGCAGAAAGGCTGCATTATGCACTGTTTTTAAAAAAAGCACATCATCAGACAATGTTACAAATCTTTAATGTTTGCAATTATCTTACTATATGTGTATACTAATTATTATAGGCAGGGCTGGACAAAATCTTGGCAATTTTTTTTAAAAAAAGGGAAGTCTATGATCCTAAGCAGAAATCTATGAACTTAAGCAGGTATCATCTTGATTCACATCAGCTCTTGAATTCAGAAAATCCTGAAAGCAAAATTACCTGAGGCTAAGCTATAAAACAGCGTAAGCAATTTGCAGCCTGCGGGCAATTTGCAACCCTCAGCCCTTTTCTTTTTTGAAAATCCTAGAGCACTTCTGATTACATACAAGATTATCTGTGACAGAATTGCCAAAAATAGCAGCATGATTTTCCACTGTCATGAAATAAGCCTACAGAAATGGCCATGTATGCCTTGAAACAAGCTTAACACAGTCAAAAACGCAAAGAAACTTGCAAAGTGTCTCCTGAAAGGCAGGGCTAGAGATAATAGGACAAAAACTGTAGCCAGGATTTTGTCCACCTTTTTTCCCATAGGCATCAGACTGCATTCCTAGACAGCATCCCTAATATGAGTAGATCTTGATTCTAGGATCATGGATAACATCATCCTTCAAATCAGGCATGACTCTTTAATCATGTAGTTCCATGCAATCTTCTAGACAAATTTTCAGAAGTCATTTGGCACTGCCTTCTTAAGGATAAGGGAGGCTGACTATCTCACAATTACCCAATTGATTTTTTTTTCTATAAGTTTTTTTATTTTTAATATAAAAAGAAGCAATAGTTTCAATGTCTATATAAACAGTATGTTGTCTTGTTACAGTTAGTTTGAGCTATCATCATAATTTATTTAATAGTCTTTTAAATTATATTTATTGTATTTTGTATGTTTTTAAATTTCCTGTGCGCCGCCCTGGGTCCTTTGTGGAGAAGGGCGGGATATAAATTTAAATAAATAAATAAATAAAATAATGTTCATTAATAGTGATCATATATAATAACTATGTTTTCTCATCATAATGTTGATACTTTTAAATTATTGATACTAATTCATAATAATAATAAACATATTGTAATAAGCCCTCATAGTAAAATTAGTCCTCTTATAATTTTAAATGTTCTAACTTCTGTTTCTGTTAGTAACCATTGATAAAACAAATCCCATATTTCAAAATATTCCATGTCCTCTTTAATTTCAAGTGTTAGTCTATCCATTTCTGCACATTCTAGTATTTTTAAAATTATCTTCTCTTCTGTAGGGATTGCCACTCTCTTCCAATGTTGTGCAAATACAATTCTAGTCACTGTTAACACAGATAGTGTTAGATATGTAGTCCCTTTATTATATTTGTCTGGTGTGATCCCCAATAGAAATATTTCTGCTGTTAGATCTATATGTTCCTTTATCATTTTTTCCTATCCAAGTATGTATTTTTGTCCAGTATGCTTTTGCCTTTGGGCAAGTCCATCATATGAGGTAGCACGAGCCTGGAATCTGATTACACTTCGAACATTTGCAGACATATCTTTAAACATTTTAGCTAATTTTGCTGGTGGGAAGTGCCATCTGTAAAACATTTTGCATAAGTTTTCTTTATATGCAACAGACATTGTTAATTTATAATTTCTACCCACAACTTTTGCCATTTATCCAATTCCATAGAGTAACCAAAGTTTTTAGCCCACACTATCATTGTTTCCTTTACTTGATCTTCTTCCATGATAGCAATTTTTTAAAATTAGTTTCTCATCAGTTACTGTTAGAAGCTGGTCCAATTCTGCTGGTTCTTCCTAAAAACCTTGTTTTAGCATCTTTTTTCATAACTTGATTGTATTTGTACCTTCTAAATCTATCCCTTGATTATTCAGTTCACGTTTGCTTTTCAATTCCCCTTTCTCATTCAGAATATCTTTATATCTTATGATTTTTTCCCCATTTCAACCACATAAAATCAACTGTTTTTAGGGTTTTTAATGATTAATTTTTAGTTTTAATATGGGATTTTAGCGCAGGGTTAGTTTAATTTAATTTTATATTGTACTATGTTTGTGATTTTATATGTATTTTAAATTCCCTGTGCCCCGCCTCGAGTCCCTTCGGGGAGAGAGAGCGGGTTATAAATTAAAAATTATTACTATTATTACTATTATTATCATTATCATTATCATTATTATTATGGTGTATGAGTGCCCCCATTGTGGAGAGCCAGACTGGTATTTTCAAATAGTGTTTTTCCTTCATTTTTGCCCATCCTAAAAACAGACCATTTCTAATGTTGTGTCCCTGGAAATACAGTATTTGTGTATTTTATTTTTCCCATACCATAGAAAGGCATGCCACCCCACTTGCAAATCGTGTCTCTCCAAAGTTAATAATCATCTATGTCTCAAAGCTATTCATTCTTTTAGCCACATAAGTGCAGATGCCTGGTAATGTAAATCCCAATCTGGCAACCCAAGGCCTCCTCTATTATTAGAGTCTTGTAACAGTTTCAGACTTATTGTTGCTTTTTTACCTTGCCAGATAAATTTTGACATTAATCTGTTTAATTCAGGGGTCTCAAACTCAATTTACCTGGGGGCCGCTGGAGGCAGAGTCTGGGTGAGGCTGGGCAGCATAAGGGATTCAATCCCCCTGCGGGCCGCACTGATATTATACTGTCATATCACGGTGGGGGCCACAAGATACCGTCCTGCGGGCTGCAATTGGCCCGCGGGCCGCGAGTTTGAGACCCCTGGTTTAATTCCTTGAAGTATTTCTTTTCCAGCTTTATTGGAATTGTTTGGAACAGGTGTAGTAATCTTGGAAAGTATTCATTTTAATGGTGACTATTCTTCCTATCAGTGATAGCTGCAGGTTTTTCCACTTTTCTAAGTCAAGTTTAATTTGCTATATCAATTTAGCGTAATTATCTTTTTATACTTGCACATCTTACTGCTAAATGTAGGAGTTGGACTAGATGTAGGAGTTGGATCCATTTTGGTCTGAGTGTAGAAATTTGTTCAGAAATCTCTTTAATCTTTCAGGTATTATTGATGCATAAATTTTATAATCCACATTTAGAAGTGAAATTGGTCTGTAATTTTTAATCTGCATCTTCTTTTGATATAAGAGTAATATTTGCTTCCATCCAGGATTTTGGTATCTTATTTTCTAGCAAGACTTCATTATACACTCTCAGCATTGACAGTCCTAAGGTGTCTTATAGTTGTCTTAAACTTCTGGTGGTAGCCCAACTGGTCCTGGTGTTTTATTGTTCTTCTGTCTCTTAATCGCCTCCGTTAGTTCAAACATTGTTATCTTTTCATTTAACATTCCTCTAAAAAGAGGCTGAAAATCTGAGTGCATTTTATACATTGAATACACCATTTTTTTGCCTCCCGAAACCCCACCCCCTTCACCAGAATGGCTGTGCCTAGCCATGCCTAGCCCTATGGAGGCTTCCAGAGAGCTCCTGGGTGCTGGGGAGGGCAGAAATTCACCTAAATCGGGGCGTTTTGTGCCCCCACCCCCAGCCCCCAGGAGCCCTCTATAAGCCTCCATAGGGCTATGCATTCATTTGACACAAAAATGGCCTGTTTTCGCGATAAATTGGGTGGTTTTTTGCTCATTTTTCACCCCTCCACCCCCTCCAAGAGCACTCAGCAAGCGCCCCCCCAAGGCTAGTCATGCTTTTTATTTGAACAAAAATGGCCACATTTTCGCGGCGAAAGAGCAGTTTGGGGGAAGTATGCAAAGTGCAAAAAAACCTTTTTTCCCCCTTTCGGAAGGCTGTTTAGTTACTTGGCAACTTTAAGACTTTGGACTTCAACTCCCAGAATTCTCCAGCCAGCATAGCTTGTGGACATAGCTGGCTGGAGAATTCTGGGAATTGAAGTCCACAAGTCTTAAAGTTGCCACGTTTGGGAACCCGAGTTAGAACACTTTCGGAAAGCTCTTTTGGAAGGCTCTTTAACTGTTTCTGTGCCAGGAGAAACAAAGTTTTAAGGTTTGTCAGCGATTTCCTTCTCCAGGACATGGATAAATACACCTGGAAACATCTACCTACCTACACACACACACTCTCCCCCCCCCCACCTATTGTATTTCTCTTTCTTTCTCTCCCTCTATCTACCTACCTACTTTTTTTTGTAATTTGCCTCTTCAAAACCTTGGTGTGTCTTATACTCCGAAAAATACGGTACGTAGAGCCTTGCAATCCGGCTGACATAACTAGATTTGCTACAAGTAATTAAAAGGAGAAGCAAATCCAGCTTCATTGAACGTGCTTGCCCTTGAAAGAATCTTTTGGACACGTGCCTGCCGTCTTGCATGTACAAAAAATTAACACCATCACCACAAAGGCCAAAACTACAGATCACAAAAACTCATACGTAAGATTGATGTCATCATGAAGGCAACATATGAAATCTGGTAGACCTATAAGCAATATAAATATGGTTTATACTGTATGCCAAGACCAAAATCACCCTGTTACAAAATATATATAGTCCAAATAGATACGCCACATTCAGCAAGAATACTATTTACTTCCATTAGCTTGCAATGGCTTATTACAGTTTATGGGGGCAGTATAATTCTCTTTTAATTGTGGATGTATTTTGACCCTTTAGTGTGTTGTAATGAACTATTGTAAGTCATGAACTATGTCCTGTATCGTCGGCCTGTATGAAAACATACAACTTTGAAATACAACCCCATCTGTCATTTTAAAAGCCTTTTAAAGTTTCTACAGAATGTTGCTTGTTGCTTTGGAAAGCATGGCCAGAACTGGATTTATCCAAACCATTGTTTTGTTCCTCCTGAAAATATATGGAATGTGAAGGATGATTTCTATCAAAATGGGCTAAACTGTAGTTCTATTAAACAAAGATCTTTGTTACATATTTAGCAAAATATAATTTTCATTGAGCCTAAATATAGCCACTAGATGCGTGCAATGCTATTCGATCCAGAGGGTAAGATGCTTGTGTGGAGATACCAAGTAGCACCTGTTGGCGCTTCCTGAAATGAAATGCATTTATTTCTGGGATTTTACAGCAGCCTGAGGCAGCCTTGGAAAAATAAAGGTTCTAAGGAATTGTTGCCAGCTGCCACACAACTGGGTACCACAAAGCACCTTTCATCCTCAAAGCATGGAACAATTTTAATGACTACAATGTTTATCTTGTATACTATTGCAAAAAACGTTCTTATTAAAAGCAGTGCTAACTGTATTTCAGGGCTGGAGTTAATGTGCTTTGTTTTTATTGTAACCGTACTTTGTGATATGACTTGGAAATAATTGGGTTTTTTTGTATACTATGCAATTATAGCGTGCAACTCATTGTTACAGAAACAGAACACCGCATGTTTTGTCACATTCCCTATCATCTGTTCTAGAAGTTTTACTTCGGAAAAATATAAACTGCTCCCAGAATGACACATTCCAGGTAAACATGTTTCTGAACCAGTTTGATAAGGAACAAGCAACTGTATATACAGGCTGCAACTAATGTTGGAAATGCTGCTGAAGAAAATACTTAATGAAGATCTGCTTGCATTTTTAATAGCATACAGAATATATTTTTCCTTTAGATATGTGATCTTGCTGAAAAGGATATGGTTCTTGTTCATGCTTCTTACGTTAAGGAACTAGCTTTTACTTCAAGAGTCTCCTATTAATTATACACAAGAGTACTGTACATCCTCCGATATCCAAATTCAGCAAAATTAAATTTGCCAGAGTAAATGGAAGAACTCTGACATGCATATCTCAGTTATATATGCTTTGTATGGGGCCTTGGCTATTATACCGTATGTGTGTGTGTATACACACACATTCACATTGCAATATGCAGTTGCATTTAGTTGTGATTATAATGACCAATTTTCTAGGTCATTATGACTATCACTGTTAATGCTATGGAATACTGCATCAGTGTCCTATATGCAATCTTATATTATGCAATATAATGCAGTGAACTAATAAAAATAAAATATACTGTATTGTAAAATACATTAGGTTTCTAATTAATAATTGTAGCATTTAGAAAATGTAACCTGTATTACTGACAACACAAAAATGCTTTGCATTTGATATTGCTTTCCAAGATTCCAAGACACAGAAAACACATTAAAAATAACCACCAAGTAGGGGGGGAGGCCAAATTATTTTATTAAAATTTTTTTTTAAACTAGCCAATCATTTCTGGCAGATAGCACTGTTACCCATGTTAGATAATAAGTGCTAGATTTCAGGTGTCAATTAAATCCCAAAGTTTGTATGGAAGCTTGTATATGGTTTTCAAACAAATTCACATCTTTCTGAGAGCTTGTTTTTCAATAAAACGTGTGTCACGGACTGTAAAATTTTTCAGTAGTGCAACAGTAATGTTTTCACATTGCCATTTGAAAATTAATAGATTTTTTCCTTTGAAAAATCTCAATACCTTGTGCAAATGTTGACAGATCTTTCCATGTGTCAAACACACTTTAAAAAGATGTCCATTATTATGTACAAAAGCCATCTACCGCATGGGCAATGTAAAATACATCCTTTCATAACAAAACTAAAATGTACCTCAAAATATGAATATACACATTACATGATATACATTATTTACATATCCATAAAAAATACAGGTTTCTTTTTTAAGACTAGTCAGTCCTTTGAACATCAAAATGCAACAAGGCTGGATTCAGATTGCTGGCATGTTATTTGTCAGTATCCAGAAGCTATGCTTGAACTTTTAAGAGTGTTTTTAAATGGACTGCCATCATCTTCCTGTTTTTGTCAGAAAATTCAACAGTGCTCCCAACCCAGTGACTGGGAGGTTTTGGAAGGACACTGGGTGAAGGAGGATCACTAAATTTTGCCCCAGCATAATTCTCTTTTTGGTTAGCTTCTGTCACAAAAATAGATTTCTTTGCTTTAAAATTTTCTGTATTTTTCAAAGGCTTTTTCTCCTGCCTTTTAATAAGTTCAGATGATAACGATTCTTGCCAAAATGTATTTTCACACTTTTTTGTAGATGGGAATTTATTTAGTGGTATGTTACATTTACTCCTCTGTCTGTTACTCTTCGATTGGTCAGATAGATGCATATTGTGAACAGGCTGATTGTAAGGCAGCGGAATCTTCTCAGATTTTCCCATCCTGTTTTTGAACAACTGCAAAGATAGAAGATAATCTCATAAATATCTCTGACAATAATTTCTAATGCCTTAATATTATATAAACATCAGTTAATCCTTTATTCTATGTTAGCTTATAGTTCCATAGAAAAATAAAAGTTAGGCTCACCTAGCTATAAATTGCCTGTTTGCACTTCACAATTGTTGTCAAATTGTTTTATCCTTTTTCTTCATTTCCTGGCTTGCCTTCAGTTTGTAAACTAGATGTCAGGACCTGTCTCACTTTAGAGACAATAGTTTTGAGATAGCACTTGTCTAAAAATCATAATTAAAAATTAAAATGGAAATAAGCAGAATTCTAGCGATGTTAACACTAATCCTATATAGGTGAATGCTTCAATCCAACTAATTTAAAGAGTTTGCTTTTAAGCCCAAAAATTAGAGGTTACTGTCTAAGTGGCTGAGGAATGCACATGATGTATGAGAATCTTTATAACCAATCAGACCACTGTTATATCTTGTATATTCAATTACGTTATTTTAAAACTGTAGATTAACAGAATAATATAACTTTCCTCTAACTAGCCAAAGATTTCCACTGAAATGACTGATTACAGTTCTGAGGATCTGACTAGGGATCTGAAGATTTAATAGCTGTAATACTGTTTCCTACTAAAATGTGTAATTCACAGAACACATTTTAAAAGAAATAATGTCCCTAAGTGAGAAACAGTGCCAGTTAAAACTAAGGTGCAAGTAGTCCTCAACTTACAACAGTTCAATTAGTGACAATTCAAAGTTACAACAGCATTGAAAGGACACAACCATTTTTTATTAGACCATTGCGCCACCCCCATGGCCACATAATCAAAATTCAGTATCTTGGCAATTGACTCATATTTATGATGGTTGCGGTGTTAAAGAGTTATGTGATCCCCTTTGGCGACCTTTGGCAAGCATGGTCACTGAGAAAGCCAGATTCACATATAAGAAGTGTTACCAATTTAACAGCTGCAATGGTTCACTGAAGAACGGCTGTAAGAAAAGTAATAAAACGGGGAAAACTCACTTAACAAATGTCTCGCTTAGGAACATAAATTTTGGGCTCAATAGTCATAAGTTGAGGGCCACCTCTGTAAACCATCCGATTATGCTACATTGCAAACGCGGCAAAGAGAGGAAAAACTACGAAAATGAAGAGATCACTCAGCAGGAAAGAGTGGATTTTCCACAAGCAGTCCCTAGGGTCTGGAAGATACTGGGCGGTGGGTGGGAAAGGGTCAAGCTTAAAAACATTTGCCTGCCAGGATGAAGCATAAGCCACAAGGACCCTTCTCTAACTACCTCTACCAAGTCAAGAGTCACTTCATAGATTGATAAATATAAGATATAGACAAATTGAAACAGCTGGAATATCTAGGAATGTAGTAAGATGGTATACAATGTTATTTGGTAACTGTGCATATAGGGGGTGGATTACTCCCAGTTGTATCTCTGTAGTTTTTCTTTGTTTTGTCAATGTCTTATGTTCTTTTTTCTGTTATTAATTTATAATATTTTTTTAAAAAAGTCCCTTTACAGGTTTGCTGGTTTATTCCTGTGGGAAGCATCACAATTAAACTAAGGCATACTCGTACGACATCAGATTTAAAATATATAATACAAGATCGAACAGATCAAATTGGCAGGTAACAGCAAGCTCTGGCCCCTTCGTCCCCCCCTTATCCTTTTCGGTAAACAAGCAGAGGGAGCGGCCATCTGCTCCCCGCCCCTACAGCGGGCCCTGCGAAGCGAAACCAAATCATCAGCCTTTTCTCCGCCACGGAGGCGGCCCGCCCTCCCCCGTCGCCCATTGGGCAACGGCCTCGGCCGCCGCGTCGCTCCGCCTCAGCCCCAGGGGCTGAATCGGAGTCTGTTGCTGGGCGCAGGCTCGAAGCCGATTGGCGCGCGGCTTTCTACCTATCCGCGTCCGCGGAATCTCCCTGCGGCGGCTGCCTTCACGCGCAGCCCATGTAACGGAAACTCGGCCCCGCCCGCCCAGCCTGGAGCGGACTCCCCCCTTCCTCCCTCTTCGAGAAAGAAGCTGCTTTTCGGCCCTGTGGTTCGCCTCACCTCTTTCCTGAAGGCCTTGTTTGTAACGACCGGGGTCGTTCTCGGCGAAGGCGCCGGAGCTTCCTCGCCGGAACGTCCCGTTTCTAATCCAGAATCCGACGAAGCGGTGGGGACTTCGCAGCGGTTGCGCGTCCCTTGCGCGGCGTTCCTTCGTCCCAAGCTGGCGCGGTGTTGTTGGAGTTGCTGGTAGCAGCGGCACTGTAAGAGGCCGCAGGGAGCAGAACGGATCTTCCGTCTTCGTCGCCTGACTCTTTTCAGCGACGGTGTTGCGCTACCGTTTGGTCCTAGTCCCGGACAGCAGCCGGGTTGGGGGATTTCGCTGCTGTAGTCTGCCCGCAGGAGTCGTTGAAAAAGGGACGTAGGAAACAGACGACGGTCCTCGGTACCCGCTGACACCCGGGCTAGAAAGGGCGAAGGCGCTGTGGAAGTCACCATAGTAAAAGCTTAGACTATATGCGCGGCAGCGCAGGGGCAGGGAGGAACAAGGGGAGGGGGGTAAAAAAAAAAATCGGGGATAGAGGGATGGGACTGCTGAGCCTCGGTCGGAGCCGAGGCTGCGCTGGTCGAAGCGAGCAGATCCTCTCTCAGGAGAACATGGCGGGGGAGTGAAGCGAGGAACCCCAACGCCCTACTGTTGTTACTCCAAGAAGGACCCGCCCTCTTCCGGTGGGCCACCAATCAGAACAGGCGTAGCGAGAGCTTCTGCCTCCCGTCCCTATTGCCCAATCAGCAGAGAGCTCGCTCCTTTACGGCATCCGCGCCACCAATCCGGCCAGGAGTAAAGCTTGCAGGGAAGTGGGGCGGGGGGGGGCGTTCACCCTTCTAAGAGTCCTTTAAAGTTTTCTGTGGGCCGTAGGGGCTCTTCGTGGTGGGCGGGGAGTGTCCTTTGTCTAGCGACAGGCCCTCCCTCTCAATTCGGTAAGAGTTCTGAGTAAACAAGTCTAGGATTGCGCCTGTGGGGCGTCGTCGTCCAATCAAGAGGACCGAACGGCGCTTAGCCCGCCTCTTTTATTTGTGTGACAGTAATTCCGGAAGGAGGAGGGGGAGGAGAGTGTGAAGTGGTCGCCTGCCCAAGGAGAAGCAGTAAAGAGCGGGAGGTCCGAACGAAAGCCGGCGGCCGGCTATGGCAGAGGAGGCGGCGGCTGCAGTAATGTTGGTGCCGCGTGGCCCGGAGGCTGCGGGGCTGCTAGAGGAACGCGATGGCCCCGTGCATCAGGAGGAGAGTCCTCCCCGCTTCGTGGCCACTGGCTTAGATAACCAGCAGGTCTGGCTGAGCTCTTGGAGGGGTCCCGCCTGCCAAATCCCAACTATCGACCCCAAGGCACTGCAGGACTTGGCAAGTCTGGCCGTCCGGGTGGCGACGCAAGTAGAGGACCTGCTGCGAAACGTGCAAGGCGCCCTGCAGTCTCTGACGACTCTCAGCGTGGGCTGCATCCAGACCTACCGAGATGGAGTGGAGAGCCTGGGAGACGCCGTAGACACAAGCATCCGCTCCATGTACACGCTCATGGCCCGTTGTGAGGAGCTGGATCTGGAGCTGCAGCCGGTACCGGCCCTGGCCAGATCCATCCGGGACATGAAGAGTGCGCTGGACAGACTGGAAAGCCTCTGCAAATAAATCTACTGGGCTGCTTTTCCTGCTGGCCTCTCGGACCTTGAGACTTGTCTCCAGCCAAGAATGCCCGTCTCTTAATAGATATTTCTTCAGAACTCTCTGCTCGATAAATCTCAGGATCCTTGCAAAGCTAACGGTTAACCAGCTGTGAGAAACTGGATGAAATTGGTTTGTCCGTTTAATAAACAACCAGTTCTTCCTCAGACTCTGCTCCCCTCTCTTGCAACAATGCCAGTAAAAACGAACCCATAGTTTCTTGCACATAAAGGGTTCTGTAAAAACCTCCTAAACATTTAGTCTTGATAATACATTTTATGTAGTCTGCTCCATATATGTTTATTCAGAAATAAGTCCTAGTGTGTTTGTAAAAATAGGAGATCATGCAAGATTTGGGGCTTGAGTTGCCACACAATAGAATTTAATTCCTGAATAAATGTAAGTCGAACTGCAAACTGAATAAAACATGCTTCTTATTTGCAACTGTTTATGTAAGCATACATGACTTTCTTACCTAGATAATTTATAGACTCATTAAGATAAATTTAACATAGTGGACAATGTTAATATCTAAACTGTTTCATGAAGAATTGTTTATATGAGCAATATCAGCATTTATCTTAAACTAAAGGTTTCATCTAAATTTCCACATAATTTTTATATTGTTTTATAGACTTACATTGGTTGAAATTTGAAAATACTGGAAATATTAAGGTGAAGCAACATCTAATTTCAATATTCACAAATCAGCCAAGCCACATTACTTAGACTAAAATTCCTGGAGGGCAATGATGTAATATTGAGAATGCAAAGTAATAACTGATCTGGGAATTTCCAGGGCTACAATCTGCCCTCATTTTATAAACTGAATGAATGACGTGGCAGAAAGTCTCTATATACAAATCCCAAGATATGGCATAAAACATGATTTGTTTATATGCTGAAACTAAGCAGGCTGATGGCTAGTCAGTGTTTGAATATGTTGTATGCAGCATGTTGGTGAGCATTGGCTGGCTTTTGAGATCTACTTAGTCTTTCAGTAGAATCACAAAGCCCACCAGACAGGAGAGTTAAGGAGGAAATGCTTCTTAGTATATATTTAGTTTGGGAATTTAATTTCATTACTAGAGATGGAATGAAATTATAAATCTTGTCATGGAATTTGAGCATAAATCTTGTCATGTATATAGTGATGTTATTCTCCAGATTTTCTTGATTTAGTCACTTTAAAATGGGAAAATACTTTAAAAAGTAATAAAGATTTATTAACCTGCAAGTCATTGTTCATCATGCTAAAATGTATTACAGATTCTTTTCTAATTTCTGTACCGACCTTATATACAGTGCCTTGATTTCTATAGGAAGATGAAATGTAAAGGTCAAATATTTTTTGAATTCTGCCTATAATTACCTTGACAATGTTGTGAATGTTAGAAGTGGCTTCATCTCTCTACTAATCTCTTCTGATCTAGCATTTGCTCTCAGGTACCAGCAATGTATGAAGCATTAATTATTGACCTGTAAAACTATTAACAAAATAAATAATCTATGTTGCTGATGTTTACCATTTAAAATATTAACAAAATAGTAAAGTAAACTATGAACTGTGTTCTTGGGTTTTATTGCTGAAATCAAAAGTCTATTCCATAGAAATCCTGTTTTAAAAACAGTAATATTAATAAAAAGTCTTTCCTATCTGAATATAAGAGGTATAACTGTACTGTAGTCATTAGATTTAGAAGTTCAGCCATTCTGTTTGAGAAATGTCATTAATTTTCTAGTTGAAATCTATGACACTAAAGAAATGCCTTTATGTAGCAATCTTCTATGTTAATATATATCCCATTGATTTTTTTAAAGTACCATAGGGCAGTGATGGCGAACCTTTTTAGGCTCACATGTCATAAGGGGGGGAGCACAGGGGGGGGTCATGTGTGGGCGTGCCGCACCCATAATGCAATGTGCGACCCTCCCAGTATGCATGCATGCACGCACTACAGATCCCCTGCGGAGGGCCTCTGGAGGGACTGGGAAGCCTCTGAAGCACTCAAAATGATGTGCCGCCGAAACCGGAAGTGACCTCCAATTTGCTTGCAGCATCATTTTAAGTGGTCCAGTGGCTTAAGGGAAGCCTCCTGAAGGTTGCTGAAGCCTCCGGAGCACTCAAAATGCAAATCGGAGGTCACTTCCGGTTTTGGCGGTGCATCATTTTGAGTGCTCCGGAGGCTTCAGCAACCTTCAGGCTATGTTAGGCCGGCTTGATGAAATAAGTGTGTTTTTAAGCACTGGCGGAAGAGGCGGAGGTCGGTGATGGTGCGGAGTTCAGGGGGTAGGTCGTTCCACAGGGTAGGGCCCGCCACAGAGAAGGCCCTTCCCCTGGGTGTCGCCAGCCGGCATTGTCCAGCCGATGGCACCCGGAGAAGGCCCTCTGTGGGAGCGTATCGGTCTAGGATGTATGGGGCAGAAGCCAAACCCGTTGTTCTTCCGGGTTCCGGCCAACTGGTCTTCATGCGCGTAGTAGCACTGGAAACCGGAAGAGCAGCAGCCTGGTGCACATGCACCGTGGCCACCGACACTTCCAGTTTCTGGTGCAAATGTGCATGTGAAAACCAGGTGGCCAGTGTACATGCGCAAGGCAGAAACAGAAAGATCATCTGCCTGGCACATGCATGCGTACTGGGCAGCTGTTCTTCCAGTTTCCGGTCCACATGCACTGGCCACCTGGTCTTCACATGCACATATGCACCAGAAACTGGAAGAACCGGTGGCCGCCGTTCATGCATGCTCCACAACCCCAGAAGACCATCTTCCCAGTGCACACATGTGCACTGGGTGGCTGCTCTTCTGGTTTTCAACAGGCGCATGTGCGCTGGCACCTTGCAAAAACACTGCTGCTAATAATTCAAAAAGAGGTGCTGTGCTAATCATGCATGTGAAACACACAGCACTAGTTTATAGCTTTACCATTAGGCCTTTAGCTTGTCCGGCTTGATGAATAAAGTCCAAACCGCAGCACAATCAAGAGCCAGGTGTGCTAGCGTGCTGAGAAATTCATAACATCTGGAAAACGTAAAGTTCGTGAAGGATGGATAAGATATATTTATTTTCATCCAAATAAATTAATGATATTTTTTTAAAACCATGCAATCGCTGTTGGGATTTTTGTTTCATAATATTTTATTAATAAAAATAAAAAGTAACCCACCCACCCCTGAAGTGTATGTATCTTGGGGTTTTTTGCTTCCATTTTTATTTAATAGAAAATATGTTAAAAACTTCAAGTATTTTAGATAACATCCTTTCAGCAACAATTAATATTTTTTTAAATGTCCTCATTGCATTGTTGCAGATACAGTGAAATTGATGCTTTATTTTAATATATTTGTTCAATTTAGGTAAGAAGCAATTGCATGTATTTTTGGTATTTAATATTTCTAGATGTTTATTTTCTTTCAAAATTTAGCTCATGGGAGTTGAAGAAAGAAAATGGGCTTATAGACAAAAGACTTGCTGCTCAATTTAAGAAAAACAAACATACAGCTCCAACAATTCAGTATTTTGAAAAATTGATTAATATAGATCAGCTAGTGGTGACTAATGACTTGAATTTATCAATATATGTATAATCTGTAAATATCTGTGTTGTATATTTTTTTCAGCTTTTTCTCTTTTATAATTTTATGTAGTTCTTGTTTTCGTATATAGTTAATTGAAAAGCCCCAAAACATCAATAAAAGGTATGAATATATTTGATAAATTAGGAAATTGAATTTTAGTACAATTTATCTGTAGATGGAAGCATTCTTTTTTCTAACAAAATTGCCAGAATGATACAGAACAAGCAGTTTCCTCAACACATCAATCTCATTCTACTTTCCTTGCCCAAAGCACTTAAGCTTTAGTTCTGAAATAAATATGTTCTTTTGTGTTTATGGCAAGATCCTTGTTTACCTCTATTTCATGGTAGAAATAATGCGGCTCACGCAGTTATTTCTGCCTTAGGGTAAAAATAATGCTGTTCTTTATGTTCTTATATTGTAGTGGTGCGTGTGGGGGGCGGGGGGCGGGGCGGCAGATCAACCAGTGAAGATTTGGGGTTTTGCTTTGCCAGAAAAATACCTTGGAAAGGAGGAAATCAGAAAAAAGCTTACGGTTAAACAATCGTGTCCTTAGATGCATACAACTTTGTGTTGTTGGAAGCATATAATGTTAACATTAGAAGAACCAGTATAATACATTTTTTTTCCATCTTGGTTTGTTCTACAATCAGCCCTTGTCTGACTCATTGCCAAATACAGTGCTTTCTCTCAACTGTAATCATTTGTATTGCTGACCTTTCTCCTTTTCCATTGGAGGTGCTGTGACCTATTTTCAAGACACCACTGCTCCTATGCTCAACCTCTCTGCAATTATTCTCTTCCAGGCCAGAAAAGCAATTTATTAAAAAAGCTGACATAGCTATTTCAGTGGTTTTGAATATTTAACTTGCCGGGGGCAAATTTGTGGTGGACAAAATGGCAACAGACTTTCCCTGCCTTTTATGCAGGACTGAACATTGCAACTGAACCAGAAACACTTGATAGAATGGGCCATCTCAGCCATAAAGCGCACTGGGGGATTTTTAGAGCTAGTTGCTTTTGCCCGGTCTACTGTGCATTATATAACAACTCTGAGATTGAAAACGTGAAATGTTATCCTGAGATTCACGAAACAATATTAGCATAATAAATTATTACTCAGGTGTTTCCCCTAGAGCAGGGCTGGCAAATTCCCGGCCCATGGGCCAGATGCGTCATGCGCTGGCCACTCCCATGCCCGATTTAGTAGAGGGGAAAAGTCCCGATACGTCATGTGACACTGCCGTGACATGAGTTTGACACCCCTACTCTATAACAGAGGTGTTAAACTCAAGGGCCATGGGCTGGATCTGGCCCACAGGGTGCTTAGATCTGGCCTGGGGGCTGCCCTGGAAATAATGAAGGACCAGCCACAGTGCCTCTGTCAGCAAAAGCAGAGCTTGGAAGGGCTGCGTGCGGCCTTCCCGAGCTCCATTTTTGTGGGCAGAGGGTTGCAGAAGGCCACCACAGCTGAAAACGGAGCTCGCGAAGGCTGCACGCAGCCCTTCCAAGCTCCGTTTTTGCTGACAGAGCATTTGGGCCACCACAGGCGCCCCCAACATGAAGAAACAAATGTACGTGTCTCTCTCTGTAGCCTACTGCTAATTTTTGCATCCATGAGCTTTCATCTGAAGCTGGGACCAAAGCAATACCAACTCAAATCTTTGGTGTGACTATAATGCTGCTGGTAAAAGAAATTCCTCAAAAATCTAGAATTGTGTTTTTATGAGCGAATGAGATGGTAGGCTTTGTTGGCATTTTGAGGCTCTTTTAACTATTTGACAAGCAAAAACATGTAGCAAACCTCAATTATATAGCAAAAGCAGTTGGGGAAAAAAATAACTGATCAAGGGTTTGTCTGCTACAAATTAAAGGCTGTTATAAGAGAACATTAAACAGCTGCTGCCTAGACTTGCTCTTGAAAATTGTAAGCAGGAACGTGGATGACTCAGTCTCATGTGATGTGCAGAGAGAGGTGATGTAATGAGTGTGAAATACACATGATTCCCAGGAGAGCAACACACACGGACAGACAGACACAGGCACACAGACACACACGGGCACAAACGCATGTACACACACACACACACACACACACACACACAGAGTGTGGCTAATGTTCCTTTTATTCATTGTGGACAAAAGGACAATAATGGCAACATTATGCCTACTCCTTCCTTTCTTGTTAATTCAAATTCTAACTTCCTATATTCACATAGCAAAAGGGAGATAATACAAATTTATAATGGAAACGATTGGTGCAAAGTGGAATGGAAAGATGTGATTTCCACTAACCCCTCTTCAATGTTGCTTTGTCCCATCCTCTTCAACAGTAGCTATCGTTGAAAGCAACAATCAAAGTCTTTCATTTTTAATATTGATGAATTACATGAATGCTCTAGTTATTTTGTGGGAGGGAACTAAATGTTCTTTGGATTTAAGGATAGATTTTTCTGGACAAATGTACATGAAATATTGATGGGCTCTGACATAAATTAGATCTATGTAAAGCACTTAGTGGTGAAAAAAAAATAGTACACCTTTTCTATCGGAGACCACAAAGTGGTACCACTTAATATATTCTGTTCAGCGTGTCACTGAGATTTGAGGATTAAGGATTGGATTGAGAAGCATCAGTTACTTCTGGATCTGTACATGTTTCTTTTGACTCATTTTCTGATAAGAAACTTTCACAGTAAAACGTTCAAAATCTCTTCACTAAGGAGGATAGAATGGACACACAAATGACATTACTCATACCCTCTTGAAATTTCTGAAAGTCTGCTTTTTATTGTGGTCTTTGTGAATCAGCTCTTGGATGGCTGACTATGTGAAAACCACTTTGGGGGGGGGTAGATTATAAATTATCATATGTCGTATGTGGTTTAGCTTAAGATATATACTTAATATATACTTTAGCTTAAGATATATACTGACTTTACCCCAGTACTCAAGGTAGCTTACAAAGAATTTCTACCTCAAATCAGGCTGAGAAATAGTGACTGGCTAGAGTCATCCAATGTATTTCCATGACTATGGTGCTAGTCCAATATCTCGATCAATGCACATATACTGTATACCAATGGCCACGTACACCCTTCCTTCCTTCCTTCCTTCCTTCCTTCCTTCCTTCCTTCCTTCCTTCCTTCCTTCCTTCCTCCCTCCCTCCCTCCCCTTCCCTTCCATTCCCCTCCCTCCCTATTATTCTATTTTTGATGATCTTCTGACAAATAGTTTTACAAGTTTTGTCTTGTTTAAAAAACTTATAAAAACTTTATTTTAACCAAAATGAATAACTAAGGCAGAATTATCTCTCAGCCTTTGTCTTCTATTTACCTTTTAATCTTACGTTCTCACCCAGAATTCATCTTTCTTGATGAAAATAGCTATATAACTATTCTGTCATTATCAATATATTCATATTCAATGCTATGGAATCCTATACATATGTAAATAAATGTTTAGGATGCTATGACAAGAACATAGAAAGGTTATAAAACTCTTAAGAAAATCCACTATTAGTAAGAGGTTAAATACAGTGGCATTTTATTGTACAGGTTTTTTTTTTTTAACGACGTTTTTGCTGAACAAGGAAGTGGGAAGTATTTGAAGCAATTGTACATTAACAGCCTGGAGTTTCCTGTTTGCGTTAGCATAAATGAGAAGTGACACTGCATTGCATGTGGATGATTACTGGCATTTACGTAGTACTGGGAGTTGGTTACAACATTCATGTGTCAGCAAACGAGGGAGGAATTTTCTCTTGGCTTTACAGAAAATATGTGATAAGGCTTCAGAACACTGTTGAAACTTGAAACTAGTTTTGCTTAGAGAATATCCAGCCACAATTTACTTAAAAAAAAAATAGGCAGGAAGATCCTGGATCAAAGTGACCTAATTTCCGTCTCAGTCAAAACACTATGAAACTTCTATATGACATGCTTTCTTTCACTAGGAGGAAATTCATATGTTATTGTCCCTGGGTCCGCCTCCCCCCCACCCCCCATTGGCACCATTCCACTGTATTGTTGTTACACTGAGTATCTGGGAAAATGGGGCAATCAGAATTTGATTCCCCATTATGTGAATGGTCTTTTTATAGTTGATCAAATTAATGGAGTGAATGTTGTTGGATTGCATTGAGACACTTTTTTTTGCCACAATTTATATGCACTCATATTTATTCTATTCTTTTACCTGAAATCAACAGTTTTCTTCCCATAACTGCATCTTGTGTTTCCAAAGTCTATTCTTTTGTAAATAGTTTTACATTATTTTATTGGTATGTAAGTTAAAGAGCACATCTCAAGCACCGTACTCTGCCAACAATATCGTTTGTTCTGATATCTTCCCATAAAATTATTCCCTTTCTGATCAATACAATACAATACAATAGCAGAGTTGGAAGGGACCAACTCAACGTGTTTTATAGTATTAAAGTTCTGGGATGAAAATTTAAATGAGATTTCTAAATTAGCCACTTTTAGCTCCTGTGGCAAAGACAAGAAAGATCCAGAAAATAATTAATGCTGGTATTCAATAACCTTATATGGTAGTCTTTTAGCCAATGAAGAGTGGCTGTGAAACATAATCAGAGTTATACAATACAATAGCAGAGTTGGAAGGGACCTTGTAGGTCTTCTAGTCCAACCCCCTGCATGGGCAGGAACCTTATACCCTTTCAGACAAATGGATATTCAACATCTTCTTAAAGACTTCCAGGGTTGGGGCATTCACAACTTCTGGAGGCAAGCTGTTCCAGAGGTTAATTGTTCTAACGGTCAGGAAATTTCTCCTTAGTTCTAAGTTGCTTCTCTCCTTGATTAGTTTCCACCCATTGCTTCTTGTCCTGCCCCCAGGTGCCTTGGAGAATAGTTGGAGAATCCATCAGTAATGGATGGTGTCAGACTTGCATTAATTGACTGTTTAATCTCTGCTCCTTGGTCAGACCCATATGTCACTACTCTGCTATTGTTTCTCGAAAGAGCTGAATTTGTGGTAGTTTTCTATGAATTTCCTAATAACATTGGACAGATCAGCTGGAAGAACCTATGGCAGGGGTCATATTGATCCCCGGTCTGTGGATCAACATTGAGCCTGTATTAATAATAAAATAATATCATATCCTCTGCCATTTGTGGCATAATTCTTCTGAACACATCCTTAATCCAATTTGTGGGGACTTCTCTTTGCAGTCCATCATTTGTAAGTTCTTTCATGTCATTTTAGAGCCCTTCTTCTTCTTCTTCTTCTTCTTCTTCTTCTTCTTCTTCTTCTTCTTCTTCTTCTTCTTCTTCTTCTTCTTCTTCTTCTTCTTCTTCTTCTTCTTCTTCTTCTGTCAGTTTAATTTTAAGTGTCAGGGTTGTTATCAATGGTGTTACTAGTAAAGTTTCTTTCTTTAATATCATAGGTTCTTTTGTTGTTTCTTCTTCTATATCTTGCCATCTGAGGTGGAGTTCCCATCCATCTCATTCATCTTTCCATATTCCACTTTTCTCATAGCCAGATATAAGCCAGTCATCAAGAGGATCAGCCATTTAAGCTTCTTTGTGGTTATTTTCCTTCTTAGTCCTTAAGGAACCGACCTCTGTTTTTTCTATTTGATATGTAACTCCATCCTTTTCCTCATATTCTCCAATTAAATGATCTAATTTTTTTTCAAGTGAATTAGAGTATTGCTGTATAGCTTCCATTATTTTTTGCGGGGTAACATTTTGTTGTTTAGTATATGCCATTGTCTCCACTTGTTGATGAAAAGAAAAGAAAAGGGTTGCTCCCCTGGCTTAAGGGATGTTTTTAAATTCACAATCAAGTCTCTAGTTAAAATTAGGCTTCAAAAAAGCATTTGTAAAGAAAAACAAGCAATTCTCCTTTCACTTTTAAGCAAACTGCTGCTCTTTGAACATAATCCACCTAAATTACAGGTAGCAGCGCCATTTTTCCCTCTGTTGTTTCAAGCATTATAATTTTTCTTGTTTCTTTTTATATCTTAGTTGTTTCAAAAAGAAATTAAATTCTTAGGTATTCTTCAGTACAGCAAAAAGAAGAGAAAAAAGTTTAAAAGTCACACATACTAATGAAAAGGAAGAGATTTAGTCCAAGGTTGTAATCAGGAAAAAAAAATAAAGAGGAAGAGAAAACTTACTCCGTTTCTTTTAAGGGTTCTTCGTAGGTTCCATTTGAAATATCAATTAGAAAGCTTGTGATAACCCACTGACCAAGTCCTCCAGGGCTTGTTTTCAATATTTTTTTGTTTTTTAAAAGTTCCATCTTAGTTTAAAAGATTTTTACGGGCTATCTCTTTTATAGCTGTCTCTTTAAGACATTCCGGATAGAATCACTTTCACTTCTCCCTCCTTAATGGAACCGTCTGCAACTTTGCCAGCCTGGTGGGGGGTGGGGGGCTGTCTGTTTACTGCAGATTTGAAGCCCTTCCTTTGGACCAAACAGGGACTTTGCGATATCCCTGTGGTCAGCAAATCTCCAGCTTCGTCTTTGTTGTCCCTTCAGGACAGTTTAGGTCCAGTGGACAATCCAGTGGCAAAAGAATCAATGATGATCTTGCAGCAGCAGGGTCAAACGTGGTATCATTGCGACGCAGGCTCTGCCTGCGTCTGACTCCAACTTGAAGTGCTCATTTTGTTCTATAAAGCCCTTCATGGAATGGGACTAGATATCTGAAAGACTACTTTTCCCTGGTTACATTAGTCTGCCCCATTAGATGTCACAGAGAAGGCATGATGTGGATATCATCAGCTAGGGACTTATATTTGGTGGGTCCTAGAAGATATGCCTTCTCTCCTCTGGCGTTTGCCTAATGGAACATTCTCCCTCACCTCTGAGATTATATTAGCTCCATCCTTTTTGACCTTCTGGAAGGCCCTCATGACCTGTTATGTTATCAAGCCTGAGGTTCCCAGGACCACTGGAAGTTGGAGACCTATTTGGCTCTCCACCTGGCATTTCCCCTCGATGCGGCTGTTGTGTAAGCTGGATCTTTGGCTCCTAAGCCTGATTCCAGTGGAAGCTGTTGTCAACTCGGTGACCTACCAATTGTCTTTCCTGGCTGGCTTCATGTCCACCTGGTTTTCCATCACTCCTTGTTGATAATTGCAGTGCTGGCCAGTACCCACTGAAAATTGGTACTGCCACCTGTGCCAACTGCTGTGCTAATGCAACTGGAGTATGAGATATACACCAACCGTATTATGGATTCCCATATCTGCCGGGGACGTCTGCAATATATAGTAGACTGGAAGGGCCAAGACCGTACATGCTCCCCGGATAGTCTGCTGGTTCCACCGGCGGTACCTGCAAAAACCTGGTTTGCGGGGTTCCGGAGGGGACAGATTCTGCCAGGGGGATAGTGTCATGGATGCTCCTCTGGCCTCTTCTCCACAGTTGCTAAGTGAGTTTTGCCCCATTTTATGACTCTTTTGCTACAGTTGTTAAGCAAATCACTGTAATTGCAGTGTGGTTGGATCTGCCTTTCCACATCTGCTTGTCAGAAGCTGGCTAGGAAGGTTACAAATGGTGATCAGATGACCCTGCAGACTGTGCAACTGACATAATTACATGCTTGAAAATGAGAAGGGGAAGATCTTGTTGGACTTTTGAATACAGAAGGATCGTCATTTGGAACACAACACGCCAGATATCACAGCTGTCGAAAAATGAAGCATGCAATTTATTGATATTGCTGTACCAGGAGACACCAGAGTCGAAGAAAAAGAACTGGAAAAAAATCACGAAATACCGCAACCTGGCCATCGAAATGACGCGATTATGGATGAAACATGTAATAGTGATACCCATTGTCATTGGGGCACTTGGTACCATGTCCACGAATTTTATAAAAAACATCCAGAAATTACCGCTTCCTGCAATTACACCAGTGGAACTACAAAAAACTGCGCTACTCGGAACATCGCACGCTTTCAGAAAATACTTGGTTGATACCTAGGATGCTGGCAGCAACCCATGACAACCATCAGTGCCAGTCAATGATATTTGTGATACATTTTTAAGTGTTCAGTTGACTAAGTTTCATGTTTAATGAATAAAAGAATAATAATAACAGCAGCAACAACAACAATAATAAAACATGAAAAAATTTAAAGCAAAGATTAAAATTAAGACTACATGCAGTATTGCAGTATGCATACCAACAGCTCAGGGCAGAAAATAAATGACTGTTGCTGAATAGTTAAGTTCAAATACTGTATTTGTCTTGACATTTGGTGGAGTAAGAGCCATAGTGCAATTTACCAAGCATAGAAATATCTCCAGTTCTATTCATTCACAACTGCACCACTTTTTCACTCTCAATTGTAGATATGTCTACAGACATCTCCCTGCTTTCTTCAGTGGCACTAATTTTTCTATGACATTTTTCTTATTAGTTCATCCTCTAATTCAGTGGTAGGTTATGACTGGTATGCCTCAGTACGGGCGTATTGGTGCCTGCTGGGAACACCAGGTACTGTTCAGGTATGATGCTCCGGAGGGCCCACCCCCCGCCTGCCCGCGCTCCTTACCTGTATTTGAGCTGTTTGGGGCTTCTGCGCATGCGCATGGAGCATATAGCACCTGTGCGATGCTCTGCCGAGCAGCTGGAACATCATGGAGGCGCATCATGCACGTGCTGTGCGTGTGCGCCAGTGGTGGGTTTCAAATTTTTTAGAACCTACTCTGTAGGTGTGGCCTATTTTGTGGGCGTGGCTTGGCAGTCATGTGACAGGGTGGGAGTGGCCACCTTTTAAAATGTGGTGAAACTCATTTAACAACGCTCTTGCTTAGCAACCAAAATTTTGGACTCAATTGTGATGATAAATTCTTTCTTTCTTTCTTTCTTTCTTTCTTTCTTTCTTTCTTTCTTTCTTTCTTTCTTTCTTTCTTTCTTTCTTTCTTTCTTTCTTTCTTTCTTTCTTTTCTTTCCTTTCCTTTCCTTTCCTTTCCTTCCCTTTGGGTCACTGGCAGCGGCGGGCCAGATTTACTTCCAGGTACGCCGGTGGAACCCCCTCTCACCGGTACTCTAAATTTCACCAACCGGCTCTCGCGAGTAGGTGCGATCCTGCAGAAACCCACCACTGGTGTGCACATGCATGCTGTCCGCGTTCATGTGGTGGATGCCCGGCCCTGTTGCACCGTACCGGTTGCACTGGGATCCAGAACCTACCATTGCTCTGACTTCACCAAACACATCCACAGGAATTTGTATTTATATTTTTATTAATATTGAAAAATAGATAAAATTCTGAGTAGCATTCATTCAGCCACTTAGTTTGCTGATAGGGGCATGACCTCACAAAGGAGAAGTAGGCTTTTTAGTGGGCTGAAGGAAAGCTATTCACTTAGAATTTTTATCTTTGTGCACGCACTGAGTGTACTGCTCCTTACTCAGGATTGGTTGCTTAGAATTGGTTTTCTTTTTATTTATCTGCATTTACATAGCTTAGGTTTGATTTACTTTACAGTATTTATTTGTGTATCACATTTATTATATTCGTTTGTTTAGTTTAGTTAGGTTTCGTCTAGTCTAGTCTATTCTATTCTATTCTAGTCTAGGACAGGGGTCTGCAAAGTCGGCTCTTTTAAGACTGGTGGACTTCAACTCCCAGAGTTCCCCAGCATAGCTGGCTGGGGAATTCTGGGAGTTGAAGTCCACCAGTCTTAAAAGAGCCGACTTTGTAGACCCCTGGTCTAGGACATTAAATTCACCATGGAGATGTTTCTATACTATGCAGGGAAAGCCCTCTTTGAGCTAAGCGACCCTCTATTTTATTTATTTACTTACTTGTCAACTTGTCAACATATCTGACTCCAGGATGTAGGATTCAAAGAGGTAACATGACAGGTAACTTAACATAAATAATGATGATAATGATGATGATGATGATGATGATGATGATGATGAAGAAGTAAAATAGGAATAGAAGGAATCTAGGAACAAGCAAAAAAAATTTTTTAGAATAACTTTGGAACCTGAATATTTAAAAAAATATTTGCACATCATATTTCAGGCCCTTTATTGGTGAATTGTGTTAATAACTTTAGTTTAAGCACATCCTCAAGACAGTCAGGGAGGCTGGGAAACATGATTCTGTGACCTTGCTTGGGGCACACAGTGCTATAAGGAAATGTCCTTCTGGGTTTGGCTCCAAGTGGGGAAGAAGACACTGGAGACATGGAGGCTGCTTGGAAAGATGGTTTAATGGTGGACAGGACCACATGGCTGGAGTCCTGAACAGAAAAGGTGCTTACATGCTTCAATGTTGGTGGACAGGAAGAGAAGGGGCTGAGCAAGGGGCTTGCAGGGCTTTTTATCAACTGTTTGGCCCCACCTATCTGTTTCTTGTTCCTGCGTAAGAACTGTACTCTGGTTGCCAGGCTCCCATGGGCTGAGTCCAGGTTTGGTAAAGCCAGTCCTACCTTAATCCCATGACTCTGGAGCTGAAGAGGAGAACTCTTTATTATGTAAAGTGGACTAGCCCAGGCCTTAATGGCCCATTGACAGGGGGTGGGGCAGGAGGCTGCAGGAAACAAAACATGTTTCTTCCTTTTTACATCTAGGGAAATATAATATTGTGCCTTTTCAATATTTCCTAGGGCATTTCATTTTTCTGGGAGAGAGATAGGTGATAATTTTCCACAACAGAAAACACACAGTTGGGCTGATAAGACCCCTCAAATCCCTTTTCCTAATTAATTTTTACATTGCTGGCTTCTTTTAAATTTTACATAGGCCCTTATGTTTCATTTGTATAGCTCAGTGGTCGGCAAACTCATTAGTCAAAAGAGCCAAATATCAACAGTACAACCATTGAAATTTCTTCTGAGAGCCAAATTTTTTAAACTTAAACTATATAGATAGGTACATTGTTATTAAGTCTTAGTTAAACTATAGGTATGTTGAATAAAACTTGATATCATACTTAATAACAATATTATTTATTGATAAAATTAAATTCTTTACAATTTACATTATAATATCCATAAAATTAAATAATGGCAATGACTGACAAACACTAATGTAAACAATGGCCTTGCATTTACTTGGAAAGTTTGGGTAAGTCAAGTTTGTATGTTGTTTTTAATTTTAGGCATGATTCCAGGTTCCCATCAATAAGACGATTTCTCAATTTACTCTTGATAAGGTTCATGCTTGAAAATGATTGTTCACATAAATATGTAGACCCAAATAAGGAAAGAACAGCAAACACTAGCTTTTTCAGTTGATCATATGAGTCAGGAATACTATTCCAGGTGTTAAAAATCAACATATCTTCCTTCTCCAGGTCTTTCAAAGCAGACCACTTGTGCTGTGAACTAAGTTCACTTTTTTTCTCTCCAATATTTCTATATCAGCACAAAGACGTTCAAATTTTGAGCTCCACAATTCTTTGTTTTTTAAGTACAGCAATTGCATTTCAAAGTTGCCAAGGGAGAAAAAAGTAATTCTGTTACAGTAGCATTAAGAGGTTTTTTAACAAAGGCTAACATCGCTTTGCTGTTTCTGAATTCCCGAAACCTGTTGAGAAAAGCTTCCCTCATATTTAAAATTGTTGTTTTGAAATAGCAAATGTCAATATCGGAATTATTTTCTTGATGATGTTTCAACAAGCTTGGAAAGTGAATCAAAGTTTCTCTTTCAAAATCTTGAGCCAAAAGAGATAATTTGTTTTCGAATGAAATAACTTCTTCTAACATCGAAAAAATTGTATTTCCTTTCCCCTGTAGTTTATGATTAAGCTGATTTAGATGAGACGTAATGTCTACCATGAAATAAAATCTTTGGATCCACTGATCGTTCGTTAGTTCTGGATAGTGAACACCTTTCTCAAGGAGAAATGCTTTAATTTCTGTTAATAAGGAAGCGAAACATTTCAAAACTTTTCCTCTTGATAACCAACGTACCTTGTTATGCAGCAGATCTGCATACTCACTGTCCATTTCAACTAAAAATTCTTTAAATTGGCGATGATTAGGAGCTTTAGCTATAATGGAGTTTACACTCTTAATCACCAATTCCATAACTTTGCAAATTTCTTCTGGAAATGTCTGCACATTGTAGGAAGGTACTGGGAAACTCATTTTAGAAATTAATAAATACATATGGGCTAGAGCCATAGCCAGGAGAAAACCATACACGTAGCCAAAATGGGTTGAGTGCAATATCAAAAGGAAACTTAGTATAAAGGATTAAGAATAACCAAAGCACAGGAAAACCCTGAGTCTGGCGATAACCACTAGACATGGAATCTAATCTAAGACAAGACAAACACCCTTCCTTGCCTTCTCTGACAGGATTAACCCCAAGGACCAGACACCAACCGAACGGAATCAACATCACAGCAATTATCCCAAATAAATAAATCTTTGTTAATTAGAAACGTACACAAAGGCCTCAAAGGAGGAAAACTGTATAAAGGTGGGAAACTAATTCATGTATGGTGTCCTGCAGACCCGGGAACGACAGAGCTGTGTCTCGTCCTTCCCGTCTTTCTTTTCCTTTAATAAAGCTCATAACTTCCAGGCAGCTGTCTTCATGAAATTCTCTCTTAGCTTCGGTGGTGATTCCCGGCTGGGAACGAACCCTGAACTCTTTACTTCCAACAATTGGCGATCAACGAAGGGACCCTCAGCTCACCCAACCACCGAACCGGGCCCGGGGAATCGCTCATCTGCCGGCTGCAGATGTTTTCATCTGCCAGGGGACTCCCACGGACCTGGCACGGTTAGGAAAAGGGTAGTAAAGGGAGATCCAGAGTTTGAACTCTACAGCTGCCTGAAAGTAGGTGAGTACTGCTTCTAGAGTCTGTCCCCTTGACTAGAAAATTGTTAGAAAGACCCTGAAAGATGGGCGCGAAAGTCCCAGTGTAGTAGGGCGCGGGTTCCGGCGAGTAAGGAACTAGAAAAGTCCCTCCATAGGGCGCGAAAAAGTCCCTCCGTAGGGCGCGAAAAAGTCCCTCCGTAGGGCGCGAAAAAGCCCCTCCGTAGGGCGCGAAAAAGTCCCTCCGTAGGGCGCAAAAAGGTCCTTTTAAAGGACGCGAAAAGGTCCCTTCAAAAGGACGAAAGGGGAATAAGTAGCAAAAAGCCTGGCTACGACAAAGTGATCCCCACATCTGAGAGGGATCATGGGAAGCGGCAGCTCGAGGGCAGCTATGGAAGCCCCTCTTGGGGAATTGTTGGGAGCCTGGGACGAGAAGCAGATGCCTGTCCTGGCCCAGTATGAAAAAAAAAGAAAGGAAAAAAAAGGATGTGAGAAATGGGTTCTACTCAAGGACGAAACTGGGAGACCAATTTTTTTCTCTTGTCGGTTTGTCTCTTTCTCTGTCTTCTAGGTAACCACGTGGTTTATTTGTTAAGATTTGTGCCTTCCCTAATTTAACAGATTTGTGCTGGGAATGACTAGGGTGTAAAAACCTGAGAGTTCTCTTTTTCCCCTCTTCTTATTTTCTCCTTGTCCTTATTTATATGTGTGTCTAAGTCTTTGTGCGCACTCGAGGTAATTGTAAAATGTCCCCCACCCCACCACAAAAAAGAACCTTTGCTCTGTTTGTTTGGCCAACACACAGAGGAAAGAGAAATATGCTTTCCCCCCCCTCTTTCCTTGTACCTTAAAGTAACAACCCAGGAAATGTTTTAAGTTCATTTCCAAGAAAAGTTTCATCCTTGCATTTATTGTGTGCTTAAATGATTTTACCTGTTCATCCCTTTCCTGAAGCATGTGAATACAGAGCCCATCTCCCATCTATGAGATGCTCATAATGTTACCAGTTTATCTGTTTAGTAACTGATGGTTTTATTTTTCAAACTGTGCCTGCAAGCCCTCAACCCACCCCCCCTCTTATTCCTCTAACAATGCCTTTCTGTGGGGGAAGGGGACCTTGTTCTCATGTCTTTCAGCCCTAGAAGATTGTATCCTGCGAGGTGAGTAGAGATTTTTTTTCTCTTTTCCCCTTTTGGGGAGGAGGAGTAGGAGTGTTGCCTTGTGTGTACATATATGAGGTGAAGGGAATTCCTACTAAAGATTTGCCTTCGATCTGAGTAAAAACCCTTTGCACATCAATCTGGCCAACTACTCTATTATTCCTAACATAGAAGCCTGGCCTCCAGAAGGCAGTTTTGATTTCGATTTTGTCAACAAATTTGCTGATTTTCTGGCTACCATCAGACAAATTGAAGAGGAGCTCTACCTGAGTTTCTTCTCCAAAGTGACTATGAAATGTATGTTAAAATTCTTAACTGTGCATCTACACTAATAGCATGTAGAATTGAATGGGACTGAATTGATTAGTGATATGTTTGACCAGCTGGCAAAAATAAGTAAGCTTCTCAGCTTGGTCTTGAATCTGTAGGGAACAGAAGACTAGTTAGGATTTAAACTGCTCTCTGAGTTTTCCTACTGCTTGGAGAATGAGCCATAAGGCAAGAAATATTGAAGATTTAAAGGGGCAGAACTTCCCCAGGTCTGAAAATGTTGTTCCATGGTATTTGTGCATGTATGTGTATGCGTGTTATCATTTCCAGATCTGGTGGGAAGTTGAGATCCTTTAATAATAGAAAATGGAGCTCATTGGCTTAAGTACAGCTCCCAAAAATAATTGTAATAACTGCTTTGCATGAAGAAAGAATGAAATAGAATTTTGTGTGTGAAAGTAATTTACACAAGCAGTCTGATTGCAGTGCAAATGTGAGTATGTTGATGGTAAAAGTTGGTGTGAATGTACTTTGATTCCCTTTTTATATTAAGGAACAGTAAGTTGCAAGGTTTTTTTTAAATAGTATGTGTGTGTGTACGTATATGTGTTACCATCCTCTAATAACACAAAATGGAGCTCAGTTGCTTGTGAAAAAAAAGCTCCCTGAAATACTTACAATGATTGGTTGGCATGAGCAAGCATGAAAGTCTGATTGCAGTATGAATGGAAATTACAACATGAGACTAAAGATCTGCCTGTAAAGAACTGTATACTTGGCCTCTCCTCTTCTTTACCTCAGAAACAAAGGACTGCTAGCTCAAACCATAACTCTCAGATTTGCTGCTAGTGATTGCCTCCTGATAAAACCTGACAGGAAAAACTTTGCCAAGCCTGGGACAGACTCTACCAAGTTTGATTGACCACTCTTACCAGCAAGCCAAGCTAATGCCATCCAGCAGACATAAAAAAGTGACCCTGAGAGGAAGAAGTCAAGACCAAAAGACTCTCTTCAATTCCTAAAAACACCTGTAAAGACTATGGGGGAGGGTGGAAAATTGATTGTAAGGTTTTCTTTCTCTGCTTCATTCACAGAGGTTTGTTGTAAAGTTTTCTTCCTTTGCCTCATTTATATTGTACCCAGTTTAATGTACATGTAAGAATTGTATTTGAGAGTGGCTGGCACAGCAAGATCTGAATACCTTAGATTTCTGTCTGGTGGGAGGGAAATTTGTCCAAAAATGTCTATTTTCTGTATTGTGTACACACCACACACACACACACACAGAGAGAGAGAGAGAGAGAGAGAGAGAGAGAGAGAGAGAGAGAGAGAGAGAGAGAGACTCCATTTAGAATTAGATTGAAACTATCTTGATTTACCTCAACACAAAGCTTCTCTAGGTTGATTTTGCCCTGCCACAAAAGCCTAAGCAGGGATATCTGCTTAGGGGGAGGGTCAATTCCCCTCAGGCAATTCCCTCACTTGAAGAACAGCAGAAAGGATCTCCAAAACCCAAACCCTGACTGATTTGCAAATGATGCTGCCCTGTAAAGCAGGATTTCATCAATGTCTCATTGGGTGTAATTTTAAAAAATATTAAATAGCTTGGATTTCACACTTGCTAATCTCATTTTGGTCTCAAAAAAATAAGAGCTAGGGCAGGTTCAAGAACCATCCCTTGGAATTGGGCAGCCTGTACTTAGTTAAAGGCAAAACAATGGCTGTGAAGAATTTTGGGATTTCTGCTTGCAAAAAAAACACAAAAAAAACCTGTCTGGAAGCTCATAGAAAATAATATCTGATATTAATTGGCATGGAAAATTGGACTCTAAATTTCTTTCCAGAACGTGTGCCCCAGCTGTTAGACCTTCGTGGTTGAAAGCTCTCTGGGAGCCACTGAATACTTCTGCTGTCTCTCTCAATGCCTTCCCATCAGAAAAATTAAGTCTCCCTGATCTGACCAATTTTAACCTTTGTCAAGAACATGTGTGTTCCACTCACATGTTTTGAAAAAAAAAAGGAGGGATTGTAGGAAGATACTGGGAAACTCATTTTAGAAATTAATAAATACATATGGGCTAGAGCCATAGCCAGGAGAAAACCATACACGTAGCCAAAATGGGTTGAGTGCAATCACAAAAGGAAACTTAGTATAAAGGATTAAGAATAACCAAAGCACAGGAAAACCCTGAGTCTGGCGATAACCACTAGACATGGAATCTAATCTAAGACAAGACAAACACCCTTCCTTGCCTTCTCTGACAGGATTAACCCCAAGGACCAGACACCAACCGAACGGAATCAACATCACAGCAATTATCCCAAATAAATAAATCTTTGTTAATTAGAAACGTACACAAAGGCCTCAAAGGAGGAAAACTGTATAAAGGTGGGAAACTAATTCATGTATGGTGTCCTGCAGACCTGGGAACGACAGAGCTGTGTCTCGTCCTTCCCGTCTTTCTTTTCCTTTAATAAAGCTCATAACTTCCAGGCAGCTGTCTTCATGAAATTCTCTCTTAGCTTCGGTGGTGATTCCCGGCTGGGAACGAACCCTGAACTCTTTACTTCCAACAACACAAAGAGCTTCTTGATGAATGATGCAATGGTAAGTAAGTATCTCGATTAATTTTTTATTTCAAAATAGCGACAAACCCGTTTCTTACGCAGGTCATACTTTTCGCCTCGTCTGTTGAAATTGAGACAATTTTATCAAGTGGAATATGATGTTTTCCAATGCACTCAATTACAGCATTTGCTATATCCTCTCCACGTGTTTGACCTTTGAGTGGCAATAATCCTAAAAGTTCTTCTTTAGGACCTTTAGATGAAATAAATCTTACAAAAAGTGAAACTTGCGCTGTATCATTTATGTCACAAGATTCGTCAACTGCAATTGATAAAGCTGAAACCAATTTAAGATCTTCAACTTGCTGGTTGGTTATATTTGAAGACCTTCTGACTGCTCTATCTTTCACTGTTTTAGCAGACAATGGTAACTCTTTAATTTTTTTTAGAATATCCGCCTTGTTCTTAGAATCCCGAAATAGCTCTTCGGATGCATTTATAAAACAAGTTTTTATGTATTCACCGTCTGTATATGGTTTTCCTCTCTTAGCAATCTCTTCACTAACCACAAAACTTGCAATATTAGCATTGTTGGAAGATTGCATCCAGTAATTAAATACAGAACTTGCTTTTTCTTGACTCTTCTGGAGTTCCTCAACTGCTTTCTTCCTTGCATCACCAACAGGATATTTAGTATTAAATGACATGTGTTTGGTTGTAAAGTGACTCTCCAAACTTGATTTCTTGTTATGCGCCAATTTTTCCTGACAAATAAGGCAGGTCGGAAGGCCATTTAAGTTTTGAATAAGTCTCGGTCCATTCAACTTTAAATTCACGGTTTTCATCTTCTGTTTTTCTTTGCTTTTTCTTTGTAGCCATTTCAAAACAGGGCACCTAAAAAAAATGTTTCATTTTATAATAATAAAGCTGCAGCCTCTCTGGCTTCCCTGGGACCAGAAACTGACTAGGAGGGGTCTCACATCCATAGTCCCATCTACCACCCACCCCCACCCCCAGGTCCTAACTGTTACTGTGTCTTTAGTGTTGTTACTACAACAGAAGCCTTTTTGGGCCTAATAAGGTTCTGAAAAATTCTCTTAAGCTCCTTTCTTCACACATTATCAAAGTTATGGGCAGTGTAGCAGACCAAGAGAATATGATTCAGCTGTAATTTTTCCTGGCTCACTTACCTAGTGAGGAGAAGGCCCAGAAGCAAGGCTTAATGCCACACAAGCACAGTGCATTAGCTGTTCACCTGAGGCTGCAAGAAAATAAAATACGTTTTCTCTCTCCCTTCTTAAATCCTTCTCTAACCCCAGTAATTAAAAAAAGTGGAGATTAATTACGGCAAACTACTAGAGCAGGGGTCTGCAACGTTGGCTCTTTTAAGACTGGTGGGCTTCAACTCCCAGAATTCCTCAGCCAACTTTGCAGATCCCTGTACTAGAGAGCAGGCAATGCAAAACTTAATGTAACACTTTAAAACCTCTTATTTGCTTAACGTTCAGGCAGCTCCCAACAGAAAAAAAGAAAAACCATTTGAGGACACCAATTTGGTGGTGCAAAGTAGTATTAAATCAGCCACAAAACAAAGCCAACGATTATTGGATGTAAGGAAAAGAAGTAATAAAAAGTCTATTGCTTTCCTTTATGGTAGGAAAGAAGCATCGAGTTTGTGAATTCTGTGGGCAAGAAGGCCGTTGATCTCCAGTGAGCTTTATTCTCAGTTTTTTCTAAATTGTTCTCAAATTTCAGAAAGCTGGAAATGTTCTTGGGCTCCCACGCGGCCCAAACCCTCCTCCTCCTCCTGGTAGGCATCAAGGGCATCGGGCTGGGAAGGGGCGCCAACGGTTCCAGTGGGAAAGGCTCCGGCGGCGCCCAGAATTCCTCCCTGCTCGTCTGCCCCGATGGCTCACCCAGCGGCTGTCGGTTTCCTCCCCCCCCACCTCCACGGAGCCCCTGGGAAGCAGCCGAGTTGCTGCCATGCCGGCTAGAAAGAGCTCCGGCGGCGCCCAGAATTCCTCCCTGCTCGCCTGCCCCGATGGCTCACCCAGCGGCCGTCGGTTTCCTCCCCCCCCATCTCCACGGAGCCCCTGGGAAGCAGCCGAGTTGCTGCCATGCCGGCTAGAAAGAGCTCCGGCGGCGCCCAGAATTCCTCCCTGCTCGCCTGCCCCGATGGCTCACCCAGCGGCCGTCGGTTTCCTCCCCCCCCCACCTCCACGGAGCCCCTGGGAAGCAGCCGAGTTGCTGCCATGCCGGCTAGAAAGAGCTCCGGCGGCACCCAGAATTCCTCCCTGCTCGCCTGCCCCGATGGCTCACCCAGCGGCCGTCGGTTTCCTCCCCCCCCCACCTCCACGGAGCCCCTGGGAAGCAGCCGAGTTGCTGCCATGCTGGCTAGAAAGAGCTCTAGCGGCTCCCAGAATTCCTCCCTCCTCAGCCCCTGGGAAGCAGCCAAGTGGCCGCCATGCCCTTCCCAATGCACCCACCAGGCAACCTCAGGCAGCGGGAGCTGTGTGTCCCAGGGCTTGGGGGCCTCAAATGGACTCTGCCTGTGTTGGCTGGGTGGAGGAAGAGCCGCACATGAGAGGCTAAAGAGCCGCACGTGGCTCGCAAGCTGCGGTTTGCCGACCACTGGTATAGCTCATATATAGCCTCTCTGGGAGGGAGATGGTCAGCTCTTAAATGTGATATGTAAACAAATAAATAGTGAGTGCTCTATTCTCATGATACGCTAAACTGCATCATTATTAGTCATGGTTAACGGCCATAGGGATGAAGCATCCAGCAGAAAATATTTAGTGAACATTGTCACTCCACTATCTCGTGTTGCTTTTTAGCATTGGAGAAGGTTCAGCTACCTGTGGCTTTTCGGGTGCGCTTCAAGGTGCTGGTTACTACCTTTAAAGCGCTCCATGGCACGGGACCTAGCTATCTGCGGGATCGCATCCTGCCCTATACAGTAATCCCTCGTTTTTTGCGGCTTCATGTTCCGCGGCTTCAGTCTTTCGCGGGTTTTTCAAAAATACAAAAAAAAATGCATTGGTAGGAGGCAACCCTTCCCTTCGACCCTCGGTGAATAATAGCTGCAGCGGAAGGAAGAAGCCTTGATGTGCAAACCTCTCGGACGAGAAGAAGCGGAGGAATCCGAGCCGGCTTGCCTACGGGATGTATATTGGGAGCTCCGGCGCCTCGGTCTCGCTGATGCACAGTTTGCATCTGTGTTTTATCCAGCCACGTTGTACTAATTCAATAATGTAAACAGATCTATAGGTTAATCATAATTTTCCCCTCTCAAAAGGAAAGTAAAGGAATTTGGCTTGAGCAATACGATGGCTACTCTTTCCGACTTTTAAAGTAACAAGAGGCTAAACTAATTTAATTATTGTTGGCACACACCGCTTTTTTTAAATGGCTGGAAACAATTTTAAAAGCTCTGAAAAGAATGCCTTTCCCCCTTCTATGTATTCCATGCCACCTACCGGGAAAAAAAAATCTTATTTCAAACTTGCTACTTTTTACAACAGACTGACTGCAGCTTTTTTGGGCTTTCCTTTACGTTTCGCTAAGAAGCCTCAAGCAACCATGCATGGCATAGATTAAATCAAGGTGACTACAAAGCTTCGGGCTGTATCATTTTCTTGAGAGGCTGATTTTGGAAAGGGGGGGGCACGGAGAGGCTGGGAGAGAAGGGGCTTTACTCTAAAAAAAAAATCCAACCCTGGATAAAACCTCCTTCTGTAGATACATTTAGAGATCTCTGGAAGGATTTTTGATACATTTAGGAAATTCTTAAAAAAAAAACACGCTTCTGTGAACAATATTGCTGAACTTTAATGGGCGTATGTGTGCTTGTAGTTTATATTAACTCTGGGGCTGAGTTTTCCTTCTTCCACTGTTTTTTTCCCCAGGACACTGACCTAGCCTTTAATTGTTTGGTGATAGGCATGTAAGGGGGAGGGGCGTTACTTGTTTATTGGAACAGCACAGATGAGCCCCCACTGAACGGACTGGGATTTCCGAATAAGATGAGCGGGGAGGGGGACGGGACTCGATGAGCCCACTGCCGCTCTCCTGGAAGCGCTCGGTGGTTTCCGCCGAGGAGCGACCCGGCGGTGGTTGAAAAGAGGCTCGAGCATGGCAGCTTTGCCTGGGCCGCGCTGAGCACAGCCATGTGGAAGGCAACGGAGGGAGAGAAAGTGGAAAGCGGGGGGGCGAGAGGGAGGGCAGCCCGGGCGAAGGGGGAAGGTGAGCATCGGGAGGGCAGAGCGAGGGAGGAAGGCAGCTGCGGCTAGGGAGCCAAACGTCCATTTGGCTCCCAAGAACCAAATGGATGTTTGGGTTTGAGGGATCGGGATTTTAAGTTAAGCGAATTGCTTCGTAACTTGTTGGGGCAGAAAGAACCCGGGGAGCCTGTGCCACGATGCCGCGTTTGGGTCGAAAAATGCACTTTACGCTTCTCTTTGCACTGGCGACCGTCGTGTCCTGCTGGGAAGGCGCAGCGGGCAAAAATCTGAAATACAGGATCCTTTGGAATCCTACATCGCGGATTCTCACTTTTCGCGGAAGGGTCCGGTCCCCATTAACCACGAAAAACAAGGGATTACTGTACATCCCTTCGGACGATTCGCTCGCACAGAGAGAGACTTCTCCGGGTGCCGTCCACTAGGCAATGCCAGCGGGCGACGCCCAGGGGAAGGGCCTTCTCTGTGGTGGGCCCAACCCTCTGGAATGACCTACCCCCTGAAATTAGAACAACGACGGACCTCCGCTCCTTCTGCCAGAAGTTAAAAACTCACTTATTCCAGCAGGCCGGCCTGGCCTAACTTTTATACCTAGCCGTAGAAAAAATTGTTTTAATTTGAATTTTAAGGGAATTGTTAAGGTTTTAGGGATTTTAAATATTGTTTTAGCACAGGGGTAATTTCATTCGGTTTTAATATTTTGTATGTTGTATATTGTTGTATTTATTAGATTTTAATTTCTGTGCACCGCCCCGAGTCCCCATGGGGGAGAGGGGGCGGCCTATAAATTTAAATAAATAAATAAATAAATAAATAAATAAATAATAATAATAATAATAATAATAATAATAATAATAATAATGTCCTTTCTCCCTTTTTCAATTCATCAACTGGATGGCCCAAAATGGTGGGAAAGGGAGAGAAACTTTGGGCTATGACAGGTGGACACAATCTGCTGCAATGCATGGATGCTGCCCCCTGCACCATATACCTGCTCCCATGACGAACAATCCACTTGTTTACATCATTGACCGATGCACAAAAGGATACGAGCCCCTCTGCACATACAAAAACACCCGAGGGGGGAAAAAAGCAACTTTGAAACAGGCAGCCTCTCAGTCCATAAGGATTGACTATGGAATGGAAAAGGGCCTTTGAATTGAGAAGGAAAATGGCAGAAACAAATATTAGCATGTCAAACCGTGGGGTTGATCCCATGGACACTGTCATGCAGCACTTAGCACATCTATCGCCTGCATGGAGTCAAGAGGTAATTGAGATAATCTGTTATGTCTTATGTGCTTATGAGCACATTATATCAGTTCTATCATGTGTAGGCTAGACACATTCTCAATCTGCTTCTTCTTTTTTAAATGAAAATTGTTGAAAAAGGGGTGAGACTCAAGACTCAGGCAGAAACAGCATTGGTTGCCTCTGGTGGATGACAGTCTCAAGACCTGCTTGGAAAGTGCACCCTTCTTGGTTCTTTTATATTTCTAGAGCCCTTCGGTATTATTAAAGAAAATATCCTTTACAAGGGGTTGGAAGTTGAGAGCAAGTAGTGATTCTGCTACTTCCTGAGCGAATAGTCCCTTTGATGGAAATAAGGGAGGAGAAGTCATCCAGTGGCTGCTCCAGTGATGGTTTGCCAATTTTTTTACTACTGTTTTGGGCGCATTCTTGCATGTGCTCCTTTGCACGACACGTCCAAGTGGGTGGGCGGAGCGTCCCGCTGCCACTATTTATTCTTTTGTATGTTTTTAATTTCCTGTGCGCCGCCCTGGGTCCTCTGTGGAGAAGGGTGGGATATAAATATGATTAAAATAAAATAAAATAAACTACTACTGGTTTGGCCGACCAGGGAGCAACCCACCTCTGGGTTGCTCACTTAAGTACATGAAGCTGCTGAGGAGAGGTCACCCATCAGTTTGGGACGCAGTATCACCGATGCACTGATGATCATCAATTGCATATCCTTTTGACAGGACACAGAATTATTTTTTATTATCATGTTTCATAGTTGCCAAGTGACAACAGTCCAGGAAGATGCACTGTCTGTTTAAATAACTGCTTTATTGCACAATACAATGTATTATAAAAATTAAATAACAAGATATTAGAGCAGTTGATGTCTGATTCTTAATATCTCCTCACTCTTTTAGTTTTGCAATGGTTTTGGTGTGTAAATACTGTAGATGGAATTATATCGCCACCTAGTGATCTGTAGTGCAGATGCAGATACACACAAAAAATGTCATAAAAAATCTTTAGCATTCATTCTGTTCTTGCTGATAAAAAATAGAGGCCTACTGAGATCTTAAAATGCTGCTAATAAAATGTATACATTTTGAAATGAAATGTTTTGGGGAATATTAGAAAGGCGGGATAGAATATTTCCCCTAAAGGAGAAATGGGAAAAAAAATCTTAAGGGAGGTAGAAACCAGCCCCAGTCTCCCTGCCCCAAGCAAAAACTGAGGAGACCAGCTTTCCCATTCAATTCAATTCAATTCAATTTATTCAATTTATATCCCGCCCTTCTCCGAGAGGACCCAGGGCGGCGCACAGGAATTTAAAACAATATACAAAATAGTACCAATTATAATTTTAAAAACTTATTAAATGACAAAACCTGCGCTAAAACCAGATTAAATCCCCCATTTAAATTGTAAACTATCCCTCCCCTCCTCCCTGGAACCCCCTAAAAGCCAAATTAAGAATTTTGTTCAAACACCCCTAGAACTGCGACCCGCCCACCTCTCTTGATACAGAATCCCTCATCAAGGTGGGCCCTCGTTGACGCGGAGGGCCATACCTGCGAGTAGGGGGACTCCCGCAGTAGAAAAGGTCTGCCTTAGAGTACTTCATGGTGAATGTCATAAATATGATATATATAAATATGTATAAATATATATAAAATATAAGGTCAGAGGAGTTGTTAGACAGGGCATTAAAATTCTAGATGTTATTGAATATTAAAATAGATGTTAAAATATGTATAGTACAAGTTAAACTCAGGAGACGTCTAGACCGGCTCTAAAAAGTTCATAAATAGTTCATAAATTCATAAAAATCATGCATGGTTCAAAGATAGTTAATCATGGTTCATAAATAGTTAGTTTGTCATCGAAGGTGGGAGAGTTAGTTCATATAGATATATCAGACTGGGGGTAGAGGGTGGCTTTGGCCTTCCAGTTGTAAATTAGTCCCGGCCTGTAGTCCTCAAGGACTCCTCCAGTCCCACAATACCAGGAGTCTTAAGGGCCTCAGCTGAAGAGTTCTGATAGCTGAGGCCAGTTTTTCTCGGCCTGGAGCCTCCACTGCCCACCTTTGTCCCCGGTGGCATCTCCTTCGGCCCCAACGCCTCCAGCGCTCCTGGTATCTTTCGGCCTGCCAGGCCCAGATCTCCTTAGGCCCGGCCCGGCCCAGCCAGGCCTTGCGGCCTCGATGTTACCCTGCCAGCCCATGCCAGTCCAGTTGGTCCTCAGCTAGCCAGGTCCGGCTCTGTCTGGCCTCCCCAGGTCTTTACAGTCGCTGGCCTCTGGTGTCCACTCCAGCGCTGGTCACTTCTCCGCCCACTGGCTGTCCCGGCTCCGCTCGTCAGCTCCTACCGGCACCGCTCTTCTCCTCCTCTCCTCCACGCCGCGCGGCTCCACTCCACTCTGTTCCTCCATTCCTCTCCTTCTCTCCTTCTCTCTTCCGCGCCACGCGCCGCTCCACTCAAGCCTCGGAGCAGCGCGGCGTTTTGGAGCCTTCCCGGCGTTTTGGAGCCTCCGGCAAGCTTCCCTCCGATGGCCCATGCAGAGCCGCCGGATCACCCTGGAAGCTCGTCCTGGCCTCAAAAGGCAGCCAGGGTGAGCGTCTCGCTGGGCCTGGCCCTAAAAGTTGGCAAACGGGCCAGGCGACATGCCCTAGCCGCCCACAACTCCCGCGGCCCTCATAGCGCTCGGTGGCAGACCGCCATCTTCGCGCATGCGCAGTTCGTCAAATTCAGAAAGACTGGGTCAGACAGAAACTTCAGATAAGCAACAAGCCACAGGTTGACAAGATTAGCTTAAACACCTAGGATTTGCATTTCCCTGTTTGCCTATAAAGCCAGCCAGGACCCCTAAATGGCCCAATAGAAATAAAAAAGGTATAAAAACCCACCCTACTCTCAGCTCCATTTTGTCAGTTGCCCCAGAACCATAAACTCTGGTGGTTTTGTTCATCAATAAAGGGAACCTTCCTTTCCAATCAGCCTCCATTTTATTCCTGGCTTGGAACTGAACCAGATGGATTTTTCTTCCAACAATTTTAAAAACCAAAATACTAACCTGTTACTTTTATGCTCTGGGGAAAAAAACCTGTATAAACCTGAGTTATTTGCTCACCAAACTACTATATTTTCCTGGCTTCCTTATTTATATGGTTTTATTATAAAGCACAAATAGTACATTATATTATTGGATATTTATGGAGTGCTGTCTACAGATTATTAACCCTGATGATTTAGATAGCTTACACCTTTAAAAATAAATGAAAATTTAGAAATTATTAACTGTGATTTCTAAAATGTTAATGTTGTTCAGCATAAGGTTGCTTAAATTTTACATTTAAAACTGAGTGTGGCATTAATAAACTGCAAAATACATTAAATTGTTTACATCCTTGGCTTAATTCTTAACACTAAGATTGCCAGAGAACTGTTTCTTATTGTTTATACATGGCAGAAAAAAGACATTAAAAACCAACACCTGTCTAATTTTCCCTGTCTTGTGCTTCCATCAGTTTGCGGTGTTTATAAGCATTCATTTATTGCCAATCTGTATGCAGCACTGATAATTTTAGTACAATGGAATTGTAACACAAGCATTTTAGAAGATGAACAGGAAATTTTTACCATTTTTGCATGGGCAAAAATGAAGCCATAACATTCTCAGCAAAGAAACAGTAAGAAAGAAGTAGGATCAGTCGGCAAACGTAATACAGTCAAGGTGGCGCAGTAGTTAGAATGCAGTACTGCAGGCTACTTCAGCTGACTGCTAGCTGCAGTTCCGGCAGTTTAAATCTCACCGGCTCAAGGTTGACTCAGTTTTCCATCTTTCTGAGGTGGGTAAAATGAGGACCCAGATTGTTAGAGTAAATATGCTGACTCTGTAAACCGCTTAGAGGGCTGTAAAGCACTGTGAAGTGGTATATAAATCTAAGTGCTATTGCTATTGCTATAAGAGTCAGAACAGCCATGGGTAGCCAAGGAAGAGGTGAAATAAACAGAACAGCCTGTTATGTGGATAGAAACAACAACTGTATGAGATTGAGAGTGAGCGAGAGCTAAACTGATTATCCTTGAGGCCAGCAATGGCATTCAAAACTCTGATCTGTCTCCTGCCTGAGAAATGACGTTTTAGGGCTTCTGTAACTGGTTGTTTTAAAACTCACATGCCCACAACATTTTAAGTTTTTGTGTCTCATCCTGGCATTTTTGCTGCTCAGATTCGGTATGGGCGTCAAGAAGGACATTTGTTTGATGAGGTCCTCGACTTGCGACCGGTCCTTGACTTACGACCGGCCGCAAGTCTTCGACCTCACCCTTGTAGGCTTGGTAACAGCCAGTCACGTCTGATTGGCTCAGACGCGACTGGCTAGAATTGGGTTGCCAGGCCTTTTGATTGGATCCCCGTTTGACAGCTCTCGCTTAAATAGCTGTCAAACGGGGAAGCCCCTGTCTACCGCACCTTTTAATCCTTGCTAACGCTACGGCTCTGTTGTTGTGTAAAAAGCCAAATAAATGGCTCTGTGTTAACTAACCTGAGTCGGACTCCCTCCTTTGATCCATCTATAACACTATTTATTTTATTTTATTTATTTTGTCAAGCATGTATTAAATAACATATATACGTATAAACATGATTTTGGATACATGAAATGGATACAAATAAAAAGAAACATTAGGACAGGGACGGTAGGCACATTGGTGTGCTTATGCACGTCCCCTACGGACCTCTTAGGAATGGGGTGAGGTCGACCGTAGACAGTCTAAGGTTAAAGTTTTGGGGGTTTGGGGCAGTGGTGGGTTGCTAACTGGTATCCTACCGGTTCGCTTGTGCTCGCGCGCACGCTTCTGTGCATGCACTGGGCGGATGGGCATAGCCTCCTGCCAACGCCACTACTGGTTTGGCCAAACTGGATGGAACCGGGAGTAACCCACTTCTGGTTTGGGGAAGAAACCATTGAACCAGGTAGTGAATTCCAGGCATTGACCACTCTATTGCTGAAATTGTATTTTCTGCAATCGAGTTTATCTTAAGTTTGTATCTATCCTGGGCTCATGTATAGTTGTGGTTGAAGCTGAAGTATTCATTGACATTGTAGCAGATAATTTTATGTACTACGTTTAGGTCAGACCGAAGGCAGTGTAGTTCTACATTGTCTAAGCCAGGGGTGTCCAAACTTGGGAACTTTAAGACTTGTGGATTTCAACTCCCAGAATTCCCCAGCCAGCTATGCTGGCTGGGGAATTCTGGGAGTTGAAGTCCACAAGTCTTAAAGTTCCCAAGTTTGGACACCCCTGGTTTAAGCCCAAAATTTCAAGTCTGATGGCGTATAAGGTACTCTGTTGTTGTTATTGAACAATAACCTCATTAATAAAACTGAGTTGTACTAAGATGCTCGTCTTTTATGAGTATTTTTTTTTTGAATGAAACCCTCGATCACACTCATTCCCGAGTAAGCGCGATCAACATAAGAAATGCATTTTAAATATATAATCTCCTTTCATCTCCTCCCTCAATCACCTGCCCTGCCAAAGCCTCGTTAACGCGGCTTTATTCCTGTGTGAAAGTTATGATGGGATTTAGAGACTCAGGGACAAGCTTCGTTTTCGCGCTTTTTACAGCAATGTTAAAACATTTAAAATTTATATTTGTACACCACTCAGAATCGCTCTATAAAGGTGATGGGAAGTCTCTAAATACTATGGATAAATCAAATAAAAATAAGGAAAAAAAATGAACGAAGATTCCTGCGCAAGACTGATTTACAGCGCGTGACTGCTACTACAATGGAAATTCTTAAGTCAAACCAGAAGTGAAAACGCACCTACTACTCTTCTTCTTTCTATCTCTATGAGGGGGGGGGGGGGGGGAAAGCGCTCTACCATAGAGACTGACCACCCCGCCCTTCTTGAGTGAGCAGAACGGCAGCGATATAAAGGATCCCGGAACCGGTTACAATCGGCCGCGGGGCGTTGTGGGCTGTCGGCGTTACTTGCGGACGAAGAAGTGGGCGAAGCGACTGTTGTCGGGGTCTCCCCCCCTTCCCCCCTTCTCCTGTAACGGCGAGCGCTCCCGATAGCGACGGCTGTCGCATTCGGGCCGGCCATGTCCTTCAACAAAATCCCACCGCGGTGGCTGAACTGCCCGAGGCGCGGACAGCCCGTGGCAGGTAAGCTGGGGCGGGACGGAGGACGGGGTGCCGGGCTTTGATAAGAGAGCCTGTCGCGTATCCCGCCATGTGGTGCTTCAGCCTCTTTTGCGCATGTGGAGGCTGAGCCGCCTTTGGCCCAGGTCGTATGGAGGGTCTTGGCTCTGTTGGACCAGTGGGCTTATTAATGCAGGTAGTCCTCGATTTACGACCACAATGGAGGCCAAACGTTTGTTAAGCGAGATGTTAAATGGATTTTGCCCCATTTTCCGACCGTTCTTCCCACAGTGGTTAAGTGAATCTCTGTAGTTGATAAATTGGTAATCCGGTTATTAAGTGAATCTGGCTTCCCCATTGACTTTGCTTATCAAAAGAGGATCACGTAACTTGGGACACAGCAATGGTCATAAGTACGAACCAGTTGTCGAGCATCTAAAGTTTGATCACATAAACATGGGGATGCTACAAAGGTTGTAACTGAACAACAGTCATAAGTCACTTTTTTCAGTGCCAGTGTAACTTTGAACGGTCACTGAATGAACTAATTGTAAATTGAGGATTACTTGTACAGGCAAATCATTGGTCAGGTATTGAGACTGATTTTAGAAATAGAGGGCGGAGAGAAGTTTCCTCTTCAGCCATTTGGATAGTATTTCTATGAAAAGGAAGAGAAAATTCAGACCTTTCTCTTAACATTCTCACTCAGAAAGAAAGAAAGAACGAACCCTTTTTGTAATGTATGACTACATTTAACTACTAATTTACTGAACCCACTACAAGTAACAGAAACATAAGTAACCCCCAAGCAGCCTGATAGCAAACCAGTGGATTACCAGGTTTGGATTAGGTATACCTGTCCAATTAAAGGCCTAGTTTAATTATGCTCCTAAATCAAAAGCTTGAGCCAAACTGCCCAAATATCAGGAACAGCTTCTTGCTTGTGTTAGGGAAAAGGGAGTGGAGTTTGGGAGACATTATTGTGCTAGTTAATATAATCCTTTAAAGTAAAACATGACCGTGAAGTAGCCCAATAAAGCTTCAGTTAAGTAAGGAAAACTACTGTATTTTTCGGAGTATAAGACACACCGGAGTATAAGGTTTTGAAAAGGCAAATTACAAAAAAAAGTAGGTAGGTAGATAGAGGGATAGAGAGGGTGAGAAAGAAAGAGAAATACAGTAGGTAGGTAGGGAGAGAGAGAGTAGGTAAGTAGGTAGATAAAGGAATAGAGAGAGAGAAATACAATAGGTATGTATGAAGAGAGTGAGTGAGTGTAGATAGGTAGGTAGAGGGATAGAGAGAGAGAAATAGAGAAATACAGTAGGTAGGTAGGGGGAGAGTGTGGGTAGGTAGGTAGGTAGGTAGATAAAGGAATAGAGAGAGAGAGAGAGAGAGAAATACAGTAGGTAGGTAGATAAAGGAAGAGAGAGAGAGAATGGAGAGAGAGAGTAGGTAGGTAGGTTGATGTTTCCAGACATATTTATCCATGTCCTGGAGAAGGAAATCACTGACAAACCTTAAGAATTGGTTTCTGCTAGCACAGAAACAGTTAAAGAGCCTTCTGAAAGTGGGGGGGAACCTTTGCACTCTGCAAAGCTCCCCAAAACTGCCCATTTCTCGGTGAAAATGGGGCCGTTTTATTTCAAATAAAAAGCATGACTAGCCTTGGGGGGGCTTGCAGAGTGCTCCTGGGGGGAGGTGAGGGGGGGTCAAAAATGAGCAAAAAATGGCCCATTTATTATGAAATCGGGCCATTTTTGTGTCAAATAAATTGCATGCATAGCCCTAGTGTTGCTGGGGGCTGGGGGGGGGGGCAAAAGCAGCCCATTTTAGGCTAATTTCTGCCCTCCCCGGCCCCCAGGAGCTCTCTGGAAGCCTCCATAAGGCTATGCAGAACATTTTAGTGAAGGGGGTTGTTAGGAACTCTGGGCTCAGAACCAGTGTTGCAACTCTAGTCCCTTAAGCAGTGTTAGCAAATAAATGCGGAATAGTGTAATTCACCGGACAGTAAAGAGATGCATTGCTGTAACCACAAACAAACTCTAAAACAGTGATAGTGAGAAAATAAATAGTCTTTACTTTGTAGCAACCAAAATGCTTCTTCCGACCAGTGATTCTAACTTCCAAAACAATCCTTCACCAAACATAGATATCTTACAGTGATGCAAAACAAGTACTCCTCCTTCTTCACAGTTTCAGCTCCTCAGCACAGGAATCAAAGAGAATTGAAAAGGGAATGAGGTGTGATTCTGAGCTTGCTTTATGGTAGAGCTGATAAGTGCAGCCAATCAGATTATAAGACAGTTCTTAAAGGTACACAACTCCTTAAGAACATAGCCTCATATATATTGTCAACCCAATATAAGGCTGAATATCCTAACGCAGTGGTCGGCAAACCGCAGCTCGCGAGCCACGAGCGGCTCTTTGGCCCCTCGGGTGCGGCTCTTCCTCTCTCCTTCCACCCCCCCCCCCCCAGTTTGTCTAAGAGAAATTGTTTCAGCCTAGGCACCTCTTGTTTTCTAAATTTATCACAGTTTATTGATTGTTGTTGTTATATCTGAGGGTTGCTGACTGCAGGGTTTTTTTTTTTTAGAATGAGTCAGATTCCCCTAGGGAGAGATCAGAAGAACTTCTTAAGTGTTGCAGTGAAGACATATTCTAGATTTGTCCTGAGTTGGAATCTGGCTGAGATAGGATATTTGTTATCTGAGAAAATTTTGAGCCTGTGAATCTCAAGGAAGTGAACAGGTTTCTAACAGTTGTCAGTTCAGTAATCATTGGGGCAGACCCATAGTGTTGGATGGTTAAGATTGTGGTTCAGCCCAATGCTTTCTTGCATGAGGGGACTATACCTCCTGCCTTGAAGAAGACAAGGATGCCTCCCTTCCTTAAGAAGCTATCACTGGGTCCAATAATATTGGATAATTTCTAATTAATCTTTAACCTTTGCTTTGGAGCATGTTTGCGGAGAAGTGATGGGGTGCAGCTCTAAAGGGCCTTGGAGGAAAGCCCATTATGTAATTGTCTTTCAGGCAAGGTTTAGACATGATTATAGCACGGAAACAACATTGAGAGTGTATACTCTGTTGGAACTGGGGTAGCAGAGGGGCAACTCCTGATTATTCTTGAGATTTCAGTGGATTTCAATACCATTATTTATGGTATTTAAAGAAAACCATGTTAGGAATTAGAGGCTAGGTAGTGGAGACATTACGTTGCAATGTTTTTCTTCCTTTCTCAATCTGAAACCAGTTCCAATTGAGGTTGGTGGAGAGAGATTTGTGTGGTTATCTTCTCACTCATGTTTAACATCTATGTGAGGCTGGTGGGTGAGGTTATCCAATGACATCGGTCAGTATCAATATTGCATGTATGATAGTTCTGTATCTCAATCCCAGAGTGAGCAAGTGATACTGTTGAGATTCTGTCTTATGGCCTGTAAGATGTTAGTTTAGTTAGGAAGAAACAAACTGAATTGTAGCAAGACCAAGTGGCAGTGAATTCAAAAATCTATTATTTCTGGTGGTTTTCTAGCTCTAGATAAGGCAATTCCCTTGACAAAAGCAATACAGAATTTGAGGTCCTTGTGGATTCTCAGTTGATCAAAGAATAAATTGTAACCATAGCTGAGAGAACCGTTGCATAGGTTTGCTTGTGCATCAGTTGCAGCCTTTTTTGGAGTAGAAAGCTCTTCTTATTGTCACATGTTTTTTTCACTTCTTCTTTGAATTAGGGTAATGGACTTTATATGGGATACCCTTGAAGACCACTTGAAAACTACAGCTCATCCAGATTGTGCTGGCATGAATAGTTTTCAGTGTATCTTGGTTCACATATATGATACCCCTTCTTTTTGAACTGCACTAGCTGGATAACAGTTGGCTTACAATTGCAATTCAAGGTGCATCTGTAAAGTCTTTTCAGGCTTGTGGACTAGACAACTACAGACCTATCAGCCTGACCTCAGTACCAGGGAGGATTGTGGAAAAGATAATCAAGCAATGAATCAGCAAACACCTAGAAACAAAGTAATAACCAAACACCAACATGGGTTCGTCAAAAATAGATCATGCCAGACAAATCTTGTTGCATTATTTGACAAAGTGACAAATTAGTGAGCCAGAGGAATGCTCTCAATATAATTTATTTGGACTTAAAGTAGACCATAACCTACTACTTGATAAGATAGAAGAATGTGGGTATAACCACCAGATCGATTCGTAACTGGCTGACCAACCGCACTCAACGTGTAGTCCTCAATGAAACTGCATCTACAATAAAATGAAAATAAATAAATACATGGAGGGAAGTATGCAGTGGGGTATCCCAAGGCTCTGTTTTAGGCCCAGTACTGTTTAACATCTTCGTCAATTATTTGGATGAGGGGATAGATGGGGAACTCATCAAATTTGCAGATGATACCAAGCTAGCAAGAATACCTATAAGATAGGCTTAAGAAGATACAGAAGGCTTTTGACAGACTTGAACATTGCGCTCTATGTAAAAAAAAAATGAAATTCAATGGTGAAAAAAGTAAGATTCTACATTTAGGCAAGAAAAAGGAAATGCACATGTATAGTATATGTGGGACCTCGCTCAATAGTAGCAACTGTGAAAGGGATCTTGGAGTCCTAGTGGACAATCATTTAAATATGAGCCAGCAGTGTGAAGCAACTACCAAAAAAGCCAACACAGTTGTAGGCTACATAAACAGAGGGATAGAATCAAGATCACGTGAAGTGTTAATACCACTTTATTATGCTTTGGTTAGGCCACACTCGGAATATTGCATCCAATTTTGGTCACCACAATGTAAAAAATATATTGAGACTCTAGAAAGAGTGCAGAGAAGAGCAACAAAGATGATTAGGGCTAACACTTATAAAGAATGGTTGGTGGAATTGGATATGTCTAATTTGATAAAAATAAAAACTAGGGGTGACATGATAACAGTGTTCCAATATCTCAGGGGTTGCCACAAAGAAGAGAGGGTCATGCTATCTCCAAAGCACCTGAGGGCTGGACAAGAAGCAATGGGTGGAAACTAATCAAGGAGAGAAGCAAGGAGAAATTTCCTGACAGTGAAGACAATCAGTGGAACAACTTGCCTCCAGAAGTTGTGAATGGTCCAACACTGGAAGATTTTAAGAAGAAATTGGATAACCATTTGTCTGAAATGTTACAGGGTTTCCTGCCTAAACAGGGGATTGGACTAAAACAGGGGTCCCCAACCCCCGGTCCATGGACCGGTGCCGGTCCGTGGCTTGATAGGAACCGGGCCGCAGGGCCGGGGAGGAGGAGGAGGGAGGAGGGGGCATCCCCCTGGGCAGAGCACGCGCTGGATGCGGGAGAACGCAGGTACGGCCGTTCCTGCAGTTGGAAGCCCTAGAGGACCGAGTGAGCCGACTCCCCCCCCTGCATGCGCATGCGCCGCCTGTTCCCCCTTCTCCCCCCCCCATTCCTCCTCTACGCCAGCCGGTCCGCAGAATTTTCTTTAAAATGAAACCGGTCCCTGGTGCAAAAAAGGTTGGGGGGCCCTGGACTAAAAGACCCCCAAGGTCCCTTCCAATTCCTTTATTGTTATTCTGTTATCATTTTGATGCTGTTATTCTATTCTATTTATAGGAACGCTTGTTTCTGCCAATCCTATAAAATCTGGATCCCTGGAGCTCAGTCAGAGTGACCATCGGGTTCTTCATGGTCACCTGTCTTACAAGGCGCATATCCCTCGATTGCTCAATTTGACTGGGTGATCGGCTTTTGGAAGAGTACTGGTTGTGCCAAATGTCTTCCATTTGAGAATTATGGAGACCACTGTGCTCTTAGGAAGTGGTCTCCATAATACTCAAATGGAAGTGCAGCAGAAATTTTATTGTAGCCGTCCCCAGATTTGTGCCTCACAATAATGCTGTCTCTGAGCTCTGCAGGCAGTTCCTTTGACCTTATGGCAGCGGTATCAAACTCGCGGACTGGATGTGTCACGTGCCGACCATACCTATTCCCATTTTAGTGAAGGGGAAAAAAGTCAAGATACATCACGTGACAATGTGATGGCGTGACTTTGACACCCCTGCCTTATGGCTTTTACCTCTGCTACAATACCCATTGTCAGCTGTGAGGCCTTCTATAGAGAAATGTGTGCCTTTCTAAATCATGTCCAATCAATTTAATTTACCACAGGTGGACTCCAAGGCTAGAAACAAGGCAGCAATGATCAAGAGAAATGGAAGGCACCTGAGCTAAATTTCAAGTGTTGTTCCAAAGGGTCTGAATACTCCCACCAATGTGATATTTCAGTTTTTTCTTTTTAATAAACTTACAGGCATTTCTAAAATTCTGTTTTCACTTTGTCATTCAGAGGTACTGAGTGTAGATTACTGAGGGGAAAAAATGAATTTTAACAACTGTAGAATCACTGCACTGTATGTTGAATACTGGAGTAACTTTGATTATAATAAAGTAACACATCAAACCCCCAAAGCTATTGGTCAAAAACTAGTATTTAAAATGTATGCAGTTGGAATGAACTGCAGCAGTAGAACAGTTGCAGAGTTATTATAATGATGTGGTTTGAGTGTGGAAAGTCATAGTTTGGACTAACTAAAGCTAAATTTGTTTTCAGAGACACTTGTTAAATGCTGTGTTGTAATCAAGTTGAGACATTATGCTATCTTGTTGACAATTAGGCTGTTAGTTAAATCTGATTAAGCACTTTATTTTCCATGGCTGTCATCTGACAATTCAGTAGCTAGGCCAGATCCAAGAGTTTCTTTGTATTCTTTTATCTCAGAAGCAGCTAATATTATTTGCATGGTTGTTTTTTTTGGTCCCAATTTAGCAAGTCCATGTTATCTGGATTGAATTTTGGTCTATTCATCCTCATATAATTTATTTTAAATATATATGAGTTTAGGTATTAATATGATATGGCTAATAAGCGGTTTCATTAAACAACACAGTTTCTCTAGAAATGCTTTCAGGGTATTCTAAATGAATGGGAAATTATTTAATAAAGCTTTTCAGGTACTGGATTTTACAGTTCAGCACTTAATTTTGTTATAAATGATATTGAGTTCTGTCATAAAGTGCTGTAGTTCTTTGTCCTAATGGAGAATGTTAATCATGATTCAAACAAAAAAAACCACAGACATTTTTATGAGGTTTCATATTCATTACATGCATTTTTTTTAATTATTGCCAAACAGGAATATTTTTACCTCTGAAGACAATGCTAGGACCAAAATATGATGATAAAGTTGCTGAAGAGTTTCGTTTCCATCCCTCTATGTTATCCAACTATTTAAAGAGTCTCAAGGTAAAGAATATAATTGCATCTTTCTTTGCTATCTAAATAATAAAGGGTTTTTTACTACTTTATTAATATATTATTTTCTTGAATATACTAACTTTAGAAATATCTTACCAATATATTTATTATGGGTGGAATACATGTCTGTATGTATGCATGCCTTTGTCGTCTGTCTGTCTGTCTGTCTGTCTGTCTGTCTGTCTGTCTGTCTGTCTGTCTGTCTGTCTGTCTATCTATCTATCTATCTATCTATCTATCTATCTATCTATCTATCTATCTATCTATCATCTATCTATCTATCATCTATCTATCTAATTTATATGCTACCCATCTCACTATTAAGTGATTCTGAGTGGCTCACAATGTTATAAATAATAAAAGGAAACAACCAACACATCAAAAGATTAAAACATTGGACAACAAAGTTAAAATGTTTAAGTGAACAAAGTGAATAAATACAATGCTTATTTTCTTATGTATCTAGGAGAATTCAGAGAATGTAATTTTTCTGTCTTACTACTACTTTCTGTATACCTCTACCCAAAATTGGTTTCAGAGAATTGTAACACTGAAGCAGGAGGGGAAACCAAACTTTCTGTTTTGCCAATGGGAGTGAAGCATTGGACACTCCATCTTTTCTCTTGTAAATTCTGCATTTGAGGCTTTCAATGATCAGTTATACAGTTGGGGTATACACAGCCATGTTATTTCCATGGTGCATGTATAACATCAAAAAAGTTACTTCTGAATATTAACCATTAGAGTTAAGCATGTTTATCGTAAGCTGGTTATCACATTTAAAGCAGTTTATGGTAACAGGGCCAGCTTATTTGCAGCACCGCTTTTCCCTAAGGATATCTACCTGTCCTCCCAAATCAGATAAGGTAGGTATGCTCCTAGTCCCTTAATGAGGGCTAGTATTGACCACGAATATGATGTTTTTATTGATAATTCCGAAGAAACATATGTGCCAATGTCACCAATAACTATACAGGTCTTAGTCCATGGAAGGTTCCTCGGGAAACACTCAATGTCCCTAGGAGAACATCCAATGTCCTTGGAAGACTTCCAAGGGTGACGGATGACTATTTCTGTACTTCTTTCTCTTATTTAAAGTGTGCTAGCTTGTCTGGGTGGAGTGTCCCAGTGCTTCTTGGTGGAGAAGTGGACAATGTTACAAGCATGTAAATATGAATGTCAAAATGCATTCAAGGTTCCCTCTTGCTGAGGGCCCCTGTTTTTATTCAGCTGAATAAACATGTAAAAAGCTTATCAAAGCAAATATCTGGACTCTCTTTCTTTATACCAAGCCACACCCCAAAACAGCAAAGCACTAAGAAGTGTTTCTTTTCTATGGCAGTCCCTGCCCTATGGAACCCTCTGCCCGGTGAGGCTTCTAATCTCCCAGTCTTCCAAAAACTGCCAAAGACCTTGCTTCTCTCCTAGGCACTGGGATAAGATTGGACAATTTCACATTAGGAATTGACTTGGCACCAGGTCTTTGTTGTTTTTAATGTTTTTATCTGTTTAATCTTGTAGTGTTGATATGATTAGATATGTTGTTCTAACTTTTAGTTGAGAGCTGCTGAGAGTTAGTTAGAATATGGGCAGCTAGACACACGTTTTAAATAAATAAACTACCTAAAGTTATGTTCACCATGTGTGTAACTTGATATATCCGTATTAAACTCTAATTTTATTACTTTCAGGTTAAAATGGGTCTGTTAATAGACTTGACAAACACCAGTAGATTCTATGACAGAAGCGAAGTAGAAAAAGATGGCATGGTATATGTAAAGCTTCAATGTAAAGGGTAAGCTAATGGGACTCCTGAATATTGTTTTATGGAGGAAAATTCTTGCCTTTACTTGATTCTTCTCTTCTTGGTAGGCATGGAGAGTGTCCCACGCCTGAAAACACAGAAACATTCATTCGTATATGTGAACAGTTTCGTAATAAGAATCCAACAGAACTTATAGGTATGTACATTAACCTGCTGTGTGACTATTTTCCATCTGTCTTGGTTGTTTTTCCATGTAATATACCAACACTCCATTTGCCACATTCCATTGTAGTTGCACATAAACATTTAACGATTTAATAATCCAGCCAGCATTGAATCATGACAGCAAACAATAGAACAAACAAACAAACAAACCCCCAAACTGTCATGAACTGTATTTAGTTTTCCATTCATCTAGATAAATCACACAGTATATTGCTATCACCGATGTCTTGCTGAATAGGGAAGCGTCCAGATGAAATCGAAGTTGAAATCCAAATAATTTAATCAGAAAATTAAGTCATAGAGGTGATCATGTTGTCCAGAAGCAGTTAGGACAACAGGTATAGAAGAAGCATGCATGAAGGCGGTGGTGGGGGAAGGCACTGTCTCCACCCTGACCCTTGGAAGAAGAAGAGGGAGGGAAGGGAAAACTCAAGTAAACTTGCTAGATTCTGTTACTGTAACCTGTCTTAATAAAGTGTAGTTCTGGTTGTCCTATAGAATCAGTTTCTTCATCTGTCTGTCTCATAGGGCGCACACACACACACACACACATGAACTTTGAGATTTGTTGCAAGTCTTTTTTATCATTTGATTATACTGGACATGTACAAGAGCTAAAGTTAATAAGAGATGAATAATGGTTTGGAATAAATGTTATGGAAATGCTGGATTGCACACGCTTGTCTAATATTAATGTCCTTCTTTAACTTACAATGTTAATTGCAGTGCAATGCCTAATGCTGATTGACATTGCTAAGCAGTGTGGTCCCATGGTTTTTTCTACTTACAACCACATTACTTAACAGAGTTTCCGGTCCCAATTAGGTTTGTTAAACAAGAACTGTATGCCTTTTTAGTTATGTACCACACAATTTCTTTACATGATTGTGTTCAAGTGACTAGCTAAAAGAGAGGCCAAAATGATCGTATCAGTTGCCTATTAAATTCTTAATATAATTACCCGTACACAATAAAGTTTATTCTTAATTTTTGAACATGCTATTTAGTGCACTCTAACCTGCATTCTAATTTCCATTGTAGAGTCTTGACTGGACATGTTAAGTATTTTAAGGAAACTCTTTTTCAGACATATCAACAATGGTATGCATGCATAGCTCACCTTTATTTTTTATACGTAGCTCAAGGCAGTGAACATACCAAGTACTGCTTCCTTCTCCTATTCTCCCTGCAATAACAATCATGTGAGGTAGGGCTGAAAAAGCATGACTGGCCAAAACATGAAAGTTGGCTTTCATGTCTAAGGTGGGACTAGAATTCACTGTCTCCCATTTTTTAGCTTGGTACCTTAACCACTAGACCAGTCTCTCTACAAATATATAATCTTTTATATTTGCTTGTGTGTAGATTAAGATTCAAAATAAATATATATGAGTACAAAATCGGTAATTTTTACTGTCTTTATACAGCTTTATTAGTCCCTACTATTAGCTGAAACACAAGCAGCAGAAATAAAGGATTTTTCAAAATCTGTAGAAGCAGCAAGATTAAGGGAAAGTGCTCCTCAGTTTCCCTTTCGATTGTCTCCATTTGAATTGTTACATGTATTTGTCAAATTCCAAACTTACATTTGAATATAAATAAACGATTTTCTTTCAACTGAAAAGAAAATGTTATCTTTCTATTTTATCAGGCAAAACCTAGGTTAAACTTGATATTGATTTTTTTTATTTAGCCTTCTGTGTGTATTGCTTTATAGTTAGCATATGCATTGTATTAAAATAACTAATGAATACCAATAAAATTTGACAAAGTAGCCTCAATTATCTGTGAATGATTCAAGCTCTAGTAATGGCAGTCAAGAGACAGGAAAAATAGCACTATAATTAAATGTAAAGAAGACTAAGCTAATGACAAGCCCAGCAATCAATACTGAAAGGATGGATAGTTTCTGATTTTTAGGATTGACTAGAAATGTGAAGGATCAAGAAATCAAGAAGTACGCTTTGGACTAGCATTTAGTGTGGGGTAGCACTAAAAGCCTTGGAAAATGTATACGGATACCCTCTATACCCGTGATGGCAAACCTATGGCACGCGTGCCACAGGTGGCATATGAAGCCATTTGTCAGGGCACGTGAGGCGTTGCCCTGTCAGCTGGCCAGCATGCAAGTGTGCACTGGCCAGCTGATTTCGGCCTTTTGAGGCCATTTTTCGCCCTTCAGAGGCTTCCTTGAAGCCTCTGGAGTGTGAAAAACCAGAAACCAGCCCTACGAGCAAACCAGAAGTCAGGAACAGACTTCCGGTTTGCTCGTAGGGCTGGTTTTTCGTGCTCTGGAGGCTCCTGAAGCCTCTGGAGAAACTCCGGGGGGGGGGGGGGGCAGAGGAGGCTATTTTTGCCCTCCCCATGCTCCTATAAAGCCTCTGGAGCCTGGGGAGGGTGAAAAAAACACACCAAAAATGGGGGGAGCGCTGGTTGTGCACATATGCACACTGGGGTCGTGCACAAAGCATTATGGGTGTGGCACCCATTCTGGGAGTTGAAGTCCACCAGTCTTAAAAGAGCCGACTTTGCAGACCCCTGCTCTATACCAACAAAGATTGGCATTAAGCAAACAATAGTTCTCCTTGTGGAAGTAAAAGATGAAGAAACCAGATACCATGAGATCCTTTTAACTTTGTTGTTAGTGAAGACTCTCGAAAATAGCATTCGTAATCTAGGAAACAAATGGAACGGATCACAGTCCAGAGCTCTCACCCAAAGGACCAAAATGTGGACCTGTTATGGGAAGGCCTAATTCTCTGGGAAAGGGGGAAAGAAAGAAGATGACCAACAGCAAGGCAGATGGATTCAATTACTGGGTGCACATGGAAAGACCTGCATGGCCAGGTTGGGAATAGGTCATCCTGAAGCCGACCTATCTAGTTGCTAAAACCGAACACCAACTTCAAGACACGTAATCAAATTGAATTGAGCTAATTTAGACAGATTTGGGAGATTCAAAACTGATGAAAAGTCTTAAATTATTCCAGTAATGAAATCCATGAAAGACGGTGCTCCTGAGCAGTCTTATTTTCTCTAATGAGTTGCTGCCCAGAATAATTGCAACAGATATTTAATGACTATTTCACTCCAACAGCCTGATTTGAATTTTAAAACACGTGAACTGGATACTTCAATGTAATTTTTAAGAATTGCTTTTTTTTCTTGGCCACTAGATGGAGACATTATCACAGAAATAAGGCAGAGGTGGTTTTGGATTTTTTTTTTTTTAGTGCTACTGGTTCATTGTTTTAATTGAATGCAGCCTTTAGAATTTTCTTATAACAGTTGCTGATTGCTGATGTGCAGTCAGTTTTAAGCCCTATTAAAATAGAAGCTAGTGAGTGAAAAATCCTATGAGACTAGAAGAGCCCTGAGGCCCATCTATTCCAGAAATATGGCCCTGGCAATAAGACTTAGGCGAAGCGGTAGCCTCATTTCAGCAACTGATATCAAGATGAGAGAAAGCCTGTGCTCTTTTGAATCCAGAATAGCTGCTGAATGTTCTTTCTTCCCATAATCTGCCTGATAGCTCTTCTTTTGTGCTGTATAGGCAACAAAATTTCAATTGTGAGTATTGTTAACTAAGTGTTCTATGAAGATTTTTTGTGTGTGCCTTAAGTTGCAATATTAGAATTTTGTCAACACACACACACACACACACACACACACACACACACACACACACACGTTGGGTTAAACAGCTTGTTGATGTCTAGTCTCTCTAAGTGCCATGGGTCATGAAGCATTCAGTAATCAGGTTTGGTCATAAAATCAAAACTGACAGTAAATTATAAAAGGTAGAGGCAAAAAGAAGCTAATGTGCCAGGGAAGAATTTTCCCTCCAGATCTTCATGAGAAAGAAAATGGTGGTGGTGGTGGATGAGAACCAGAAAGTACAGGATAGATTAAAAAGAACAGTTTAGCAGGATGCAGAAAGGTTTTGGATTCATGCTCTGATGATGTTCAAAGAAATATCTTGATATGTAGTTGATTTTACATAAGTGCATTTTCTACTTTTCCTGGTTCCGGTTGCTAAATTTGTTCAGTATGTCTATGTTCAATCAGATATTTAAAGCCATTGATATAGTTATTTATATGCAGAGTTTTGGGATGAATGGAATATTATGTGACTTTGTCAGAAGTTTGTTTAGAGAAGTATACAGTCATTCAAAGAAATATGACAACTCAGCAGACAACTCAGTACTATATTGTATTGAAAAAGCCGACTATTGTCCTGGCTTTCCCTCCTAAATGTATATTATGCAAAATATACCAGAAGATCCCCCCTCCTCCAATTATGATAGGAACATTCTTAAAATGTATCCAGAAACCTACAGAATATTTTTTTTCTTCATGTGTCAATAGCTATTGATATTTGCTGACACTTTAGAGCTAAAGAATGATGATTGAAAACTGGTTGGAAAAATGGCTTCCATGTTCATAGGTTGCTCTCATGCCCTCCATCCCTAGTTTTGTTCTGAATGTGCAAAGCAAAGAACTGAAGTGTTTGTTTATTTGAGGAACCATTTATGTCAGGGATGTCCAAACTTGGGAACTTTAAGACTTGTGGACTTCAACTCCCAGAATTCCCCAGCCAGCTATGCTAAATGGTATGAGAAGAGAATGAATTATCACATACTAGCTGAGGACTAATTCCCTTGTAAGGGAAGTGATTATGACAAGCCCCAATGTTCCTGATGCTTTTACGTGAGCTTGATAATTGCAATTATATTTTTTTCTTCATTTTGTCTTCAAGGTGTTCATTGTACACATGGTTTCAATCGTACTGGATTTCTTATCTGTGCCTTTCTGGTTGGAAAGTTGGATTGGAGGTAATTTTTTATAAAAAAGATAACACTTTTTGGTGATATAACAATAGCAAAGTTACATTATTGTATGTGCCATCACCATAATTAATTATGGATAATTTTTGCTACATCTTGCTAGTGGGGTATACAAATTAAAGTGGCTATAAAACATAATAAAAGTAAGGAGATCCTGTGGATTTTACTCTGCTAGTCATTGCTGACTATAGGGGGCAGTACTCATCTCTGTTTCAAGGCATTGAGTGAGGGCTGTCCATGGTCATGTGGCCAACATGACATCCCGGAGTGTTGTTACTTTCCCATGGAAGTGATACCTATTTATCTACTCACATGGTTTTGAACTGCTAAGTTGGCAGGAGCTGGCGTGAGGACATGATCTTATCCTGTCATGTGGCTCTTGGGTCTCGAATCTGGACTGCCAGTTTTCCAGCTGACAAGACCACTGAGCCACCCCCCCCCCGCTCCATAATATGTAATGTTTTGTGTTATATAGCATCTGCCAACTTTCCAGTCGATCATCAAGGAGGCAAAATAATATTTCTAAGTATTCTTTGATGGATTTTATTATTGTCAGATATAAATATTTAGATTAATTTGTTTCAAGACTGATCTAGATTTTTAGAAAAAGTTTGAACTGTTTCAGATGTTCTGAAGGTAATTAATTTTGACTTGATGTCTGTTTTTTATCTGAAATTTTGGGGGGGGGGAAATCTCCTCTTCCCTTAGTCTACCATTCTCATTGCTGTTATTATTAATTTTGTGTGCTACAAAGCTTGATCAGATTCGTGGTGGCTTACAACTAATTTTTTTTGTTTCCCAACAACTTTATGAATTGCATGAACTATTCATAAACATTGTCATATAACGGGAGAATGAGTGACAGTATAATGAACAAGTGATAAAACTAAACACCGAGTTCTCTTTCCCTTCTATAAAAGCTGCTGTTTGAGCAATACATTTTTAATAGAAAAGCAGACCTGTCGAAAAACATTTTTTTCTACTTTCTCTTCTGTCCAGTCTACACAGGTAGTTCTTGACTTACGACCACAATTGAGCCCAACATTTTTCTTGCTAAGTGAGACATTTAAGTGAATTTTGCCCCATTTTATGACCTTCCTTGCCACAGTTGTTAAGGAAATCACTGCAGTTGTTAAGGTAGTAAGATGGTTGTTAAGTGAATCTGGCTTCCCCCTTGACTTTGCTTGTCGGATGTTCGCAGAAAGTGATCACAGGATCTAGGAACACTACAACCATCACAAATACAAGTCAGTTGCCAAGTTTCTGAATTTTGATCACATGACCACGGGGATGCTGAACGGTCATAAGTGTGAAAAACAGTCATGAGCCACTGTTTTCAGTGCTGTTGTAACTTCAAATGGTCACTAAATGAACTGTTGCAAGTCGAGGACTATCTCTAGTTTTATACAAAAAAATTCCCTTCTTTTCTGGATAGTTGCTACCCTTCGTTGCCTAGCAAAGTTCTAGAAAAACAGATCAACTATGAAATTCACAAGAGTCCATTGGTAGAGCTGAGTAGGTATCAGATCATTCAATGAAAAAAAATGTAATAGAGTCATTTTGCTTTATTCCCATAATTTGAACTTTGGCCCAATCTAACACGTCCTGCAGATTTTAGAAAATATTTTTTTGTAACCCCCCTCCCCCCCCAGGGGTGAAGTCCAACAGGTTCTGGAGAACCGGTAGTGGAAATTCTGAGTACTTCGGAGAACCGGCAAATATCACCTCTGGCTGGCCCCAGACTGGGAATGGAGATTTTGCAATATTCTTCCCCTGCCATGCCCACCAAGCCACATCCATAGAACCGGTAGTAAAAAAAATTGAATTTCACCACTCCCCCTCCAGGTTAAAAGAAAGTAAAACAAAGAAGAACACATTTAAACAATCCTTAGCCTACGACGATATAGGTATGATTTTTTAAAGAGAAATCCAAACATTTTACATATCTATGAAAAATATTCAAGAGCTAGTTGGATGTAGTGGTGAACGCATCAGGCTAGGAATTGGGAGACCCAGAGTTCTCGTCCTGCCCCAGGCCCAAAGCCAGCTGCCTGACCTTCCTTTTGAAAGGAGTGTATTGCAATGTGTGGGATGTGTAAGAAGTACTTTTTCTTTGAATCATTAAATCAGCCAGATCTTTTTCTGGGCTTGTGCAGCTGCTGCTTGTGGCATATTAAATATTAATGTGCTTTATTTTGGCATAATGGACCGGAGGATATTCCATCAGAAATTTGAAGTATAATGCTAAATTGGCAGGCATATAATAGGAGAGGAAGGAAGGCTGAAAATTGACATTACAGGAGAAAGAAGGGGGACTGTTTTTAACAGTGGCTGCATGACAGATTGTAGAAAGAAGCAAGGCCAGTTATGCATGTGCATATACTTTCATAACTGCATCATTAGCATGATAAAAGATGTGGCTGCTTTAAAGATGCAAAGAGAGATGCTTATTATGCCCTCATGCTTGAAAATAACCTCTTCTAAAGAATAGCTGACATTAACAGACCCTCTGCTGAGCAAATTGGTTATTCCAGGGTGACCAGTTTTTTGTAAAAAGGGTAATCTTATACATACCCAGGGATAAATCTATTTTATTCAAGCGCTAAACATAATCTGTGCTCTATATGTGATATAGAAAGGTGAAATGTTTGAAAATACTGCATTTGCATCTAACAGTACTTTAAAAAAAATAGTCTTGAGATGGTGGTGTGTGGTATTAGCAGTGTGGCTTGGGTACACAGTTGTATATGCTGAAATAGTTTTCAATTGTTGTCCTTGGTACGATTAAAATTTCAAGATTGTTGAGATATGTTTTTACATTTTATTCAGAAAATTTGAAGTTTATATCCTGGAAAAGTTAGGATTTTAGGAATACGGTTTCTTTGTCATATGCTGAGGTGAATTGGAAGATTCTTGAAGAACCTATATTGCTTCTGTCCAATAATTAAATGTTGAATGCTGTATGCCAGCAGGGACTATTTTTTATGTTCTTAAATTTTTCACACTTCAGTCGTGTCTAGACACATATTAATAATATTTTACAGTAGCTCCTGTAATAGTTGCACTTTGTATTTAATTACATTCTCTCCCTTTTTTTTTTGGCATTCTCCAGGCGTGCCATTTGTCGTCTGCCCCCCCCCCCTCCAAAGTCATTGCTTAATGCTGAAGATTCTCATCTTTAATTTGGAATCACAGTTAAGAGGAGGTATCCTGTCTTTAGTAGAAAATGAGAAAGTGACATCCTGCCCCACTGTTTTAGGAAGCTCTTCAGTAGGCATAATTTTTGTGTGTTGGGGTTCTGCGCAGATCACCAGGTTCCATGTTTTTGTATGTATATCTTTTATGGCAGGGGTCCCCAACCTTTGCAACTTTAAGTCTGAAGGACTTCAGCTCCCAGAATTCTCCAGCCAGCAAAGCTGGCTGGAGAATTCTGGGAGCTGAAGTCCTTCAGACTTAAAGTTGCAGAGGTTGGGGACCCCTGTTTTATGGTACTAAATCCTTCCTGCCTAATATTCTGTTATGATTTTAAGTGTTTAAATGTGTCCTGTGGCTTTGCTTTGGTACATTTGGAATATTTCAATGGATTTTATGCTTACTATATTTAGAATTAAAGTTTTCTAGTTTTATCATTTAGCTATCAATGTGCCTTTTATGCCACTGAGGGGAGATGCTTCTCCTGATCAGAAAACTGTTTTATTGTGCTGTTGTTATACATTTTACTTGCATTATTTATATGCTGCCAGATTTTAATTTTATGTTTCTAAAGCTCTCCAGATTATAACCTGAAAACATTAAATACAATTATTTTGTATCTACTGTAGGTACAGTATATATTGGTTGGAATTAACACACAAGATACAGTAACTAAATGAATAAATTAATAATTGTAGTTCTTATTTTTTTCTGCTCACCTTTGCAAGACAGCAGTGCTGACAATTTAGAAAATTTAAAGTATTTTCTAAAAATGGTGGAAAGGATGGAATCTAAGGGAGAATTTCTTCAAGAGAATAGTTTAACAGAACTGTCACATTTTAAAAAGTCCCCTTTTTTACAGCGCTGGTTCAAATAGACATTTAGTGTTTTTTTGCATTTACGAGAATACATTTCCTACAGAATATTCTATTACCATTTATTTCTTAGGCATGCGAATGTAGAAGAACTACAGATGCAAAATACTGATGGATTTTATAGCTTTTTAAAGTAAAAGTGCATCATACCAATAATTGTTTGGGGAACATGGTTGTATTTTCTTTTTTAGCAACTACTTGGCTTTTTTTCAAAAGCAATTGTATTCCATGAAAATGCAAGGCTGTTTCTTTTGTAATTAAAACATAGTATATATTGGCAATTACTTTTATAATTTTGGTCGCTTATTTCCACCAATAGTATACTATATTAAAAAAAAACCTACTTAAGTATGTTAAGACTGAAACCCATGCAAATTTCCTAATATATTTTGGTTTCTCTTGACAATTTTATATTTTCTTGACACATTACAAAAGATCCATTACTGTTGCAGGATATGTTAAGAACCCAAGATTTAGTAATTATTAGTTAGGAATTATGCTTATTTATTTTAAAATATTTAGAATTTTAAAAATATTTTCTCTGTTTTTAGGCAAGCATGCTATCAAAGTGACTTGCCTAGATAGTGTTATACTTGGGTTTATCTACATAAAAAATAGGAAAAAAAGAATTGTGAAGGAGTGTAGAAAAAAATGCAAGCTTGTATTTACCATTAAGAGTAAAGTGAGCTGAGCTTAACTCCTGGTAAACTCATGGAGTTTTCTTGAGCAGTTGTACAGAAGTGGTTTGCCATACCTTTCTTCCCAGATTTTGCTTTTTGCTTTTACTTTCCAGTTTAGTCAACAAAGCCTACGGATCTTTTGGTTTCTATCTGAACATAAACCTGGTTTATTTGTGCTTAGTTTTTCATGATCAGCCAAGGTTAGCCACCTATGTGGTTCTATAAATGTTATGGTAGTCTGGTTTTTTTCTGCTGATGGACCTTCAAGGGAGGGTCAAAGGGAGCTACTTCTTGACAGAAGAAACAATCATTGTGTGTCTGTTGTTTTGCATGGCCAGTGATAATTCATGATCTGTGCTTATCATTGAATTCGTAGGTGATCTCAGTGACATTCTTGTACTCCTTAACATTCTGTGGTTTGGGAGAAGTTTTGAAATACAGTTTTTTTGTATTATTGTATGGATGTACTGTAAGTTCTTTGTGTCACAGACCTCTTTTTTGAGTTTCTGGTGAAATGTATGGACCCTTTCTCAATAAAATGTATTTAAGCACATAAAATTAAATGCATAGATATATATTGTATGCAGGTAATCCTTGGGTTATATGACCATTCATTTACTGATTGTTCGAAGTTACAACAGCACTATAGAATGGTACTTATCACCAGTTCTTGGAGTTCCAGCTGTTGCAATATTCTTGTAGTCACATGGTAATGATCTGGTTGTTTGACCCTCAGCTCATGATTACAACATTAAGAAGCTGCAATCATGTGATCACAATTTCCATTGTTTCTTGCTAGCTTCCCACAAGCAAAGTCAGTGGGGGGATTGGCAGGAGGTCAGAAGTTGTGATCAGATGTGGTCTTCACTTAACATCCCCTGCGGTCCTTAATTATGATGACAACCGAAATTGCCGGTAGTAAGTTATATGGTCACAGGATGTTTCAAAATATGATCATACAGCTTAGTGACAGAAATTCTGGTCCCAATTTTTATCATCACTCAAAGACTACCTATATAAAAGAAATGAATTGTTATTATGGTTTGTCATGCTGTCAACCAGCTGTTTAGACTGGATTTGGCATTTTTAGCCACTTACATCATTGTAGATGTAAGCTGTTCCAAGTAAAGCTGCCTTTTGCTGCTATTATTATTATTATTATTATTATTATTATTATTATTATTATTATTATTATTATTATTATTATTATTATTTCTTGATTGTTTTTTTTTTAAATCTTGGTTATTTCTTGTAAGCTGCTCAGAGTCTCATTATTAATTAATCAATTAAATATACTGTATTTTTCGGAGTATAAGACGTACCTTTTTCACGTTTTGGTGATAAATGGGCCATTTTTTTGCTCATGTTTGACCTCCCCCCAGGAGCACTTTGCAAGCCCCCCCCCCCCCCCCCCGCTAGTCATGCTTTTTATTTGAAAAAACCCGGACCCATTTTCGTGGAGAAATGGGCCGTTTGAAGGAGGTTTGCAGAGTGCAAAAAGGGTTCACCCCCCCTTTGGAAAGCTCTTTAACTGTTTCTGTGCCAGCAGAAACAAAGTCTTAAGGTTTGTCAGTGATTTCCTTCTCCAGGACATGGATAAATACACCTGGAAACATCAATCTACTTTCTCTCTCTCTATCCTTCTACCTACCTACCTACCTACCTACACACTCTCTCTCTCTTTCTCTACCTACCTACTGTAATTCTCTCTCTCTGTTTTTCCCTCTCTCTATTCCTTTATCTACCTACCTACCCTCTTTCTTCCTACCTATCTACTGTATTTCTCTCTCTATTTCTTTATCTACCTATCTACCTGCACACACTCTCTCTCGCCCTACCTACCTACTGTATTTCTCTCTCTCTCTTTCTATTTCTCTCTATCCCTCTCCCTACCTATCTACACACACTCTCCCTACATACCTACTGTATTTTTTCTCTCTTCCCCCCTTTACCTACCTACCTACCTACCTACCTACCTACATACACTCTCTTTCTCCCTACCTACCTATTGTATTTCTTTCTCTTTCTTTCTGTTTCTCTCTCTGTCCTTCTACCTACCTACCTACACACACACTCTCTTTCTCTCCCTACCTACCTACTATATTTCTCTCTCTCTATTTCTCTCTCTGTATCCCTTTATCTACCTACCTACTGTATTTCTCTTTCTTTCTCTCCCTCTCTATCCCTCTATCTACCTCCCTCCTTTTTTTTGTAATTTGCCTCTTCAAAATCTTGGTGTGTCTTATACTCCGGTGCGTTTTATACTCTGAAAAATATAGTATATGCTGCTCAATTCTTAGCAATTCCAGTTTACAAATTATTTAGTTTTGTATTGTTCAAGTTGGGTAGCCAAGCAATTAAATAAATACAATTCAAACGTAGATATCAAAGTATTACAACAATACCAGAAATGTGTTTTAGTAATATTGCATGCTTCTTTTTACTCCATTAAATCAATAGCAAGGGCACACACTTGTAAACAATCATTTTAGACACTTACACTTTATTGAAGTTAAGAAACACTTTTGGGAGTCTGCAGAAATTGGTTTGTTGTCCGTATATATTATTGAATGAAAAGCTAAGTTTTAGTTAAAGGTTAGTCAAAATACAATAGTATTTTTTTGTTATCCAGGTTCATGGATCCCATGACATTTATTCACAGCCTTCAGGGAAGCCTCGGTTAAGAACCCTCTCAATATAGCATTGGCACTGTAAAAAGAACTGCTGTGAGATTTTATGGGAGCTAGTTGGGAATATTTGATGTTGATTCTTGGATCTGCTACTGCTCTCTCTTCTTGTCTTTTTGGAGCTATTTCTGATTTTTTTTTTCACGCCTGCATTGTCTCACACAATGTTACTTTTTTGCAGCATTGAAGCTTCTGTGGCTATGTTTGCTCAAGCCAGACCACCTGGTATCTACAAAGGTGACTATTTGAAAGAACTCTTCCGCCGTTATGGTGATGTGGCTGATACGCCAGCACCACCACCTTTACCAGAGTGGTGTTTTGAGGAAGACGAGGAAGATGGGGAGGAAGATAACTGCAAACTGGGAACTCCAGAATCAGAAGCTTGCTCGTCAACTTCCTTTTCTGGCAGAAGAAAAAAAGAACACTTAAAGCTGGTAATGATGAACTAGAGCATAATATGGCATGTTCTTGTTTTATGACTCATTTTAAATATTTTATTGTAATTACTTTTTAAAAAAATATGTGCCTTCAAGTCAGTGTTGATTCCTGGCAACTGCCTGGACTAATCCCTGCAGTTTTCTCGGTGTAATTGTTAAGGCACCAGGTTGGAAACCAAAACACTGAATTCTAGTACTGCTTTAGACATTAAGTCATCTATATAATCTTGAGCCAGTCACTCTTTCTTGACCCTAGAAAGAAGACATTGGCAAGCCAGTTATGAAAGTGATGTCAGTGTTAATAGAGCATTCTAAATTTAAGTTATCCAGAACATGTTAAATTACCCACAATTTCATAATCTTAGGATTCTGATTTCCCCATTTTATGCGCTGTACTGAAACCATAGAGTTGCTGCTGACATGTAGAGTTAAAAGAAGAAGTACCTCTCCTTTACAGAGTGCTGGTAGAATACAGATAGTTCAATTAACATACAAGATGGTTATGTTGTTTAAGGTACCAAATTTGTATTAACTGCACATTCTCTTAATCTAGCATTCATTTCATGCTTGGTAGACCCAATACGGGAGATAAGATGGGATCTCATTTTGATGGAACAAAAAAAAAAGTTAAAAGTTTTGAGCCCTTTGGTTTTCAGCTCTAATAGTTTTAGAGTGCAGTATTTTTCTGATAGTGTTAGGTAAGAAATCCCTGATCGGTAAGACACTTGAAGCTGCATACTGAATTTGGGGTCCAGGATTGGAAGGCATCTAGTGAAATATTAATTTAGTTAATAAAATATACTGCCAAACTCCAAACAACTCTGGGTAGCTTCCAGTAAAGTTCCATAATATGAAAAGAAAACGATCAGGCACATCCAGAAGAAAAAAACAATATACCAAAGAAAAAGGATTTAACAAGTCTACCCCCAGGCCTGGAAAAGCAGCCAAATACTCAGAAAGTTTTGGAATATTATAAGAATATTTCAAAACTTAGGATGTTCTAAATAACTATTTTGGTTGTTTGTCCTCCTTCGCTTCCCATATTCAATGTGGTTTTTTTTCCTTTTCACTTTCTTTATCAGCCATAAATACTTTTATACTAAAAGTTATAATAGATAAATAAAAGGCTTGCATCCATGTTAAATTAATACAAATTTTGATTACATTTATAATTCTGCTCCTACTGTTAATTAATATTGCACAATTAAAAACCAATGGTTTTAGTTACAGACATAATGTTTTTACATTTTGTTAAAAAGCAGGAATGAAGCAACTGATAAAGAATTCTGAATGATAATGGAAAAATGTTTTTTTTAAATGAAGAATTAACTTAAAAAAATTAAGAATAACATCATATTAAGTCATAATTGGCATTCTAATGGCTTTTATGTGATTTATTTTTGAAAGAGCTTTGAGCTTTTAGTTAATGAATAGGACTTTCTAGCTAGCGAAGATATTAAAATTCTGTGTTTGTTAAATTGGTATACAAACGTCATATAATTTTGTATGTTTTATGTGATTTGTCAAGCAATAATATGAGTATCAATAAATCTTTTTTTCTTATTTTCTGCTAGACTTAAAAGATAGAATCTAAGGTCCCATCATTAACCAGACAAAGAAGAGTAAGGTTTTAGATAATTCTGTAATCCTGATGTTTTGGAGAATACCTTGGCTATTTGTACTGTGGCGATAGTAAAGGTAGGGTACAGTTGTGTTGAGGACTGCAACGACATTGGATTCTGCCAGTTCTACCAACAAAGTCTTTTTATTAACAAAGCACAATAATTTAATCTTACCTGGAGAGAAGAGAGAGCTCTCGCTCTGCCTCTGTCTACCTCTATGTCTCTGTCTTTATCTACATACACACACTTGATGACTCCATGACACATGAGCTGATTCCTCAATGCCCGACACATTCTTACCAGATTCCTCAATGCCTTCAACAGTAACAGAGCTTCTAATGTACTGCCTTCACTACAAAAGGTTTTAAAAGTCCAGATACATATTTAGAGATGCATCTGCCTTGAAAATAGCCCTTGTTGAACTGTATAGCATAGTCAAACAGCAAGAGTTGACCACAAGAAATATTTTATGACAGTTTGTATTATGCCACAAAATATTTTATAAAATGTGCCAGATTTCAATGCCACAAGAGTCATGGGTTCCAGATTTTGGACACTTTCTGTGAGTTAGCCTGTTTGAGGTATTTTGATTAAAAAATTGTTATCCTGTGATGTGCTGGTTTGCCCAGTTAAAGGCTACACATGGACAAACTGCAAAGTGTTAGTAGTATATAGATGAGTAATTGCGCATTGGGGAATGCAGCCGAGAAATGTAATAAAAGATGCTATTTAATAACAAATATGACTGACTTTCAGTGATAGGTAGTTCTGCTTCATAGGTTCTAAATATTTAACACTGGAGGATGTTTAGTTCTTATATATAGCTGCCATGACAGTAGAAACCTGCAGTGTTATATAACTATTTGGTTTGAGTGACTTGATGACCATGAGAGGACACCTCCCCCCCCCTGGCAGTATTTGTATTTTTGTGCTGTGATTTTGATTCATTATCTTTGTGTCCAACCTCAGAAAAGAAGTCAAAAAAGACCCAACTGGACAGAAATTACTGGATTGTCCATTAAAAAGAAGGTTAATGATCAAATAAGCATATTGATAATTTTAATTCAAAGGTGAAAAGATTTGAAAAAAACACAAAATAATTTGGCAGATTCATTTAACTTAGTTTTCCAGTTTTTCCAGCACTCTTTATCCCGGGGAAAGCATAGAAAAAGCAGCATTCATTTTCATAGCTAGAAATATGAATTAAAACTTTATGTGATTTCAGTTTAGATCAATTTTAGGCATAAATTATAGCCTGTCGTTACCGTATTTATCGGCGTATAACACGCACCTTCATTTTAAGAGGGAAATTTCAGGAAAAAAATTTAAATTTCAAATAAAGAACTTTGAAGCAAAATAAGGGTAGTGTATATGGTGTATACGGTACTTGTTAATACTGTAAAAACATGGCTTCTTAACATTATATCGGCGTATAACACGCATACATCATTTGCCCCCTATTTTCAGGGGGGAAAGTGCGTGTTATACGCCGATAAATACGGTATTTTACTTAGTATGATTCCATTGTAATTTATACAGCAACTATAATAAGGGGAAAGATGGTTACATGGATTTTAAGCAGTATTTCTGTTCAATATACATTATATATGATTTTTTTACAGAAGGATGTATAATTATTATGATGTGAATTTTTAATATGAAACCAGTCATATTTCCCACCGTAGTCTTTCTTTCTAGATTTAAAATGTGTCATAACAGTTTCCTTGAACTTTTGCATACAATATCCTATATTGATAATGTAATATAATAAAGCTTTCTCAATCTTTCCTATTTTCTGGGGATGATGAGGGTGATCATTCATTGATTAGGGCTCTGGACAAGAAAAACCTAATTAAAAATGGTATGCAAAATAGTTCAGATTCCAAAACTTTCAAGGAAGAAATTCTGTTTTGAGTTAAAACCCTTTGAGTTAAAGTCCTTTATTAAAATCAATACATTTATAAGCTAAGGAGCATAGGCGAGAAAATCCTGCTGCTGATGTTAACCTAGTTTAGTAGCAAAATGTTCAGAAACTAAATTAAAATAAGCTTGGAGAGCGACCCACTGCCAAAATCTAAAACCCAAGCTACAAGTATTTTTTTATTATTTTAAAATGTCCTCCGTTGAATTTAGAAGAGATGCACAGAAGTATTTTGATATTGATATAACTACTAGAAGCATTCTGAGTCTGAAACAACTCCATCTTGAGCTTGAATCAATCTCATTTCAGTATCAAAAGTTGGTTTGATTATGAATGAATTACTCCAGAAGCATTTTGATCAGTTTCATACACAAATCAGGTGTGGAAAACAAAAACTAATACCTCCCATTCTCCCAATTTCATTTAGAAAAGACCCTGTAAAGAGTTTACAATATTTAACTGCTTTATGCATTTCTAGGGAGGAGCATTCTGGAAATTAAGGTGGCCTAATGGTGAAAAAGCATATTGCACCTATGTCTTTATTTGTAATTAGTGATCAACAAAATTATATAGAGACAATAATACAAGCCTTTGTCATGTATACATCTGTTGCCACATTTTCAAGGTGGCTGCTCAATATTTGACTGTCATATAAGTAATGGAATGTTTTGTATTTGTAAGATGAACGTTGACATAAAAACTCATGCGTTTCGCCAGGATATTGGCATAGGAGGGGCAAAAGATAACTTTTACAGAGATCCTAGAAAGCATAGTATAATAATATGTGCGGTATTGTTTCAATTTCCCCAGATTCACATGGGCATGTGTGCTCAGCTAATGGGGTTTTACAGTATCTACCTTGCAAAAGTGCAGAAGGCAGAACGTTGTACCTAGCCTTAAAAATTCTTTTCTCAATCTGGGGAAGATAAGTGTACTTGGATCCCAAGTTCCCAAGTAGATTTTGCAGCCCATCATTTCTTACTCTGAGATCCTGTTAACCTTTTTTTGGTGTTCCGTATCGCTTAGTTTTTGACGAAAAATCTTTGATATCTTTTCATAACCAATGGATAACAAATAATTCTACCACAAATCTGCCAGGCATTAATGTTGATTCAGTTGCTGTTTTTGACACTCATGGAGTGGTCATCAGCTAGAGCTAAGGATAATAAATGTGTGAGGAAAAATGGCTCTTAAACTGATCATTTGCTTCCAAATTCTCATTTTGATGTGAGACATTCCAGTCACAAGTCAACAGTGGTCCATTAGGTATACCTCTGTGGGGTGGGGACCTGACAAATTTTGTTGGCGCATTTTGTTTTGGTTGTATAAATTGTCACTTGGGTGGATGCTGTAGTAATTTTGGACCTGAAAATGTTTTGAACCAGCTAGGGTTTATTCTCTTCCCTTTAATAAAAAAGAAAGTTGTAACGGCTATCAAGGTTTTAATACCATTTGGATAGCACATTTTAAGCATGCTTTCCAGAATTAAATAAAATATTGATCTAAAAATATTTAAAAGTACGACCCAGTGCTTTTCTACTGTCTTCAATGAGCCTTCCTTGTAGTTTTGCTTTTTTTGGCCTATACCTAAATTTTTGGAAATCAGTGACCAAATATTGTACTCCTCTTTTTAATCCAGTGGAAACAGGAGAGATGAAGGCTGCACCATCCTTGTACAAGAATGCAGGAATATTACTTCCTGCAATTAGATGTCTAGATTATTTAAAGTGTTTGCCATGGAACTAATTATGAATTAAATAGGACAGAGGCTTCACTCCTTTCTCTATCATTTTTAGAGCAGCTGTTGTGGGTTGCATCTCATTCTTAAAGATCTGTTAAACTTCTGAATCAGGAAAAAAAAGTAATCATATAAATTGATGCATTTTTAAGGTTTTCCAATAAATAAGATGGTGCTGGATTCAAATTCAGAGGCAAATTTGAAATGAAAAAAAGCCACATGTAAAAGATAGCATTCTTTATTGGCCAAGTGTTAAAGGACACTTACAAGGAATTGGTCTCTGATGCAAAAGCTCTCAGTGTGCAAAGAAGCAACAAGGGATAATCATAAAATACAATATGATGTCCTGTTCTAAATCTTGTTTGTTCATTTCTAGTTATACAACTAAGGGTCCATCCAGTATTGAAAATTTTAGTTTATGTGTTTAACGTATAATTATATATATTTTTTTTACTATATTTAAAAGCCTAATAGGTCTATAGTTACCTAAACTCTCTTGTTATCTTTTGGTGTATTTTTACTAATATTGACTAAATCCCCCCCATCCCCAAATAAATAAAAATCTTTGGTGATGTTTCCTGTTTTGTCAGTGAAAGTGAATGAAATCAGACTTGATTTGTCCCAAAGAAACATGAAAAACAATATAAGGTATATTTTGAATGTCGCTGGTAATATTAATCAGCCAAATAAAAGAAAGCTGGTATGTTTGTTCTTGATGCAAAGATAACTTTTGACAATTTGGAAATGCCTCTAATCTTTAATAAAACTAAGATGATGTTTTTTGAGACATTCTCTTAATAATGGTTAGAAATAGAATAGTTTAAAAGGAATGACAGAAACAGGGTGGACTCTTAATAAACCTAATAAAATTTGAAAAGTTTGTAACAAAAATTCAAAATACCCACTGGGCTTATTGTTTGTTTGTTTTGTTACTGGAATATGATTCAAAACTAAACAAATTAAAGAATGTACCATTAAATAGATACAGAATTTAAACAGAATGATTGATAATGAAACCATGTGAATAACAATGGAAGATAATTATTAAATGTATGCTAGTATTACACTCAGAATTGGCGCCAGGTGATTTTTTGTTGCTATATTATACTATTGTTGATGGTCAAACGTAATAATTCAGATTCAGAATCTGCTAGAAATGCAATAATAGGAATGGATAATTTTTTTAAAGACTTGGTGGCAATATCATAAAGCTCCACAATCCTGTAAGATGATTCATCCTAGAATGAACCAAATTTTAAACAGCCATTTTTCTGTGTTACTAAGCATTAATATTCCTACAAAGCATACACCGTTGCAGTTGTGTATGATAACAGCTGCTTTGATACTTTATCCTTCTTACTATAAATTACACATAATTCCTTTTTTTAGAACAGTAGCAAACCAGCTGTGGGAATATGCATTATTGTCAAAAAATAGCTTTGTAATTAAAAATACTAAATGTAATTCAATCTGGAAACCGTTTATAGAGTACGACTTAGTGCTTGAACTTACGCCACATCCGAAATTTGTGTATTTCTTAATGTTAAACTTTAAAATGTCACATTTTGTGTGATTCATTATAATTATGAGATGCTTTCTCTGATTAATAATAAATTAAGATCACCTTTATATGAAGTACTATTCTAATGTCACATGGAAAAATTCTTGTTTAATTTTTTGTAGCCTGTAAATTTTTCTTTTATTTCATTTCTGTCTCTTGTGGTTTCAAATATCTGTTAAATAAAAAGTTTTTAAAAGGTTAACAAAGAAATGAACAATGGGGCCCATCAGTCTGGCGCATTTTCATTATTTCAGGTAGGTCAAATTTACAATCTGCTTCCTTCTACATGCTTAAAGACTCTTACCAGTTTAACCACTTCTATCAAAGAAACCGAGAGCCTACTGGACAGTTATTCATAACTGGATAATCCATATTCATTTCATGTCAGGATCTGCCACAGGTTTTTGAAATGTTCCTCCCATGCTTGCCTAAAATGCCTAGGATTTTTATTGGCTGAGCTCTCTGGAGACTTAAGATAATTTGCAGTTATTTGACATAAGAAAAAAATAATTCATTACCTTGATTGACTGAATCAAAAATTTCCAGGCTTTCTGGATGGTCTTGCTCATTATTTTCTTCACAAAATAATTTGTTTTTGAAGATTTAACAGCTCTTGAAGTAAGGCCTTTGGGGAATTTTGTTTGTGAGTTACAGATGCAGTGCTGAATTTCATTTGGACCCATGTACTTTTTTCATCAAACTATTATGACCACAAGTAAGTAGTGAAGCGTATCAGCACAGACAGCAACTTTTCCTCTGTTCATCTCAATGGTTGACCAGGTCTAATCTGGACTGTAAATCATAATCAGAACTTTGAACCTAGCTCAGTAGCCAATTGGCAGCCATTGCAGTTTCTTCACTGTGTTGCTGCATTTTGCATAGACTGCAACTTTTAAACCCTATTCAAGGGTTACCTACTAAAGTTCATTATAATAATGCAGTTAGTAGTGCATGAACAATAATAGCCAGCTGTTTTATCTAGGAAAAAGGGAGGTTTCCTAGTAGAGGAAGCTGCTTTCAGCATTTAATGACAGTGATTCAGGGAAACCCCATCCCAAATAAGCCTAACTCTAGCCTGTTTTCCCCCCTTAAGGTAGTGCAGTCCCATTTGAAATAAGCCACTCCCTTGCTATACTTAACATAGCAAGTAGAGACAGCTGTCTGTCTATAAGGCCTGTATCATGACAAGATCCAGCCTCAGTTTATTTTTAACTCTTATTGCTGTATCTAGATGCTGGTTCAGAATACATGTATACTTTTCAGATTCAGGTGTTACAGAGAACTAGATTGATGACTGTCCCCAGCAATTTCATATAGTTGTTAAATAGTATTGGGAATAGGAAGAATACCTTGTATCCTGTAGCAAAATTGCCAAGGAGGCTGCATGGTCATTTAGTGTTGTTCTCTGAGACCTTCTCTGCAAGTAGCAAAAAACCGCTAAGAGAACCAATAGATCAAGTAGGCTCAACAGAGTCATCCTATATATCTTTTTTGGCAGAAGCCATCAATCAGAGCTACTGTGGCTGATTCTTGAAACAAGAACTCAGTCTTAAAAGGGTCAAGATGATTTGGTATCTTCTGAAAAGTCTGCAAGTGTCTAGTCACCATCCTCTTAAGTTCTTGTTTCAAAAAGAAATATTTGTGAGTAGACAGTAATTGCTGACATCCTAGATCCAAGGAGGGCTTTGGCAGCTGTCTTATTTTTATGGATGCTGTTCCATTTGTGCAGCTTTAGCCTGGAGATAAAAATTGTTATGATAACCAGTTCCAGGTTTTCCTAGCTTTGGGCTTCCTGGGTGGAAATGCCATGAGATAATGTAGACAGAACTATAGCTAGGAGTGATTTTATATGTTTTAATAACTCTGTTTCTGGAGAAAGTTGCCCATTATACTTACATAAGTTTACTTAAATTAGCCAAACATATGGCTAGGTTCAGGTTGGCACATAATATGGAGGTACTGTTTGATGTTGTAATGGAGCAGGAATTGTGGGAGTGCAACAATCCTGGTTCTTGATCTTTTAGCAGCTTTTAGTACCATTGATTATGGTACTTCCAAAACTGGAAGTCTTTAAGAAGATGTTGGATAGCCATTTGTCTGAAACGGTATAAGGTTCCTGCCTAGGCAGGGGGTTGGACTAGAAAACCTCCAAGGTCCCTTCCAACTCTGCTATTGTATTGTATTGAATTATTGTATTGTACACTTCTGGACTGACTGCATGAAGCAATGGATTTCCACGACCAGTCCAGTTGATGTTGGTTGGAAGAGAGAGGTTGAGTCTGATGGATATAAATTGTGTGGAATTTCAAGCCTTAACGAACAGTTAAACTTCCTGTTTAACATTTACATAAAGTCTCTGAATCAGGTCATTTGGTATATCAGAAATGTGCTGGTACTTCTTAAGATATTTCATCTTGACACATTGTTGTTAGTTGCAAAGCCATGCCCGATACATCGCAGCGTCATGGACGATGTTCCTCCAGGCCTTCCAGTCCTGTAGTCCTCTGGAGTCCATTTAAACTCATACCTACTGCTTTGGTAACTCCATCCAGCCACCTCATTCTCTGTCGTCCCCTTCTTCTTTTGTCCTCAATCTTTCCCATCATTAGGCTCTTCTCCAGTGAATTCTTCCTTCTCTACCGTGTTTCCCTGAAACTACGACATGTCCTGATTATACAGCCATGCCATATTTTTCTGTTGGGCAAAAATATATGCCCTCCCCCGAAACTAAGCCCCCTGGGCAACCATTGCCTCCAGCCAGGCAGAGCTGGACCCAGTAATATCCCAAAGGCGCTAAGCCGCATGGTGCTCTGCCCGGCTGGAAAGGGAGGTTGCACAAGCACCTGTTCCGCCCAGCTCATGTGCCTCCCAGCCTCCCCATGTTCTGCTCAGCTCTCCCTGCAGGGCAGGGCGCCATTGCTGCCACGCTGCCGCCACCGCTGCAGCGCTCCAAGCATAACCGGTTCCAAACTCCAGAGATCTGCTGCTGAGTCTTCCGGCAGCAGCCACTCTGGGACTATGCTCTATGGTTGTGGACTGACTGTTGGTAGACTCTGGTGTGACAGAGTCTTCTGGCAGACAGCCTACAACCATAGAGCGTAGTTCCAGAGCTGCTGCTGCCGGAAGACTTGGCAGCAGATCTCTGGAGTTTGGAAGCCGGTTATGCGCAGAGCGCTGTGGCGGTGGTGGCAGCGTCAGTGCCATGCCCTGCAGGGAGAGCTGAGCAGGACATGATGAGGCTGGGAGGCACGCGAGCTGGGCGGAACAGGGGCTCACGCAATCTCCCTTTCCAGCCAGGCAGAGTACCATGCGGTTTATGCCTTTGGGATGTTACTGGGTCGGTGAGTGGCTCTCTGCCTGGCTGGAAAGAGGGGTTACCAGGCAGCTGCTCGTGAGCGTGGTCACCTCATGGCTGCTGTGTTGTGCTGCTGCAACAGCGCAGCACAGCTGTTTGCCCCTGAGGCTGTGCATGGCTCTTCGGGCGGCCACTCGCAAGAGAGCAGCCACCTGGCAACCCCAAACCAATAAACCACCCCTCTAATAAGGCCCAAGCAACATTTGGTGGTGGGTGTAAAAAAATATAAAACCCTGTCGTATTTTTGGGGAAACACGGTATTATTATCCCTGTCCTCTGAAACAGCATCCCCTGGAAATTTGTGTGAACATTAGTTTACCAGACTATAAAATAAAATTGAAAACATGTCTCTTTCCCCAGAAGAATGTGGATTAGTATGGTTGTATATGTTACATACATATCCAGGTTAGTCTTATGATCAGTTGTATTCATGGCTTGTTGAGCCTGTGCATCTCATAGTGCTCTCCTGCTCGCTACCTGGGTTTAGAGTATATGAAACACCGCAAATCTGATTATCAGCCAGGAAATATTTAGAAACATATTCAAATAAACTGAACAGTGGGGTACATAGTGTTCTAATGGAATCCATGGAGATTTGATTAATTCAAAATTTCAACTAAGCTCTGGATTCTCCTCCTGTCTCTCATACATTGATCATCTGGTAACCAATGCATTTCTCAACTAGGCTGTCCATATACTGGCTAGATAGATGGAAACCACAATATTTGCATCCAGGACAACTGCAACAGGGATGAGTTTTAGGAGACTGTTTATCCTTTAGAGTCCTTCGTTGATTCATGAGTCTGTAGCCGTTGATGGGATTAGGAGTTTTTTTCTGGGCGCCCAGTGCCAACCCATCAGGCTCCCCTTAACAAGTTGATTCTTATTTATCTCTTGAAAGGTGTTTTGGCTTTTATCTTGTCTGCACCCATGCCACTTCTATTTTTAGACGATGGTAACTTCAAGTTAGTTTCACATTTTCACACAGTTCAATATCAGGTTCTCACATGTGGGACTTTTCTGGTGGGAGATACAATTGTTAGTTGTTCTTTCTGGATGATACTACATTAGGTTTTATTGTTAGGTTTATAGTTCTTGTACATGTCAGGCTGCCCAGAGCAGTCATGTAGCATAAATATTTTATTAATAAATAAATGATAAGTGAATTTTCAAGCATTCTAGCCAGCCCTGTAATTAGTGGTTGCTTTTGTGATTGGTGGCTAAATGTTGAAACAAGATGATAAATAAATTGCCAATTTTGGCTGCTCCTGCCAGTTTTGTTTCCAAAGCACTACTCTGCCACCAAACCTGATGCATCACTGTTGGGACATCTACTGCTCCTATCCAACCTGTTGTGAATGTCTATCTTCCCCACATCAACACCTTTCCACTCTCCCAGCCTGACTTAGCACTCCCTAGCCACAATTCCACAGGACTAAAACTCAGATCTAGAGGATAACACACACCAACCCCTGTCTCCCTGTAGGGCTGGTCTTCGAAATGCTTAGCCCCCACCTCCATAGCACTCCTTTTCTACCTGATGGGCTATTTTAGTAGTGGCATGTTGCTTTAAACCCTGGGCAACCTGGGTTGGAAGATGCATAACTAGGGCAGAGCAGTTTTCATTAACATGCCCATCTGTTGCTTCTGGAGAGCTGGCTGCATAATGTTTGCCTCCATTCTGCATACCTACACAGCACAGCCAACAGAACACAACTAGCCCCCATATCACTTTGGTACAAAAATCCTCTCCCTCCTATGGAGCTGCCCTTATGCTGACATGGCAACCTATACCTAATCCCAGTTTGAGTGCTATATGCCCAGACTCATAGATAGAGAGTCTGGGTATAGACAGAGAGCCTTGCTGCTCACTTGATTTGTTGTTAGTTCTTTTTTTTTAACTTAAGATTGGGTTTTTCCTATATTCTTTTTCTGTTATTTTTCTATTAAGATTCTTTCACGATATCGACTTTTCATCCCCAGTGATATATGCTGAAAAGTATTAACCGAAACAAGAATTTCTAGCTAGAAATGCTGATTTCAGTTACATAACCTTTTTGCATCCTGTTCTGTATCAAGGGTTACTCACCATTCCATATCACAGTTGTCAATCAATCCACAGTTGTCATCAAGTGGTTATTCAACAGAAATCTGCAATAAGTGACATCTGTTTGCCTTAATCGTGTTTTATGAAGAAGGTTGAGTTGCGTCTTTCTTGCTAGAATTAACTCAACTAGACTAAACTAAAATAATTTGGTTTTAGTTTAGCAAAATGTGTAAACCCAGTCAGTGTATTTCTGTTTTCTGTTCATGTCTTTATCTGAATTCTGGCGTGGTCCTTTTATTGAGGATCAGAATTAAAGAAAAAACCATGAAAGCTTTCTTTTATTAGGCAAAACAGTCATTAAATCCACATTATTTATCATTAACTAGGCCAACATAAACTGTTTTTTCATCATTTGGTCCTGCAAGAATCTATAGAATTACTTTCTGGTGGAATTGGTGAATTATATTATTCTAATATTAGTGAAAAGTGATTGGCTGTAGTTCAGGAGAAGTTGATGAACACTCTTGCTGGTTGCTAAGACCTGGACACCTAATTACAATGTAGTGCTCTGCTTTTGTATGGGTTATTTAGTTTTCACTTACCGTGTTTTCCCCAAAATAAGACAGGGTCTTATTTTCTTTTGACCCCCAAAATAAGTGCTTGGTCTTATTTTTGGGAAGGTCATATTATTTTTGAGGTGCAGGAGGCTGTGAGCATGGTCACCTCATGGCTGCTGCTGTGTTACAATATTTTCAGGAAGAGATTATTTTCAGGGGAGGGCTTATTTTAGTGCATGCCCTCAAAAGCCTAATTGGGCTTATTATCTGGGGAGGGCTTATTTTCAGGGAAACAGATAGTGTATTGGGTTTTGTAAGCCATGGTTTGTTACTTAAGGTTACTCAATTGTGATTCAACAGATAATTTGTTGAACCCAGCCTACCTGTAGCAAAGGTGATATAATTTTATCTAGTGCTTACATTAATTTCTGAATTTAATTACAATGTTTATCTCCTTTAAATAAAAGATATAGAATCAGATTAAACTGAGGGGTTTCATTTATTCAGAGTAGCAAGAGAAACTGTGCTCTAACTTAACTTGCTCAAGCACGTAAGTATGCTGAATGGAAAATGGGGAAAGAGCTACTTTTGTCATGACACATTCTGCTCAGATTATAAAATGGCTTCCTTCCCTTATGTCTTTTAAATATTTTGACAAATTTATGATTTGGCTTCATCTTAAATCATAGTTCATTTTGCCTGGCTCTGGGCTTGTTGATTAAATGCCATGCTTAGTGGCTTCATTTTTTAATGTCTGATTTAATGTGTGACATCTCAATGAGGCCCACTTCAACAAGATTCATACAAGGTAGAAAGTAAAATGCCTGAATAAATAGAAGCTAAGATAACTTTTCCCATTATAGTTATTGAATGAATGAATGAATGATTGAAGCTGCTCAGCTTGAACATAGTTGATCTGATAGTGTATAACAAGTCAAAATCCAAGAAAAATAAATATAATTAAAATCCATATACCATATAAAACCTTGAACAGTAGTTTTATATACTTATAACATGTTCAAGGCTTAAATATATCGTTTATTAAGATATATACTAAATACAACTTTTGAATTTCTAGATGAATGCTATTTGAATTAAAACATTGCTCATAGTAGATAATTCAAACTTCATGTGAATACAGGCAGTTCTTGACTTATAACCAGTTGCTTAGAGATCATTTAAGGTTACTTCAAACCTCCCAAAATGGACTTAACCCGGTTTTGAAATTCAAGTGTTGAACCCTTTTCCTGTGTAATTATGTGACCATATTTTGGGCAATCAGCCCACAATTATGTGGTTATGTGACCTTGATTTATGACATTCAAACTTGGGGTTACTTTTGTGGCAAACTAGTGGTTACTTTTAGTTTTGGCAAAGAAACCATCCATTGCGAACAATGAGTTTGTTTAAGCAATCACACAATTACCCTAAGAAAAGGTTGTAAAAATGGGTCCAGTCACACTTTATGACCATCTCATCTTAAGACCATAATTGCCAGCTCAATTACAGTTGTAAATAATGGACTACCTATAATTTAACCAGTTCTTAATTTTTTTTTATTATTGTCTGAAGGTGGTAAGGTTGGTAATCAATCCACTTCTAGACAGAAATGGAACTGAGCATTTCTATCAATGAAGCTCAGGCTGACAGAATCTCATGGCTGATTTAATTTTGAGATTAAGATGATGTCTGTTGTCTTCTAATTAGTTACACATTGTTTCTCTAATTCCCATTTAATTATTTCCATTATTCCGGGTTTTTTTTATTCTTCATATTCGGATTTTTTTTTTCTTTTGCATTTAGAAATCATCCAAGAAAGAAATTTTCTATTACTTTGAGCAAGCAACTTTCCCTGTGACTTCAAATTGTTGCTTCTGATCTTAGACGTACAGTTTGAGCCATAACAATTAGTAGCTATTACAGTCTATGATTATGTTAAGTGACCATGCTATGATAATGACTTCTATAGATTATGCTTTGTAATTCGGTAGCAGATTAAGTTTTGATTAAATCATTATTCTGCATTACAAGTCAAGGGATGGCAGGCATTTATTATATTTTTTTAATTTCTTTCTCTTATTCTAACTTTGCAAGCTGAGCAGCCCAATGGCCCAGAAGGGGGCTGTGAGTTCAATCCTAGGTAGGAGCAGATATTCCTCTCTCTAGGTGCAAAGAGAAAATATCTGCTCTGAACTCAGTGTAGGTATCAGGAAGGGCATCTGGCCAGTAAATACTCAGCTCCATTTGGTTTCCCCGATTCCATCCCATTACAGGGTTGTTAAAAGGAAAAACAAACCTAAGTTTTGCAAGCTGGATAGGTTCAGTTAAAGTGGTGATAGATGCACCATTCATAGATCTGGAGATTAGATTTGAGCAGATCTCATGGAGAAAAATGTATATGGTTGCTAAGAATTGACACTGATTTGATGGCACATAATCTAATGAATCAATTCTAAGTTTAAAATTAAATTAAATTCACTGAAAGTTGAAATTTAATAAAATTTGAAACATTTTGAGTGTTGCTGATAGTATTCTAAAATTGTTATGTTTTCTTCTACTTTTTAGGGTGCTGTGTTTTTGGAAGGAATATCAGTTAAACGTGTAACTCAAGTCACAACTCAACCAAGGTTAGGAGAAATCCAACTTAAATGCCAACAATTTTGTGGCTGGAAAGGGTACGTGCATATAATTTTTAAAATGTAGTTTGAATATTCTGTAACACATTTTCTCCATCAGGGCACCAAGATGGATGTTTACTTGGTTAGGCTTGTTTTGTTTGAGGATGTTGTGAATGGTGCTAGTTGCTTGGCCAACAGGAAGAACAGAATGAGTGGCAGCAGCAACAACAAGGGTGCAGGTAGCTGGCAAGACAACAGTGAATTGAGTAGTTTGAGGCTGGTGTGCTTTTTTGGACAGTGATCAAGTGGAACTGTGTTGGGCAGTGGTCTTTTCATTTCAGTGGTTGTGGTGCTTAGTAGTGCGGTAGATCAGTTGCCTAGCTTCAGCTGACAAGGACCTCAGAATAAACTCCAGAGGACTTGGCTCTTGCCCATCTTCTTGGGAATGTTCCTATAGAGATTTTAAAGATAGACTTGGCTGGGCTGATACAGCAGTGGCTGCGAGATCTTGACTATTGGAGTCCCCACTAGAGCTGATGGCTTAGGCACCAGACAGTTTGTGGCAACAGGAACAGGAGAAGACAGAAGAGCTGTGGGGAAGCTGCTATGTGTCTTGTGACTGCTGTTCCAGTGACTACATGATAAAGCAACCATTTTGCTGGATTCCCTTGCAGACCAGGAAAGACTTGGGATGGAGGCCACTGGCACTTAGATTTGAGATTTTATATGAGCCAGGATTTGGTGTTTTTTTTTTTGCTGGGTTTTGAATTGAGTGTTTTTTGTGTGGCTGGATCCTTTTTGGTCCCCTTGTGTGAGAGATGGTAGGAGGGGTCTGTGACCCATTCCTTTTGGGTGTTGTGCATGACTTCTCCACTCCCAGGTGTCAGCAAAAATGGGATGGGTAGATGGTGTATAAGAAGAAAGGTTGGGTTTTGGATGATGGAAGAGTTGGATGAAGGAATGTTGCGGAGTTAGATGGAGGTCTGCTTGAGTAGAATCTTTACCCTGGACCAGGTAAGTGATGTGTTCTGGTGTTGCCCGAGTGCCTGGAGGCTAGAAGAGTCTGGATTATGATGACCTGGCTCAACTCTGATAATGAAGAGCAGCTTTCAATTTTTATCTCTCCAATGTCTTGGTGATTTCATTCTGGGTAGAAGTTCACTTCCCTGGACTGAGCTGGAGCTTAATTTTAGAGTCCTTCAGGACTCATGGCTCCTATTTGATTGTACAGATTTGCCTTGTGTGCTAATTGTGCCTTTTCTGGACCAGGAGACCTTGCTTGGAGTCACTCATGCCTTACTTGGAGTCACATGCGTTAGTTACCAAGTATTGCAATGTGCTTTATATCGGATTGCCCTTGAAGAACACTTGGAAGTTGCAACGTTTAGAATAGAGCAACATGCACAATATTGAATACCACTAGCTTGGTCCATGTTTCACCCTTATTGTGCAAGCTGCACTGTCTTCCAGTTTTCTGGATGCAACCCAAGGTCCTTGTTCATGGGCAAAGCGCCCGTGAAGGACACTGGTTGTTCAGCTGGTAGGAACCAACCCCTGCTTTGAATCTCTGAAATATATAGCAGCCTGACACTATCTAGAATGAAATAAAACAAAACAAACAAACCCAAAACCCACCTGGCTTTTAGCTATATGTAAAGCATAAATTCCAGAAGCACTATTCCAAATATGTCATTGTTTCTAAAATATTTATTTCTTCCATTAAAAAATCTGAAAGCAAGTCATTCATTTGAAAAACAAAGGAAAGGTTCAGGCTTTTTAAAGGAGCTGGCAGTTCATTTTTCTACACTGGTGTGTGACAGCTATCTAACAATCTTGAATATCGTTTTCAACTAATTCTTGTCAATCCTTGATCCTCAACTATAAACTCCTGCATTTTAATATTATAATTGCAGTATTAAACTGATGATAAAAGGGTATGGGGTTAAATAGTGTGCAGTGTTCTAAATAATCTTCATAACAAAAGCTACTTTAATTTAGAAATTGTCTGAAGAGCCAGCAATGGATTAAATGGAGTGCAAAGAAGATTATTTAGTCCACTTTATTAAAAATATTCCTACCTTCAAACTCATACTAAAATTGATATTCATGAAAGACTGATTAGAAATGGTTGGTACTGGGTACCATTTAAGATACTTTTTCACCTCCTCTCATTAGGACTGGATTCCCTGGGGCACAACCTATTTCCATGGATGAACAGAATATTAAATTGTTAGAGCAAAAGCCATATAAAGTAAGTTGGAAAGCAGACGGAACTCGGTAAGTTGAAATTCTTGGTGAATCAAAGGAGTCATTTCAGTAATTCTGATACATTAGTGGGGTTTTTTTAATCTATTGATACAATTTTATGTAGCCTTACAGTTTAATAAATTAGTTTATATTATGGTTGTAAAAGCTTCAGTCTGAATATTTTTAGCTTGCTTCTTATGTACTTTTCTTTTAATTTGCATGTTTTGTCTTACCATGAAGGATTTTTATTGTATACATGCTATGGTGCTTATTAAAGGCCTGTCTCCAAATAAAAATGGGATCATTTTGCTTGTAACATAAACCAATGAATTATTTATATACTAACATGGGATATTAAATGCTGCAACACCCAATTAACCTTATTTACTAGTGTGATAGGGAAAGAATAAGATCAGTTGGGTGCTGGTTGTTTTGGTCAGTGTGCAGGTGGGTACTTATCTAATGCCTTCGATTAACCGAAATTAAGAGCAGAAGTACATGAAAGCTGACCTGTTAAGAAAATAAGCAGCTGTAGTCAGGATGATTGAAAGAAGATTACATCCAACTGTGAATAACATAATATATACCGACAAAGACTGAATATTTCATTTGTACATTTTCCCCAACAGACAGGGTATACCAAAAGTCAGGTCCCGTAGGCCGATCACAATATGTTTTATTCATTTTATTAATCATTTTTTTAGAGAAAATGTTCAAAGGCACAATGAACGAGTAAGGAAATGCTTAGAAAAAGATGGCAATGAATCTTAAAATTTAATTTAATTTATATAATAAATTACGCATGGGAGGGTCTTACTTTTATATAATAATAATCTTTAAGCAGGAGTCTTGTATTCTGTATTAAAATCTGTTATTTTGATTAAACTGTAGAGTAAGTAATGCTGCTTTATGTATGCAGCTTGCCTTAATCTGCTTTTGTGACCAGTAGGATTGCCATTTGATAAATGTGCTAAGCTCCTTTCCATATTTTCCCTTAACAATTCTGACATAGTTAAGATTCGGATATTTTGAATTGATTGTTGGAAATTTTTGATATGGTTATAGCCATACAATTTTTTCTTCTTTTTCTTTTACATTTAATAAGCTGGTACAAATATAATTATTAGGGCAATCTGAGAAACACTAAAAAAGTTTGTTTTATCTTGTATGTTGGTATTAGTATTTTTTCTGATATCATATTGGTAGGTGAAAATGTTTTAAAAACAAATAGCTAAGTTTCCAAGTTAGTATAATTGGAATGCATCTTGTACAAATTAGAGATAGTCAATTAAAAAAAGAAACTCTGTTGCTAGAGGAGGAACAGAAACTGTTTTATGCTACATCCTCCAAGATGACCATGGAGGAGAACCTGAAGGTGAACCAACATCAGGGATTGTCACCTCGGACCCAGGAGGTATACCTTCTCCGTTGTGACACCTCCAGAGCTTCATTTTGGTGCTATCTTGATGATATTGCCTGAGTTGTTAAAAGCCTGTCTAGTTTCCTAAGCTCTAGGATAGGATATTTGGGCAACCCTGAGTGATTGGTTGATAGTTTTTGCAGACACTTAGATTAATTCTTTCTTTCTTTTTCCTATTTAAATATAAGCTGCCCAGAGTCATTTTGGAATCAGGTGGCTTCTAAATTTAATAGTTCAGGGAGCTATAGTTTTACAAACATAATAACTTTGGAAGAAGTAGGTTATCAAAATTGAAATTATACAAGAAAGGTAATTATCACAGGAAGGAGAGGTTTGTTCTCTATATGTGGTGCTCTTGGCTTTTATAATAAAAAGTATAATTAGCCCAGGTGGTTAGTGGCTTTCTCCAGTCCCTAGATACATACCTCATTAATAATGTTTTGTAGCAGATGTTTTTTCTAATGAGTAGAGTTGAATGTTCAGGCCTGAATGGCATAGCAAAGGTAATGAGACACTCATCTTTAGGAGAATAAAGCTATGGATAATTTTAAAAAGATGTTGGTAGTCTGAAATAAATACCAGTTATGAGAAGGCAATCCTATATTTTATGTCTAGAAATTTGCAAGCTGACCAAAACCCATTGCGTGAAATCTGATTGTTAGGAAATATATTCATTTTGCTTTTGAGGCTTATTTGTAATTTCCTGAAATTACTAAAAGAGACACATAGAGGCAATGTTCCTTTAGCTTGAGGAAATTGTTTTTGTTTTGGAAAATAATTGTTGCATTTTAATAACATGTGCATAGCTGTTAGCTGTAACAAGCCAAATGTGAACATGCTAGCTCAGTCTGCTTTCCCGTGCAACATCTGTTGTTACACTTGAACCTGATTATCTTCGAACTTGCATAAATAATATTTTGATGATTGTGGGTTTCTATTGGTTTAAGTAATTCGGCATAAAATCACGGTGGCTGCATTTCACAAATACATATAGATGCTTATAGGCAAAACCAGTAAATAAAGGTCAAAAGTATTGCTGGAATGTAGTAGGTAAAATGAAATGTTTCTTTGAAGTGATTGAAATCATTTCCTGATAGTTTATAAAATTATTACATTTCATTTTCCCCCTCTTTTCAATGCAACATTTTAATGCAAGAATGGGAAGAATTTAGATGTAAGAGATCTAATTTATATTAGAACTTAAAATAGTGCATGGAAGCAGAGGTGATTCTGAACATGTGTTTAATACCAACATGGAAAATATTCTGCTTCAACAAAATTCTGTCTTTGCAGCTAGCTTTGTTTGAGCATAATTTAGAATTGATTCCTCGATTTCATTGAACAAACTGATGTCAACAAGATCTGTATTTTAAGGGTAAAGGAGACTTTTTGTTGTTAAAAACATAAAATATACGGTAATTAAATCATCCAGTAAATTATTAGCACTTTCTGATCTAATTCCTGCTACATCTTTTATCTTATTTACTTGATTTATGTTCTACTTTCCTACTTAATGACAGGATAGATGGTGAAAATTAAAGAGGAATTCAGAACTTAGTTAAAGTGTAAATTAAAATAATGTTAGGATCAATTAAAAAATAAAAATAAAGAATTTGATGGAAGAATTTTTTTATTTACAAATATCCTAAATGCTGAAAGAACAAGAGTGCATTGGAACACATTCTGATCTTTAGAAGGAAAAGCAGCCTGAAAACAAGTTAAACCTTAGTCTCAGACCTGGATTTTTATTATTCCAGAATACTCAAATTTTGACTAGAGTTTATTTGGGATTGCTCATTATTAAACTCACACAATGTTCCAGGGTACCAATTACTTTCTAGAGTAAAAGGCAGTGTACCTGTACTCACAAAATGTGGCTCTCCATATGATTTCTCCTAGCAATTTCATGATATTGAACAGAGTGACAACAAGGGGGAAACCTATAGCAGGGATCTCCAACCCTTGGTTTGTGGAATGGCACCGGGCCACAGTGTGCCAGAAATCGGACCACACAAAAGCAAAAGCCCATCCGCGGGATGCAGGCAACACGTAAAACCATGCCCCCTCTAGTCTGTTGAAGAACCTCTCTCTATGGAACCAGTCTCTGGTGCCCAAACGGTTGGAGACCGCTGACCTATAGGACAGAATAAGCCATAGGTCTAGGGAACCAATCAATAAATCCCTCTGTATTGTTGAACTAAAGCAAAACAGTTCCTCCAAGATGCAACTCAGGGTACCACGGTTGTTTTTATTTATTTCATTTATTTGTTTTTATCCAACTCCATCCTGACTCACAGAATTCTACAACATTGAAACTGTGCAAAGAATAACCAGCAAGAAAAACGAACACACATTTTGGCAAACTATCCCACAATCCATACTCCTCATTTGAGCTTAGGCCCTGAGGGAATTTAAGTGCACAATTAAAAAGAGTCATGGTGAAAGTGTCATATGACTTTTGGTGCAGATGTTGTTCTATGAATGATAGAAATGCTACTGTATTCTGTAGAGCTCTTAGGTGGCTTTCAGGAGCAACCCAATGTAAAGCAGAATGCAATAATCCACAAGCAAGGAGACCAAAGGATGTAGGGAACAAGCACATCTGGCTTTTCAGACAGCTTGGTAGCCTTTAATATCATTAATCAAATGGTATTTTTCTGTGGTGCCCACAAGGATCAGGGATTCATGGTGTTGGAGTTCTGTGATCTAACTATGAATGTCGTGTCCTGCTTTACCACTTCAGTTATACTAACATTCTATCAGAGCATATATAAACTTATTGCATTTAACATATTACATGGACAGATTTCTCACATATAAGTACTGCTTTTAAAACCTTCATCTCTTTTAAGGAATTCAATTTATTATAAACTTGTGTGACAAATTAAAATGAATGGTAGCTTGATGTTGGCTTCCTGTTGGGTTTAAAATAATTGGAAGTCTTGATTCCAAGGCTTTACTATTCCTTTTCAGAGACATGCATTTTAGAAATTTGTGTCTTTCATGCTTTATGATTTTTCTTGTATGCTTGGATTTATATCTTTAATTTAAATGTGCAATTTTTAATTATTTAACTTAGAATCTTTTATTAAAATATGTTTTGTGAGACTGTGTAAATTTGCAGAAATGCTAATTCCCAATTTATGTAGAAAACAAGGAAAGAGAATTGCAAAGAGAATTCTGTCGTTATAAGCTAATTATACTATATATAATTCCTGTAGATAAATAAATGAAAGAAAGAAATATTGTTCTTAGAAACCCAAAGAGAGAAAAATCATACTATTTAAATAAAAAGATGAAACTTCAATGTAGTTAATTCTGAAAATAGCTGTTGATTTATAATACAAATACATCCAGGTAAATATATATGTATAGCATGATATCTAATAAGTAGCAAAAATAGAAAAATGTAAAGCCTCATAACCACTGGAAGGTTGGCAATTGCATTTTAATTTCATGCTAGATAGAAAATTTGATAGTCCTAATATTGTCCTTGTTCTCCATGTAATATGGAGCAGAGGTTATGGTAAGAAAAAGGGTTTTAGCATTTTTAGTCATATAAAAGTTTTTCTTTATAAAAAAGAAAGGCCAAAGAAAGATCGTATTTAGCATATTATGAGTTAACTTTAACTTTTAACTTTAATTTGATTTCTATACCACCCTATCTCCCAACATGGGACTCGGGGCGGTGCACAGGAGCTATAAAATATAAAAATATAAAATATAAAAATACAAACAATCAAGTAGTTAAAATTAAGATTAAATATAATTTCGCCCGTGCTAAAAACGTTAATTTAAAACCCACTTAAAATAGTAATAGCTGTACCAGCTATGCCAGTTCAGTACTACATACAAATTAATATATAAAGTATTCTATCTCCCACTTGGAAGGTTGAGAGTTCAATCCTAGGTATAGGCAGATAGTTCTCTCCATAGGAATTCATATCTCCTATGAATTCTGCATGATTTCAGGAAGGGAATTCAGCCAATAAATGCTACGCTATATCCAGTTGCCTTCATTCTACCCTGAATTAATGAATTACAGGGTTGTAAAAAGAGAGGGTTTTTTTAATGGCAGGTTGGATTTCTGAAATGCCTCAATTTCTAGTAAATACAGTTTTAGGTTTTTTTCAGTTACAATTTGGAAATCACCAAATCTATAAAAATATATACTGTAGGTTAATTTAGTAATGATTAAGGATGCTTAAATTACCTGGCTATAAAAGCAGTAAAATAATGTGATAGTAAACTATATTAAGTAAAATATTTTTAATGTTGAATGAATTCTGGAGTTTTCTACAGGTAGTTTTTAAAAGAGCTTCATGAACTTTCATTATATAATTAAGGTATATTCCATTGTTCATCAAGTTATAAATGGGATATTTGGGTTTACTGTATGTCAAGACGATTTGCTATTGACTTCCTTGGCAAGCATTTAGCTCTGAAATTCAAGTTGTCTGCTATTCCTATGGTTCAAAATAATTCATGCATACATGCAAGTAACTGGACACATTTGCTTTTCTGCACTAAGGAGATTTATTCCAATGATGTTATATATTAAGCATACATGATTTTTTTTTATAAAATTCATTTTGTTCCAGTCTTGACAAATGCAACTTTTAGCATTCTGTAGGCAAGTCTGAGCATGAAGATTTATGCTCTAGCATTCATTGTGTTCTTGCTTGCTTAAAGAGTGAGCAATGTATAATTTTCAATTATGTATATTTGTTTTGCCTAATGTCGTTTCAAATGTAGTATGAAATTACATGAATAGATGATCCTAAAAACCAATGTCCAAATTCAGCTTGAGTTGAAAGTAGCAGTTCCCCTTTCTTTTTGAAAAAAAAGTTTAAGAGGTATAAGATTCAATAATGATAAACATTATGAAGGAACTATGACTAATTCATATTACATTATTTCCCCCCTTAGGTATATGATGTTAATTGATGGTAAGAATGAAGTTTATATGATTGACAGAGATAACTCTGTGTTTCATGTGTCTAATTTGGAGTTTCCGTTTCGTAAAGATCCACGTGTGCATTTAGAAAATACTCTTTTGGATGGGGTAAGTAAGAGGTTTTCTTTGCACAATCATGCTTTCCTTAAATTCAGTATTGGATTTTGTAGTGATTATTGTAATGATAATCCCCAGATACTACCCTAGTAGGACAGACTCCTAGGGTTCACAAAATAAATTGCTATTTACCAAATAGGTGTCCTTGGAATTGGTTTTTTTATAGCCACACTATAATAATATTTTTATTTTATTGATTTTATTCCCAAGTTTCAGAGTTGGACCTTATCAGAGAACCATTAAAAGTGAGAAATTTTAATAGAAATAGCTCCTTGTTTTTGGTGGTACCATCAGTCCACAGATAAACAAATATGACCTTATTTTAACCTACGATTGCAGTGATCTTTGGTGAAATAGCAAGTAAATGCATCAATCAACACTTGTTTTGTTTTGAAGAAATGTTATTAAAAGTTTTACAAAAAACATGAATGCACAAACTAATAAGGAGTTAAAGAAGAAAAGAAAGAAAAAAACTGCAGAAAGAGCAGAAAAAAGAAGCTTCCAGTTTCTTCTGCAGCAATAGTACTTAGCATTTATATACTGTCCCATAGCATTTTACAGCACTCTCTGGGTGGGTTATAGGGTCAGCACATTGCTTCCAACAATTTGGGTCCTCATTTCCCTGATCTCAGAAGGAAGGAAGGCTGAAGCTTAAACTCCTGGCAATCAGCAGAGTTAGTCTGCAATACTGAGTTCTAACCACTGCACCACCATGGCTCCTGGCAAATAGAAATACCTTTACAAAATTAATTCTTGCTGTGTGGTTACAAAGAAAAGAAAAAGTGCTCTTTTTCTATTGTACAATTTTTTTCTAATCAGCAAAACCACAAACCATAAATGCAACCCGCCCCCCCTCCACCAATTAATGCAATAAATCTACAAGGGGTTACCCATCAGCTATCAATGTAGATGTTTTTTCTCTAATCAAAGAAGTTAATTTAGCCAACGTGGCGTGTTCTGTGCGGAATCTGATTTCAGTTGTATTTTAACCTTCAGAATCTTCTGAATTATTGTGCATTTGTGCATTATTCTGCATTTGTATCCAAATTGTTTTGGTTTTTTTTTAACATTTGCACCAAACATGATAAAATGTCCCTTCCTGCTCACATTTCCAGCCTATTTGAAGTAACTTTATAGATTCTAGAAAATTGGTCTGGTGACAAGTATCAGCAGTACATCAGCAGTACATAAAAATCTCGTTACAAAGCCAGTTTTCTTTATGCTACAAGTTGTGATAGATCATTAGTAGTGAAATGTATCTCTGTCATGTTAGTCACCAGTTGAAAGATTGAAATTTGTCCTTGTCCAGAGAGCCTACTATATTTATTTTACCGTGGAACTTTACAAAAATGCCCTGCTGTTAGAGCAACATGTCTTGAGCGGATTGAATTCTTGAGTGTTTTAACCATGTTTGTTCACTTGACCTATATTCTGCCTTTTGTCCAGGAACTCAGGGCAATTTACATGGACATTTCCCTTCATTTTGTCCCTACAGTAACCACAACGATGGTCATGGTGGCTGGTAGAGAAAGAAATGAGTCATGATATAGCTTTAAAAATCTTTAATCATTATCACTTTATATAGTTTCACACTTGGGTTTATTTGAACTGCCAGGCAATAATGAGATCCTTTATCCAACCCATAACTTTCAATCCAACGTTGCACAATATTTTTTTCAGATCTGCTACCCCAGGGGTCTGCAAAGTCGGTTCTTTTAAGACTGGTGGACTTCAACTCCCAGAATTCCCCAGCCAGCATGGCTGGCTGGGGAATTCTGGGAGTTGAAGTCCATCAATCTTAAAAGAGCCGACTTTGCAGACCCCTGTGCTACCCTATCATTCCCCAGGACCAATACCTTCAATGCAGTGTGAGAGGTTTTTCTTTCAAAAATAAAGTTTTTCTTCATCCAAACCTAGAAGATAAATATATGTGTGTGTGTGTGTGTGTGTGTGTGTGTGTTAGGTTTTTGAGCTGATCAATAAATACCTAACACACATATTAAAAAAGTACACAACGGAACTAATAGTCTAGATGGTCTCTGGTGATGAGCCGAAAGGCAGAAAAGGAAAGCAGTATGCTTCCTCCCTTAATTGGGGCTTAACAGGGTGTTGTGACACAAACGTGATATATTCAAGGTCAGGAATAATTCTAATAAAATATAAAGTGCTTGTTAAAGATAATCACTTTGCAACTAAATCTATTAATTCTTCATAATTCTTTATTGGGAGTTCAGTGCATCACCTGACTATCCCATAGTTATTTTTTTGATTCCTTAGCAACACAATGGGGATAATAGAAATCTTCATAGAGATTACTGTTGTTCTCACCTATTGTTTTCCCCCCAAAATTACAGGCACAACCAAATACAGTACTCAGAACTTGTTTACTGTAGTTGAAGTAAATAACAACAGACTGAAATGTAATTCAAATGCTTATCAGAGAATGCTTGCCTGAAAAGTGTCATTAGAGTCCAAAAAGCAATAGCCTAATCCAAATACTTTCCAGGAGTCACAGAAAGCCAAATCAGGTAGTTAGTTGGTCAAGAGGTCACAAAAAAGAAGCAGGAAGAAGAGTCATGAGCTGGGAAGCCAAATGGTTTGTCTCCAACAAAGACTGCAGAAGAGCTATCTAAATCTGTCTGCAGACAGCTATCTGCAATTAACTCATGCCTCACCTTTTGCTTAGTGAGAAGCGTCATCAAGGATTGCTGCTCAGTATGCATCTAACCTAGGACTTGGGTGTGTGTTTGTGCATAGTCACCTGTCTGCTCTAATGGAAAGGGATATGTCTGTGGTTCTTCAACCTCAGTTGAATCCTGGCTTACTGATTCCTGGGGTTGACAATCTTGAAGCATAGACAGAAGCAACATCATCAGATTCAAACTCAGAGTCAGATTCTGCATCATGGCTCATAATAGTTATTGCCTTCAGCAGAATAATGTTGCAATTCCTAGATTTGATTAATTTCATGTTAATGAAAGATAGGATGTGCTAGTCAGATGAATGTATGGCTATAGCTTTGCCTCAGAATGACAATATCTTGGTATAATCTTTATGGATTCCCAGTTTCAGTTATTTTCTGCTAGAGGTTATGAACAGGAGTTATAAAAGGATCTGCTTTTATAATGATAAAATTCTAAGAAAGCTGCTACATCATTCAATTTTATTCCCATTCATCTCTTTCAGTTGTCATATTGATTCTGACAAAAGACAAAAATAAATCAAATCAACCTTGTTGAAAATAGAGTCTGGTATAAAAGAATGTTTTAGCTAAAATCAGTTGTGGAAATCTGCATCAAATAATTTTTAATTAAAATCAATTGTTGAACTATTGCCAAAGTTGTTGAGTGAATATTAAAATACTGTTTTGCTTTTCTTTTTAAAGGAAATGATAATTGACAAGGTAAATGGTCAAGTTGTTCCTCGGTACTTGATATATGACATAATAAAATTCAATGTAAGTATGTTATATTTTGATTAGCCCATTTGTCTATGTAGCTTGTAGGTTTTAGAAGGGAGGAATGTTTTTAATAAATATAGATAAATCAAAGGTGCTTTTGGCAAGACCAGAATAATGCACACAATTACATGAGTCAAATGTTATAAAACATAATAGATTGCCATATTTGTGATAACATAGAATGCACTTTCAAGTATGTTTTACAGTGGGATAGAACTAATCTGACTTCTAAAGTTAGTCCAAGTTTTTCTAAAAGTTCTTGAAGAATTATGTTAAGACAAATTCTGATTTTTTATTAAAAAAAAGGAGTGGGGAGATGTAGGAAACTGATAAAGAACTGCAGGTGTATTTCATTTTTTAGATAGATAGGCTATTTAGAGTTGCCTAGAGTCATTTGCTAAGTGGCTATAGAAATCAAATAAGTAAGTAAGTAAATACATTTATTTAGAGAACTTGTGAAGTATAATTACCCTTTGCCTTATTGAACAGAGAGAACAGTAGATTTTCTGAATGAACTTCCAGTTACAGATTTAGCATGCCCAGAATAGAAGGAAAGACCAAACTTGTGTTATGTACCTAAAGTGTGCTCTTTGTTCTCTTTGTTCTTTTATTTTTTATTTTGAGTCCATTGTTCTCTCTGCCTCTCATTACTATTTCGTCAATACAGTATTCTGTTTTTAATTCCGTAAATTATTTTTTTATAACTTGTTTGCTTCTTTGCTGAAACATAGTTTTTCTTATTATCAGAAAAGAGTCTATTAGAGAATATTCGTTCTTATTCAATAAAGCTATTAATAAGATATTCTAGAAGTTGCTGGACTGAAGATGCAAAAGATTGTTTGATTCAGTAAGCAAGAAAGGAAGGTCTGGTGCAGGACATATTTTGTTAGTAAGCAAAATGTATTACATATGGTTGCAAACAGTAAATGATTGAGTCAAAATATTTTAGCTTACATTGAATTCAGTGGGAACCTCTAATGGGACTTTACTAGGCGGCATTGCGCTTCCCGTTGAAGGACAAGTTCAGCCTGTATGTTATCAGCAGAAGCAGAAGCAGGACTTCATTGGCAAAGGGCCATTATTAACAGCAGCCAAGCTGTAAAGATTTGTTAAAGTCAATAAACTGTCTTTATGCTAGATATAAAGGTTTAATTGCAAAAATAAAAGGTTAATAATATTTGATTTGGCAAGAAGTAACATAGGCAGAAAGCCAGTTTATTCTAGAGATTTAAGGCACCAAACTAGGAACCGGGAGGCTGAGTTGTAGCCATGCCTTGGAGACAAAGCCAGGGGTAGGACTTTGAACCAGTCATTCGCTCTCAGCCCAGGAAGCAAGCACGGTCAACCCACTTCTGAAAATGCTGCCAAGAAAACTGCAGGGACTTTTCCAGGCAGTTCACTAGGAATCAGTAACGACTTGAAGGTGTGCATGCATATGTGTGTACACGCACATGCTAACTCCTTAAGTAATGGCTATTAGTCCTGTCTTTTTTTTCCCTTTGACATTTATACAAGGTGGAGTTTTAAAGTACAAGTTTTTCTCATCATGTCTAAGCTTGGGACAACTCTGGTTCATGTGCTTTATTTAGGAGGTCAGGTTAATCGATTTATAGTGGCTTGAAAAAGAAACCATTAGCTCAAGTGGAATTGCACCTAAATGACATGGATCTTCCCTCTTTATTTAAAGGCTAAACGATTTAAGATGTTAGGAAAGCAATAAGATAGGAAACATTTAATGCAAAAAAAAATTGTGTTGACAATACCAGAAATAAAATTGAGTCCAGGCTAATTATTATCCTGCTGTGCTATACTTGCAAAGAGGGAAATGCTAACAGTGTCTTCCTGATAATAGGCAAGACTGCTACCCTCAGAAGGCAGAGTATATGAATGTCCTCCCTCTTGTTCTTCCTAGAAGATAAAAAGTTGCTGATGACCTTTGAGTCTATAACTCAGGGGTCCCCAACCTTTGCAACTTTAAGTCTGAAGGACTTCAACTCCCAGACTTTGCTGGCTGGAGAAGTCTGGGAGTTGAAGTCCTTCAGACTTAAAGTTGCAAAGGTTGGGGACCCCTGCTATAACTGACAACAGAAAACAGCTTTCTCTTCCTAATAATGGAAAAATAAGATTAAAAGCTAGTCAAAACAACTCGTCCAAAGATTTTGGTGGTTGAGGAGTCAACTACTTTAGTAGTTCCTTAATGTTCTGAGAAGAGAAGTAAAACGTACTGTTCAAACGAGGGTAGTTATTTTTTCTTAGACAAGGTCTGTCTAAATGCAAATTGGATTCTTCGATGTTAAATAAAGGGAAGAGATATAATTTTCTTTATAGGAGGTCAGACAAATTAATATAGGGCCATTCTGGCCTTACAATCAAAGTCTGAGCTGATAATTTAGTCAGTATGTCGTGAATTAATTTACCCATTTCCTATTCCTATCATTTCTACAATAGCTGTCAGAGAATTCAATTGGTTCCTTCAGCTTAAAAACGCTTCAAATATTTGTTAATTAAGACACAGTTAAGTAAAGGCTTGTAAGGAAAATTAAGGTTTGGTTATTTTTCAAGTCATATTTTGAATCACTGGAATACTACACAAACAACATTTATGCAGTTGCTGCAACATTTAAGAATACTTTTATCTAAAGTTGTATATCCAAATCACCTAAGACAGATATATCATCATTCTATTATGTGCTACAAGCAAGGTCCTTAAAGACAGCTTTAGGTATTGGTTTAAGCATTGTTAAGCTGCAAACTTGAGACTCATAATTTACATTATCTTAAATGAGTTCCTTGTCAAGTACAGTGACATTAACTACCCCTTCCTCTGGAGTGTGTGCGTGTGCGTGTGTGTTTATTTTCAGGAAATAGCCAAGAATTTTGCTAGATTTCTGATCTGGGTTTTCTGGGTTGTATTCATTCTTTAACTCTTTAGCTCTTCTTTATTTTTCTGTACACATTAATAGTACAGTGCTTATTTTTGCATTAATGCGTATAGCAAATAATTATCCTGAATATTCCGAAGGATTTTTAAAGAGTGTTCTTGGAATCTATAAAATTTTGATTTCTTTTTTTGTAATATTTTTTCCTGTAATATTTTGGGCCAAAGGCTGTTTATTTGTAGCAGCTCAGAGCCACCTTGTGGTCTCTTTAATATCTCATGTTGTCTTTCTTTCTTTCTTTCTTTCTTTCTTTCTTTCTTTCTTTCTTTCTTTCTTTCTTTCTTTCTTTCTTTCTTTCTTTCTTTCTCTCTCTCTCTCTCTCTCTCTCTCTCTCTCTCTCTCTCTTTCTTTCTTTCTTTCTTTCTTTTCTTTCTCCTTCCTTCCCTCCCTCCCTCCCTCCCTCCCACGTTTTAGCATTTGAATTTGTTAAAAATACCAACTTAAAAATGGTCAGGTATTAGAAATTTGGAATAATTAGACGAAACGGTTTCCTGGAAACATTACCCTATTTAAGACTAGGCTTTCTTTTCCTGGATCAATGAGGGGGTTGCTAAGAATAGCAAAAGCTGTAGAAAATAAAAGAAATGGGCAAGAGTTGCAGATAATTGCAAACTATACAAAAAAGTGTGAATGCTTTTGAGAATGAGTTTATTTGGGAGGGGAGATTTACCTAGTGACTTTTAGCTATGTTTCTAACATTTAAATAGGACATCTCTCATTTTCCTTTCCTTTCATTCCTTTCATCCTCACTCCAGTTACCTTTCCCCTTTCCCTACTTCCATCCGGTTTTGTTCCTTTGTGTTTCTACCCCTTTCAGCTCTCGTTCCTGTTGTCCATCTTCATTCAGTATTTTTCCTATCTGATGCTTGAAAGAAGAAGGTGGGGAATGTGTGCATGTATGTATTTGAATGTTTCTATGTGTGATAATTATTGGTTTATTTAGAGGGGTTTCAATTTATTTTCTTAGTTTTATTTATTTTATTTACAGGTATTAATCATAATTTAGAGGCCCACAATTTAAATTAATAGTAATTAATTCAGTTTATTTTTATCCCAACCATGGAGCTTTTTGAAGCTTTTTTGACAGAGGTAGACTATGCACACATGCAGACACACAAATATGCCATGTGCATGTGTTCATTGGGGAGACGAAGGACTGATTTTAGTTAAAAGTTGGCAATCCAGTAGGAAAGCTAAGTTTTTATAGGACTTTTGTTATACTGTGTTTCTTGGCCACATGTTTTGAGGGAAGGGCAGAGCTCATAAAATTGGGTTTGCCTTTGTTCTGGGGAAATACAGTAGATATCATTGACAGGTTTCTGTGCTGATGATTAATCAATGGTTCTGGCAGCTCTTCCCAACCACATTTGCAACTTGTCTGATGGTGGCATACTTGACTTGCTTATATTGTTCCTATCTGATCTTTACACGTATCTGGTCTACCCCATCCAGTGTCCAGTTTGTGCTCTTATAACTACTGAGAATTTTCCACTAATAGAACTCTAAATATTTTATTTCTTATGCTTCATTATTATTTTGTTGCTAGTAAAGTATTAGTAATTATTTCAAATGAACTGTGAAATTGAGCAAATACTTTAATTGAGAAGTGTTTAAAGTTTTTGCGCCTCACATTTAAATGGTAAGCTAAAATCTAATATGCTGCAAAAATAATACACTGTGAAACTTCAATTTAGTGGGCTCCCCCCAGCACACTTTAGATGCAGCATATCACATTTCCATTTACACGAGGCGGAGAGGTAAATTAATTTTTCTGTAATCTTATGACATCTGGGGTGATTGATTATGACATGATTTAAATGACCATGACAATGTACTAGCAGGTTGAATAGATAACTTGAGAATAATCGACAGTCTCCTCACATATATGGCCCATTATTAGGAAATAAGTTAACCATTACTTTGTTCTCTTAGACAAAACTTACCATGATAGTTTGTAAATAATGATATAGAATTGAGTGTGGTCTGAATTTTTTATTTCATTTTGATTTACAGATAATTTAGGCATTGAGCATTGGTGCAAAATGTTCTATTTTTTCAGTGAGAGATATTGACTTTCCCGTATATACAATATAAAGTAATATGAGTGTCGAGGTTTGGGTCAAGGAATTACTTTCTGTTCCTGTTTGACCATAAAGTAACTGGTCCTCTTGATGAACAACCAGTGACCTCTGGGCCATATGTGACAGTTAAACATGCAGTAGTTGAAAATTGTCAGGAAATGTATAAAACATATACTGTAAACTTTAAGTAGATTTCAAAAGAAGAAGGAATCACTAGCCCCTTTCCAACAAAGCCAAGAAAATAATGGCTTCTCCCACATACATTCTGTGGCTTGTTTGCTCTGTATCATTATCCTACTGGTAAACCAAGGAAACACTAAATGTGGCTCTCAACTGCAAACAGGTGGCTTATTTTATCTTGAATTGTTTGTTCAAATTTTCAGTGAAAGGTTTTATCAGAATGATGTGGGAAGCTCCATTGTTAATTAATTAAATTTATATGCTGCCCATCCTCCTGTTGCAGCACCTCTAGGTGACTTATAGGATGATAAAAATAAAATACAATACAATTAAAATTAAGAAAGATTATTTAAAGATTAAAAACCAAAGGACTGATGACTTGGGGATGGGGATCTTCTCTCTACTCTATCTACCATCTCCAGCATAGGGCATCATTATTTGGGTCTGCGGTCAGCTGACAGAACCAGGTTTTAAGGCTCTTTCATTAAGGAGTATGGAGGCCAACCTCACCTCTGGAGAGAGAATATTCCAAAGGGCGAGACCATAGAAGGAAAGGTTCTTCTCTTGGACTCCACCAGCTGAAATTCATTGGCAGAAGGATCCAAAGTATTTCTCTTCCACTGGAATGAGTGGAATGAGCAATCCCATTGGGTGACACAGCTCATCAGATTATGCCATTTGTGTTGAATCATTGCTGTCCATGTTTTTCTTTATACTCTGAAATTACACAGAAAAATTGTTGAGGTTTACCTTTCCAAAATCCATAGAGATTCCTCTTCAACAAGAGTTGTGTATGTAAAGGCTTAATAAATACATACATTTTCACCATTCCATGGATTCTCCTAGACTTCTTTAAAACTCTTGTATAAAAATTGTGTTGCTTCCAGTTCTTTGGTAAAGTTAAATATTTTGATTAGACTAGCCATTTCTACTTTTGAGTTATTAAAATATTCTCAAGTGTAGTCGATCTGATGATTTAACTTTCTGATATATGGATGTGTGTGTGAGTATAGCCAGTTTCTATATTTGAATGAACATGAAAACACACCCACCCACACACCGACAGACAGACAGACAGACACACAGAGACGCACACATGCACAAACCTCTTCTTATATACATTATCTTATAATATTTGTAGCCCTCAATTTAATTAGCTATGCTATTTGTAGAAATCCAACTTCATTATTTAAAGGTCAGCATTAAGAAATTAAAGTGAAATCTGATGATAAATACATTTTAATGTGTTGAATCATTAATATGTCATACATTGGCATAATAAATATATTTAGATACTGGCTTTAGACAGTAAGTTTATGTTATTTTATTAAGTGTTATTTTTATGACCATGTATTTAAGATAATAGTTTGAAGTAGAAATGTACATACAAGTCTTAATAAAGAAACTTCTTCTATACTGAGACATAAAACATTTTGGTGTTGTTTTAAGTAGGAATGGGTGTCTTCCATTGGTTTGAAAGCAAGTGATTTAGGGAAATGCAGGAGGACAGTGGGAGCACTTCTAACGAATGGTCTTAAAAAGGATTTAAGTAATAGGAAAATTATGACCTTTAGGGAAAAATGATGCAATTTTTAAGGAAAAGGTATGCATTGTCAAATTATCTGTTTGGTCAGAGTAACTGATTACATTTGCTTTTCTTTGTTAGAATTTCAAGGCAAGGTCAATTGTTGAACTCCATGCTTGTTGTAGTAGACTATCCCTGAAAACCATAAGGATAATCACAGCCTTTTTTCTCTATACATTTTGCTGCCCTCTGAATTCTTACTTATAGTTTTATTGGCATCTAAGATTTGTTGAGATCAATAAATGCACTTGTGTGTAAATGAAGGGAGGAATAGAGAATACTTATATTGTTAGTCTCCGATACATCTCTGATTCAATTGATATTAGGTTTTGTTTTGAACCACTGTAATAAACAGACCATAATGCATTATCCACCAGCGCGTTACACTTTTCTGGGAGAGTGTACATCCTTTTACCTGTTAGTGTTCATGCAATAAAAGGAATATTGATGGGTGATGGGGAAAAAATGAAGTGGAGAATAAGGAAAGTGGAGGAAATGTGGAATACTATTGATAGAGGCAAGAGAGGCTCCAGAGCAGGAGAGGGGTTAACATGGACTAAACTTACATACTTGAGAAGTCGAGTAATGAAAATGGAATAAAGAGAAATATGAAGGAAAAAGTTAGATAATTGAAATCCTGCTATGCAGACATAGGAATATGTACTGGGCACAACAAAGAAAGGAGACTGTTAGTAAAATATGTTACATTTGTTCATAGTTTGAAGTGTCCTCTTAAATCAATAAATATGAAACTGTTTTCAGAATGATTTGAATTCCAAAAGAAAAGATGTCCTGCTTCCCTTCCAGTCATTATTTTTGTTTCTAATCTTACCGCTAGAGCGAAATTATGACGTTAGAAAATCATTGTTGAGTTAAATACACCTAAGTGAAAATTTTCTTGCATATTATCTAAGTTTTATAAATGATATTTTCATGGACTTCTGATATTTTAATTTGGCAGGCACAACCAGTTGGAGAATGTGATTTTAATATTCGTCTGTCATGTATAGAAAAAGAGATTATACTCCCACGACATGATAAAATGAAGAATGGTCAAATTGACAAAGCACAAGAACCTTTTAGTGTTCGTAACAAACCATTTTTTGACATCCACATTGCAAAAAAGGTAAAAATACTCTTGATATCTGCTGTATATAGAATAGCTTTCCAATGGATTCCAGCTTCTAATGATGTTTTCTCAGAAAAGTGAAGGACCAAATCAGGCATGCAACTGAGTCAAGATTTGATCTCTTAATGAATAATATTGTTAGTTATTTTCTGAAATCCTCAAATTCTCAAGGAAAAATCAAGGTGCCCAGAATAAAGACACACACAGCAGAGCGTGAAGGAGGACTTCTAAAATGTCCTTTAGTGAGTACTTAACTGTCAGCAGCTTTGCAAAACTCTTGTCTAGGTTGGGGAAATAGCAAAAATAAGTATTATTTCATAGCTAACATGAATGTCTCCTTAGTAAAGCTTGATTATAGGGCAAGAATCAGGCCTGGAAAGATTGAACACAGGCTTCTTGTGTATTAGAGATATCATCTCTGCTGACCTAGTGACCCTGTTAATCAAGAGGCATGCCATATCAATGTACTGCTTCACTTGCTTTTCATCTTTGTTTATTTAAAAAAAATCCATAGTAGTATGTGCTGATTTGCATTTGTTCTTATTTATTTGTTTCCATTGTAATATATTTTAAAAAATGAATTACTGTTCTATTGATACTTGTAAATTCATCTATAAAACATAATTTCTTATTATATCAATCGCTAAATGTCAGTCTGGAAAACTCATCAACACAGGCACACACTTCTGTTTTATAATTTCAACTGGTAAAATGCTTGAATGAATAAGAGAGCTTTTCAGCCTGAAACTAAACTCATTAGACAAGCAATAAACCTTTCAGTTAATGGAATCACAAAGTCTTAATAGACAACATTTGAACATTTTGTGATCTGTAACAAGTATTTTGTTTTTCAATGTTTCCACCTTCTGTATTAGTGACAACTATGTACCTATGCCAGGGGTCTGCAAAGTCGGCTCTTTTAAGACTGGTGGACTTCAACTCCCAGAATTCCCCAGCCAGCATAGCTGGCTGGGGAATTCTGGGAGTTGAAGTCCACCAGTCTTAAAAGAGCCAACTTTGCAGACCCCTGACCTATGCCAAAGCGTCCTTTATAGTCTATATGACAAGACATTTTCGGTGGTCATTAGAATTCCAGATGTTTCTGAAAAAAAATGTAGTCCTGTCCTATAATAGTATGTGTTAAAACTTAATTAATATATGAGAAACTTCAATAGCTAATAATTTCTAACACTAAACACTTTTAAGTTGGGTCTTCACTAAATTTATTAAGTATATTGCTATGGCAAATAGTGAAGTCATGCAAATTGCTTTTGTTACATTTTATTTAGTCAGACATACATTATCCAGAATTCTATCCTTTATGCAATTTTTATTAGGGAGTTCTGAAGGGTCTTCCTCCTTTTTTTCCCCTCAGTATTTTGAGCCTCTGCGAACTTTGAATTTTGCTGATGCCAACTGCTGATGCAGATGTGTTGTTTAGCTAAATAAGCTTGTGTTTTCTTCTGAACATCAGAAAGAGATAACAACTTCAGAGTAAGCAACAACGATCAGTGGCATTTTAATGCTGAATCTTTTGGTAGAGTCTGTTTAATCAAAGTGCATTGTACAATTGATCTTTCTGTCTTTCTCATGGAAATAATAATGCCTGATCACGAGCCACATAATTAATAGTGAGAAAGTTGAATTTTGTGCTCAGATTTAGAGATTGCCATTATATAATTATTCTTTAGCAAACATTAGTCACTTTCTTATTATTTATTACTGCAACTGCAGATTTCCATCTTGCTGCACATTTATAAATCCATCTAGAAAGAATATATTAGGCTGGCTTATAAGGCTAACAGAAGAATTAGGGTAAGGTATATAGGACTTGAGGAAGTGGCAATGGTTTGCCTTTCAAGCAAATTGGATCTGCTTTCTGTTCCCACAATATTTTCTGAAGTTCTGCTCATCTCTAGAAAGTGATCACATTTAATATTGCACTGTTTTCCATCCTCTCAGTGGAGTCAGGAGAGTTTTGAAATAATGATATTTCAGACTTGAATTTAATTTTAATTGGTAGAGGATGATTAGTATTTTGCCATTGTAAAATGAAAATGTGCTAGGCATTGAAGAGAACAAAAAATACATTAGGAGAGATAAGAAGAAATATGTGTGTATTGAACTTATTGACTTCTATAGCTAGAGAGAGGAACTGTTGACACCATCTGGAGCTATTATTTTGCCAAAATCATGACCCTCCACTCCTTCTTTGTTTTATTTTCAGTTTTGTTTTTATTTTCTAGTCCATCAGTAAGTCTGAATCACCTATATCAGCCCTGTATTTTCTGCCAGAATTGACATAGCATTCTTTTCTCTGCCTTTTCCCAGCTCCATCTGCTCATTCTTTCCCCCCCTATTTCTCTTCTTTCTTCTCACTGTTCGTCTTTCCTCCCTATGCCATTTCTGCCATCTCCACTTTCTTGGGGGGGTAAAATGCCTAGTAATATTCATTTCGTTTTGCTTTTATAAATGTGATCCCTCTTCTCTTCTTTGCCTTGTTTACTTCACTATTTTGTTTTTTCTGTGCAGTGTAAGAACTTGTTTCTTAATTTCAAGTCATGCTATGAAACACGATCTTGATTGAATCACGATTAACACTCATCAAGAGTGACGCTTCCAGTTCCAAATCAAAATAATATATACTAGAACTGAGCGGTTTCCAAGCTGATGAACGGGACATAGATTTTTTTTCCTTTTTGGTATTACTGGGCTCTGCCCCCACTGCTGTTTCTTCCTAGTTGCCCTCCAGCTGCTTCTGTTTCTCTCACACACTGTTCCTTCATTTCCTTTCTTAACAGCTGTCCATACCACTCCTCCATTTGTGACTTGAACAATAAACTACACAGTCACAATTTACTGACTGCTGGGATTTGCTTTTTTGGAATACTGCAGATAAGGTTGCTATATCTGTCAGTTCTTTGAGCTGAAAATAAGCACTCAGAGTTGCTTATATGGTTTCACTGATGAGTATCTGAAGCCAAACAGACACCATTATATTTTCATTTTTGAGGTAACCATTTTAAGAAAATAAAAGCATTTAAATCTGTTCGTGTGATATCCTAGTAATTCAGTTTAGGCAACAGGGCAGCATTACTTATTCAATAAGTCAATAGTGATCTCAAAATCAATTGGGATATTTAAAATTTTAAGCCAGTGTAACAATCAACCTATAAGGCAGCTTTTTGGTTTGTTTACAATATTCAAATGAGCATTTGGCTTATGTTTTGAATGAGTGACTGAACTAGTTTAATTTGCAGATCAAATCCATAAAGCGCCCCTTGCAAAAATGTTTCTTTTAGTGATCAACTACTAGAAGTAGTTTAATGATCAACTACTAGAAGAAATTCTACTACTACTAGAAATTATGGCAAAACCCTGTATTGCATACCTTCATTTTCCAAGTCTATTTTGGTTCCATTTTTCCTCCTTTCCGTAGCTTACTATTGTGTTAATTTACCATTTATGGCAGTACTGACACAAGCTTGACTGACAATCAAATTTATTATTTAACAACACTTGTGCAATGTGGTAATGAAATCTATCTCGGGAAGGGAAAGGGACTTAACATGGAGTGTCAGTGTAAGAGGACGCTTGAGCCTCAGTGTTGTAGATGATGATCTGCAAGTTGGCTTAATTGTTTTACCCTGCTTTAAAGTCCTCACTGAACACCATGCCTATCTCCCCAGCCTTTAACATACTGTATTTTTCGGATTATAAGATGCACCGGAGTATAAGATGCACCCAGGTTTTGAAGAGGCAATTTTTTTAAAAAAAAGTAGGTAGGTACATAGAGGGATAGAGAGAGAGAGAGAAATACAGTAGGTAGGTAGGGAGAGAGAGAGAGTAATTAGGTAGGTAGGTAGATAAAGAGAGGGGGAAGAGAGAAATACAGTAGGTAGGTAGGTAGGGAGAGAGAGTGTAGTTAGGTAGGTAGGTAGATAAAGGGATAGAGAGAGAGAAAAAAATACAGTAGGTAGGTAAGTAGGGAGAGAGAGTGTGTGTAGATAGGTAGGTAGGTAGAGGGATAGAGAGAGAAATATAAAGAGAGAAATACAATAGATAGGTAGGGAGGAGAGAGAGAGTAAGTAGGTAGGTATATAGGTAGATAAAGGGGAGAGAGAGAAATACAGTAGATAGGTAGGGAGAGTGAGAGTGTAGATAGGGAGGGAGGTAGGTAGGTAGGTAGAGGGATAGAGAGAAATACAGTAGATAGGTAGGGAGAGAGAGTAGGTAGGAAGGTAGGTAGATGTTTCCAGGTGTATTTACCCATGTGCTGGATAAGTAAATCACTGACCACCTTTGGAACAAATCTTTGTTTCTGCAGGCACAGTACTTGACCAACATAATTCTCATCAATCACTCTGGTGGGGAGGCCAAAATGAGCACAAAATGGCCCGTTTTTTCATGAAAACCGGCTGTTTTTTGGTCAAAAAAATGCATGCATAGCCTTATGGAGGCTTATCGAGTGCTGCTGGGGGCTGGGGGAGCAAAAACACCCTGTTTTTTGCTCATTTCTCCCCTCCCTAGCTCCCAGAAGCTCTCTGGCAGCCTCCATAAGGGTATGTATGTGTCCATTTTGGTGAAGGGGCGGGGCTTCAGGAGGAAAAAAAAATGCTATATTTGATGTATAAGACGCACCCAGATTTTCAGCCTCTTTTTAAAGGAAAAAAGGTGCGTCTTATACTCCGAAAAATACGGCATATATTAAGGGCTTATTACTTATAACATATATGGAGAGCAAATCATGGTCATGTAGGGTACATTTCCAAAGGAAACAAAATGTTATTTTCATGGCTCAGGTACTATTCACAATGTGCTCTCAATCTTAACCTGCACCAGTTGATGCTATTGCGCAGATTAGCATATTAAATGGCTTTTGTCTTAAAATTTTAGGATATGATATCTCACTCTCATTTTTCTCATTAACGAAATGAGAAAAGTGGAAAAGGGTTAGCATTGCTTGTTCTGTCTCTTTGGAAGGTAGAAAATGTAATTTGGGGTGTGAGGGAGGGAGGGAGGGGGGATAATTATCCCCTGAAAGGGTAATTAGTCTACATATAACAGAAGAAAGGACTATGTGGTGCAGTAATTAGTTACTTGAAATGAACTATTGAGAAAAAAAGGGCTAAATAAAACGCTACTTTTCATATGCTCTAATAACAAAAGTCAGAACAAAGCCCATCTAGTTTACTAATTTGGTTTGAAAATCTCACAATTTTTTTCAGTGCTTGCTGTAGCTTGGATTAGGCTGTCTTTCCCTTTGCCACTAATTCCTGGCTCTCTTTCCCCTTTGAATGCATCCTGAGTAACTGTGACTATTTGGCTGCACTAGTCAGCAGTGGGAAAGGGAAACTTGCTGTTTATCTTGTGGGCTTTAAAGAGCAGAAGCAACAAGAATGGGGGGAAAAATGCACCTTTCAAAGAGTATGTCTAAAATGTGCGCTACCTTTCTCCTAAGTGAATTGAGCTACCTGTACATACTGAATGTACTAATGTGTATGCATTGTTGAATTAAGCATTGAAATCTTTTAGTATAGCTTTGACGTTATTTTGAATGGGTTAATTATGAAGCTGCTTTGCTGTTTTTGTCTGGGTTCAGATATGATTTAGGAATTCAATCCTTATGGTCAAGATTGAAGCTGAAGCTGTGTAATTTAAACAGTGTCACAAAGAATCCAGAGCTACTTGTTACTTTAACTTTCATCCTGTATTTACTGGCTAGAACTAACACCCATTGAAATTATTGGGGTTTTATTTTTAAATAAACACTCAAGGGTTTTGAAAATATTGCAGAAAAAAATCATTATTTGGAAAAAATAAAATTCTCTATAATGTTAAATGCACATTAACAGGTAAATCCTATTAACAAGTAATTCTTGTTTAACAAACTATTCATTCAGTGACTATTCAAAGTTACAATGGCGCTGAACAAATAGTAGTTATGGCCAATCTTCCCCCACGGTCACGGGATCAAATATCCATCCATCCATCCATCCATCCATCCATCCATCCATCCATCCATCCATCCATCCATCCATCCATCCATCCATCCATCCCCTCTCATCTTTTGCCTTTTGTCCACTTTGCATTCTGCTGCCTACTCCTTCCCCTCTGTTTTTTACTTCCTGCTGAGGAATTTGACTGAGGCAGCTGTTGCCTTTTGGGAGGTCCTTATGCGACTACTCCAAGGTTACTTTGGAGAGGCCACACTGCGAAGATCCTCCATGGATGGTGAGGACAGTTAGGGTAGGCGGAGTGCAGGGAGGACAAAAGAGCAGAAATGAGAGGCTGGTGGGAGGCGTTAAAGCAGAGACTAGCACAATAGGGCATAAGAAGCATTAGGGCCTCACTTAATGACTGCAACTGAGACTACCAGAACTGCTGTCGCTAATCAGTGTGATCCTGTAATATTTTACTTAACAACAGCATAGTTTAGCAATGGAGATTACAATCCTAATTAGGTTTGTTAACTAAGTACGGTATATAATAGGTTTTTGAGATGTAAACACAGAGGCTGAAGTATCCATAGGTATGTATTGGGCACAGAGTATTTTACCTTGGGTTCAAAATTAATGAGCCATGGGCATTACTGCTCTGCTTCCAATTTTGTGAGTTGAATTTAGGATTGCTTGCTAATTTTAAAGTGTAGCACATTATACTTGCCTGGCAGTTATAAGATATGGATGATTAGTAATATTGTTTTAAGGCCATGTTATACGAGCATTACTACAAATGAAACAAAGTACATGGTGATATGAGTAGCTTATAAAGTTAGCAATTGCTACCAAATACTATTAGCCTAATTGCCCTGGACAGCTTTGAAAACATACCATAGTGACCTAGAGCAACTCAGAGTTAGCAGTGCTCTGACTTTTATTCCCTTATGTAACAGATGGCACTCACTGTGAAAGACTGTCAAGCTGTGGGCTAGCAAAACATTAGTAATAAACCTTGTCATGTGTTAAACTTGACCTGACATTAATCAGGCTTGGAATGCTACAAATGAATCATGGATAATAATTAGTGAGCTGATTCTATTAGCAAGCAGCTGTATCATACTGTTTTTTCTTTTCCTTTAAAAAAACCAATTACATTGTTAATTTATAGTTGGTGATAATAATATCTTTAGAGTTTTGCACAGTGAATCTCCCTCTTCTTCATTAGCCAATCTGATTTATATTAAAAGTGCAACCAGATAAAGAAATGGTTTTAGAATGATGTGCAATCTATACAGGTGGTTACTTTGGCTAGAAACGCCTTTGCATAGTTTCATCTAATATGCCAATTGCCCACTTTTCTAGCTTGGAAAGTACTTCAGACAGCCACTAATACTTCAGTCCGAGTTACTTCATTGCGTGATTGTTGTAATTCACTTTACATATGGCTGTCCTTGAAGCCCACTCAGAAGCTTCAATTGGTTCAGAATTTAATGTTGTGGACAATAACAGACATGTCTTTATATCCCTAAGTGACACCCATATGCTTCTCAGAGAAATGCAAGGTGCTGATTATGACCTATAAAACCCTATGTGGCATTGGGCCTAGTTACATGCAGGAAAACCTCCTGTGGAATCAGCCTGGCTCATTCAGTCTGACAGAGCTGGTCACTCCAGGTCTTTTCAATTAAATAATGTCACATTTGAGCTCCAGAAGCAGACAGACTCACCCTTTCTCTGTCACAGTGCTTGTCCTCTGAAATAAGATTCTACAGTGTGGCTTCCACTCTGTAGGCTTTCTGGAAAGCCTTAAAGACATTGGGTTAGGGCAGGGGTCTGCAAAGTCGGCTCTTTTAAGACTGGTGGACTTCAACTCCCAGAATTCCCCAGCCAGCGGCTGGAGAACTCTGGGAGTTGAAATCCACCAGTCTTAAAAGAGCCGACTTTGCAGACCCCTGGGTTAGGGCGCTTGGGGCTCCTGCCAGATTGCTTGCGAGTGTGATTATATAGATCTTTCATCAGTTCTTATTTATTTCATTTATTCCTTCATTTTCATAATTTTTATAGTTCATTTTTATTCTGTTGGTTTTATTGTGTATTATTACCCAGAATTAAGTGATGCCTTTTTTTTATCCCTATACAATTAATTATAATCTTGTTTATTTTCCTCCAGGCAAATGTACATGCATCACTATGAGACTGAAGATTACTTTTATATGTATTAAAAAAAATGGCTATCCAAACAATTACATAGGTTTCTGTGCTTTATGTTTAGTGATAGCTGATTCTAAAATTAGCCATTTAAAAAATATTCCTGTTGAAATTGACGAGAATATATTCACAGCTGTATTAGTTTCAAAGGATTTGTCTAAAGTATGAATAAGATTGAATTCTACTCTTAGATTTTGCTAGACATATTTTCACCGTTCCAAACAATTTTTTTCTCTTGGGTTTTAATGTATACCAATGACGGAACTCCTATATATTTCCATCTGCTCTTATATCTCAGGAAGAGGTCTTGCTTTGCACCCTCTTCTCCACATACTAATGCGAACTACTATGACCCCAAAATTAAAAAAAAAAGTATTTTATTTAAAAATCCTTAGCTCTGGAATAGTAAATTGCACTTGATTATATGCACTAGCAAATGAAAAGAAAAAATAAAACCTGTGAAATTAGCAACATATTGCTACTGTCTTCAACTGTTTTAATATATTTTGCTCTGTAATATTATGTGTATTTTGTATTTGCTGATTATATTATTATCTGTCCCCCATATATATGATTTACTTGGCTATCCATTTTTGCAATTATAAGTAGTTCATGTTGCATTATCCAAATTGTAAAAAAAATCTATTAGTATAACAGCTTTCTCATTCTTGTGTCTGCCATAAATTCATTTAATTAAAACTTCCATTATAGTTAACATTTAATATATTTTAATCAGAAGATACTGATTTAATGTTTACGCTAATACTGTGGCCTGAAGAAGAATAGATATTTGAACTTATGTTTATTCTTTTTAAGCAGTGTGCTGCCTTTCATACTAATATTTAGGCATTATAAACACACCACAATGTCCGACGTAACCAACAGGTCTGTCAGTCAATTCCTGTTGCAACCTAATGGATCAGTACTGGGTTGATCGGATAAAAGTGGACTCTACACTAGAAAAACTAGGAACAGTACTTTTAACAAAAAAAGAGATTTTATTTGGTTTAAATTTAGAGCAGCTTTTTTATACTAAGTACATACTAGTAGATTTCATCTTCTAACATTCCCAAGACTTCTTCATTCATATGTGATAACCCAACTAATAGGAGGAGTCGATGTTTAACTTAAAAAATGTTAAGGGACTTATAACAACTTCAGATATAAATTAATTGGCTTTCATAAGGTAATGGAAAAAGTTAAGAAAAAAAATAACTGGGGAAAAAGTGGGTCTATAAAGACTATTCAAAAAAGAAACAAGCCTGCAAAAGGGGGATATTATTGGCATAATGATGAACATTGTTATATTAATGTATACCTAAGGCATACCTCAGTGAGAGCCAATTTGGTCCAGTGGTTAAGGCTCCGAGCTAGAAACCAGAAGCGTTTTAGTCTACCTTACTCATGAAAGCCTGCTCTCTCTAATTTGCTGTTTTTCACACCACAATGTCTGTCAGTCAATCAGTCAATTCTGTCTGTCAGTCTATTCCTGTTGCAATCAAATGGATCAGTACTGGGTTGATCTGATAAAAGTGGACTCTACACTAGAAAAACTAGGAACAACAACAACAAATCTTTATTGTAAAATGCATATTTCCCCTCTGGCTTCTTTCACTTTTGACTCACTAGAGTTTAGTTCCATGTCTTAACCTGAATAAACTGTGGCTAATCTAATGTCATGGTCATATTTTGAGGAATGGGTGGGTCAAGCCTCAGACCCTTAACTCAGTTGGATTTTTTTTTCTTTTCTGCAGTTTAGCTGCTCCTAATTCATTTAAAATGAGTAAAACATAATAAGGCCATATGTAAAATGACTTCCATACTGGACGCATTTAAAACAATGCTGACTAGTAATACTTAGATCCACTGTTGGTATGAATTAGAAATTAGTGTGGGAGAAGCAAGGATAAAAAATGGGCACAATAAAGGCAAGGATTATTACATCTCAACTGGCCTCATGTTTTCTGCAATGCAGACTTCAATTCATGAACATTAAAACACGTGTTTACTGTTTTATTGCAGTGTTTGTCTCCTAATACCATCTGCATTTTAAACGATTAATTAATAGACATTAGAAGCTAATTCTTTCCAATAAATTCTGTGTAAAGTCTTGAGGGTTGTTATATAATATATAAATAACATAACTAAATAAGATGTTTAAATATTTTTCTTCTATATGTCAGGATTGTTTTACTTCTTAATTGTAATTGCCAATAATCATTTGGTGCTTCTTGCAGCTTCTTGAAGGAAATTTTGCAAGAGAAGTCTCTCATGAAGTGGATGGACTAATTTTTCAGCCTGTAGGAGTAAGTTGCATGAATTTGATTGTTACTGTATTAAAATAATATGATAAAATTTAAAAGTAATCAATTTATGCTACAGAAGAATGCTTAAATTGCTATCAAAAACATTCTACTTAAAATTGAATATTTCTGATAGTAACTTTTTCCTTGTTTCTGTAAAAATAGCATGCCCTATTAATATGAAATATTTAAGGTTATGTATTTTTATTACCTTTCAGTTTATAAACATAAATATATTACCTATTCTTATATGGTTAGAAGATTCAGTTGTTTCAGAATAAATATCTTAGAATACTATGAAACTCCACAAACTGTCTTGTGGCACTTTAAAGATTAACCCATTTGCTTTAGTTGATATCAACTAAAGATATCAAGATATCATCTATCACACAATTCATTTCACTAGCTGCATGAAATACAATTCTGAAAATGGGGTGGGGGGGAAAAGAGCAAGTTCTATGTGTTTGTGTATGCATGCACATGCACGCACACACAACTATTCACCAAGACATTCTTCAATTTTGAGAACAAACGCAAAGGCATTCTTCTATAGTGCTTAACATACAATATGTGCTATAGTAAGAACAATTCATTTCTGAATTCTGGTACTGATTGGTACCAAATGGTACTGACAACTGTTGTACAATGCAATGCTCTTTGTAATGCTCTATTATATTTACTTTGAGATCAGGAATGACTGGTGGATAGGATACCTCACTAAACAACTGCCTTGGACAGCAACCATTCAAAGTTACTTTGCAACCAATGCCCATATTTACAAACTGGGAAATAACTTTGCAACCAATGCCCATTTACATCCTTTCACAGAATCCCTGTTTCAGTCATGTGTTTGCCTCCCTCAGTCTTGTGTTTGTCATTAAAGTCAATTAGTACCCATTGTTCTGTGCCTGATCCACTTTTCTCTGCTCCCACCAGAGCAGAAAGATTACTTAACCAAACAATCTCTTCCTGAGCTGTTTTTCTCCTCATCAGTACAGTGCTTCCCCTACAGGTTCTAAGTCAGTGGTTCTCAACCTTTTTTTGGCCATGCCCCACCTAAGCATCCCTAAACTCCTGATGCCCCCCTTGTGACATATAATTCTTACTTTACTCAAAAAGTGAACTTTACTCACTGGAGGAAGCCTAAAAGACCATTGATTTAAACAAGGTTCAAATTGCTCTAATTAAAAATCAAATTGCCCCCCCTTTGGGACATGGGCCTCACGTTGGGAACCACTGTTCTAAGTTCTATCTAAGTTAACAAGCTCAATTCTATGACTTTAATTAGTCCCCATGCATCTCTTTCACTCCTTTGGATTTTGTTTGCCTCCCAAGGAGCTCCTGCAAGAAGCATATTGACAACCAGCATATTGCTTTTGATGTGTATTCACCATTATGTGTCTACTTCCTCTCTTGTAATCCTTTCCTCTCCAATCAATGTAAATGTAAACATTAATTCACTTCTTGCTAATTATTCCAGCACCATGGGGAACATTAAACGAGCAGGGAGTGGGAAAAAAAGGAAAAATGAAGTCAAATTGTAACCTGATTTATAGTCTTTGTATTTTTCACTTAGTAATCATGTCACTTAGTGACTGAGTTGCTGGTCCCAATTATGGTTGCTAAATGAGAACTACTTGGTCTGCATTGAATGACTATATGTAAATATTGGTTAATGCATTATTTTTGATTTGTGAAAATCCTGCTGCAGCTAGAGATATATAGTATTTTATTAACAAGAAACAAACATATGTTAACGAAACATGATATACCTATTAACTTTTTCAGTTGTTTTTTCCCCAACTATTCAGAAAGCAGACAAGTAATTCTATAGAAAAAGAAAAAAGTAATATGACCTCCCTTGCTTCAAATTACAGAATTTTTAGAAAGTTTGTTACTTTCTGAATAATTCATTACTCATATAAGTATATTTTTTTCTTAAATTATACACTCAATCATAGAATTATTTACAATTCAACAAGTTAATGTCAATTTATTACTCAAAAGATTTGTCACAGGGCTAATTTAGTAATCCAAAGGAAACATCCTAAGGCTCTAGGGGTTACTTTTAGTTGGTGTTTCTCCACTTATAAAATACTATTTTATTGATAGATTGGTTACAGATATGATTTCTGTTGATCTCTTCTTGCATGTCTGGCAATTTTATTCTGTTCCAAAGAGATGGTAACACATGAAAACTACCTATGATAGCAAATTGACTATCTTCTGGGGGAAAGAAATGGTGTACTGAAGAAGGTTCTGCTAAAATTGGAGCTGATTACCATAGTGGAGTGAAGAGCCAGAGAGTAATTTGTTTTGTAATAACAATAATTTGCAACTTGAGATTGCCCACAAGTTCTGCAGATAGTTGCTCTTCATGAGGCGATAGCAAGGTGGTAGTCTCCAGTAGATTTATAGCTCTGGGAGATAAAGAAAAGCCGTTTTCATTCAAACAACAGTCAGTGCCCTTCAAAAGGACACTGGCCTCACATATTTCCTTTTTTAATCAATTTCCAAAATCATCCCTATAATCATGAAGAGGTCTTTTATAAGCAGAGTGATACTAATAAAATACAACCTTTAGAGTCTTACATTTTTCTTTGGAGCACTATAAAGTAGTATTGTCAACTGCTTTTCATCTATTAGGAACCTTTGATCAACATGTGTCAGAAACTACTTTTCTTCAAACCTTAGAGAAGTTTTAAATATAATTGTAATTTTTTTTCATAAAATAAACAACAAAAGAGCAATTAGAATGTTGATTTTGGAAAGTTACAAATTGATTAAGGATCCAGATGGATGTGAAGTAAGATTTGACGTTAATTATAAGAATCCTTCCTAAGAAAAAATGCTGCTGTTTTGAACTGTTAAAACAACTATAATAGACTTTTGAAGGCTAGACCCTAAGGGGAACCAGAAGGGACTAAAGATTACAAGTAAAGAAGAACACTTAAAAATTCGACCTACTCATACAGAATGGAGAAAAAAAATTATTTACTTATTTATTTATTTATTTATTTTAGGTAATTTATATAGCCACCTTCTTGCTCACAGCGACTCTAGGTGTCTTACAAACAACTACAGTATAGAAAAAATAAAAATAATAGAAGAAAAAATAATACAATAATAATAACATTAACCACCCCCACCCCTTGGCGACAACACACATTCAAAACAACAATTTAATGGGCTACATCCCACTCTGGATTCCCCAGGCCTGGTGGCAAAACCACATCTTTGGGGCCTTGAGAAAGAGTGTCAGAATGGGGGCCTAATTTCTGGAGGTATAATGTTCCAGAAGAAGGGAACCACTACAGAGAAGGCCCTTCTGGGTTCTGCTGGATGTATCTCCTTAGTGTAGTGATGGTGAACCTTTTTGGCACCGAGTGCCCAAACCAGAATGTGTGTATATGTGCACATGCCTGTGAGCCAGAGTGCCAGAAACCCAAAGACCAGCTGGCAGATGAACATGTGTGCACCAACCACCTGGTCTTTGGGTTTCTGGCGTGCACATTTGCACCAGCCATCTGGTCTTTGGGTCTCCACCACTCTGGCGCACAAGATTATCAGCATGCGTGCACTGGAAACCAGAAGAGCAGCTGGCAATGGTGCTGTGCCCAAAGAGAGGGCTCTGCGTGCCACCTCTGGCACATATGCCATAGGTTCGCCATCGCGGCCTTAGGGGATGGGATCCGCAATATTCCTTGCCTCCCTGCGCTAGTGGATTGGGTGGATGTGACCAGCAAGAGACAGCCCCTCAGAAAATCTAGTCAGAAGCCATGAAGAACTTTAAAGGTGACAAGCAGCACCTTGAATTGCACCTGGAAGCAAATCGGCAACCCATGCAGCTCCCGCAGGAGAGATAACACTTGCAAACCATGGTCTGCACAAAACCATCTGGGCCACTGCATTTTGGACCAGCTGGAGCTTTCAGTTGCTTTTCAAGGACAGCCCCATGTACAGCGCATTGCAGTACTCAAGATTTATATTTTAATTTTGGAGATACTGAAATATATATTTGAACAATGGATCCAGAAGCCAATTTTAAGAGTACCTGCCTCTTAAAGACTATGCTTAACAAATGTTAAACATCTGTTTAGGAACAAGTTTTTTCTGGACAAGACAGATTGATGTGAAAGTGGATTTAAACATGACAAAATCCAGGAATGATTTGGAAAAAGATTCTATATGTCACACAAGGAAAACCAACTGATATGTTAATAATTAAACGTATGTGCAAATAATTAACCAAAAATGGACCTGGATGATTCTTTTATATTGCATTTAGCAAAGGGACTTGGAAGAATCTTGCAAGAAGGACAGAGAAAAAAAATGAAAAGAAATAAATTTTTAGAGAATGATTTGAAGGGATTAAGGAACTATATTGTTAAAAGTAAAAGGAAGGGTTGGTTGATTGAGATTAAAATGAATACGTTATCTCTGGTAACCTTCAATGGACTTTTCCTCACACCAGGCAGGACTGAAATGATGATCCTTTATGGATTTGTTTATAGATAAGAGATGGCATATGGAAAGGAGATCATTGTAATTCAAGAGCAGGTGACAAGTTACAAAAATTGTTTATACTTGTGACTTAGGAGGAAATCATTTCTTTCTACAGTATATTCCTTTTCTTTTTCTTTACTATATTCTTATTTCCTTTCTTTTTTATTCTTTACATTTTTTCTGTTCTGCTCTATTTTTTATTCTTTTTTTGTATGTTTCAATTCATATTAGTGATTTAACCAGTGACTGATTTTGCTCATTGTTTCAAAAATATCACTGAGAGACTTAGGATGGAGAGAGAATTACTATATCTACTGAGGATAATATATAAAATATATACTATATTTTATGTGTATGTATTCAAAATGTAAATGTTTAATAGGGGTGCATAATTAATGAATTCTTTATAAATCTTGGAGTAATATACTGAGTTAATACTAGATTTTTAGTCTTAAAGTAACGGTATTCTTAAGGTTTTGGATAAACATTCTCATCAAATATGGCAGTGAGTTTTTTAGTATTTTTTTATCAAATGGATATTCACAAAATATTCTCTACTTTTTAAATTGTATTAGTATGGTCAAATGTTAATTAAAAATGTTTAGGAAAAATAATTCAATTTATTCCTTGAAAATTTGTTAGGATACATTTTTAGCATACTATGACCATTTGATCTTTCAACATAAGCTGTAAGCAGTCTCAGTGAATTTGATTTATACCTAGCATAGAGATGAGTGTGGCTTTCTCCAAATTATTTCTTGGTACATATAGAACTAGATTACAATTAAGTGAATTCTGTTGTGCATCCAAGACCAGTGTTTATCCATAACTTTCTCATATAGTTTAATTTTTAACTTTGATCATTTCATATTAGTGACAAAAGATTTTTCCTTGGAAAGTATAAATTAACGAATGCTGTAGAAAACAGTTTAGTTTTTTATAATAATAATAATAATAATAAAAATAATAATAATAATAATAGTAATAGTAATAGTAATAGTAATAGTAATAGTAATAATAGTAGTAGTAGTAATAATAATAATAATAATAATAATAATAATAATAATAATAATTTATTTATAACCCGCTCTCTCCCCCCGAAGGGACTCGAGGTGGGGCACAGGGAATTAAAAAACAGTTAAAACAGACAAAATACAAAATTAAAAACAAATTAAACTTGCCCTGCGCTAAAAACTCCTCTAAAACTAAACTATCCCTAAAAAACCCTAGACAATTTAAAATTTAAATGCATCTTCTTGTTCTATGTCACAAATGAAACTAGAAAATTGCCGCAACATTTTAAAATAAAATTCTGAACATAAAATTATTCATTTCCAGAGGACATAAAATTACTATCGGGTAAAGGCATAAAATTATCTGTCTGCTACAAATATTTTATAATATCTTTAACTCTTGGTGCACTGGAATTCATTAATGATCTATTATTTTTATAGGCCATTCTAGTCGGTATAGGGGACACTATGTAACATTGTAGAAATACACTTCAAATCATGCTGGTTAATAATCTGTTAAATAGTATCAAATACTATGTTTTGTATTGTACCATAAAAGCAATTTTCTCTAAACCACTTTGTAGGATATAATTGCTGAACAATATTTCTTGGTGCTTTATGATTTTTAAGAAAAACTATTATGTGAACCTGCACAAGAATTTTCAATAAAGCTAATTGAAACTCTGCATGCAAGCTAAGTCTTGGCTGTGCTCACCATAATTGGAAATAGATTTCTTAGTATCAGAATAATTTAATATAGATATCATGGTAATACTGCCTGCCTGCAATCAGTAGCACTGGTGCTCTTTTTTCCAACAAATATGTCTATGAAAATATTGAGGGGGAAAAAGAAGGTAATTAAGTGTCTATATTGCAAATGAGACAGTTGAAGTTTTTGCATTGTAAGCAGAAGTGGACCATCATAAATATCCCCATGTATTTATAAATTTATTACTAATTAGATTGGCTAAGCAATTCTAGCACATAAATAAATGAATACACAAAATCCTATCTTTGCCATTAGTTAAATAATTGTTAATTACAAGTAAAACATCACAAATGATTCCATTCATCAAAAAGTTTTACTTTAAAAAAAAAAGAATAATACCTATAAAATTTATATTACTGCTTCCCAGCCTATCTTTAATCATGACATTGTGATATAGTTTTTCAGTTATTGTTTGATGTATTTATAACCTGGTTAAATATTTTATTTTTTACCTAAAAACTCAAAGGAGCTTTATTAGCATTGTCTGTTGTGGAAAAGTGCATCTACAAATGTCACTTGTTCTCCGTTCTCTCCCCCCCCCCCCCCAATGCTACTCTGTGCTTTAAAAACTACTGCTAATTAAGTAATACATTTTTACTCTCTTTTTTTTGGTGGCTTTATAGCTATCTCAGTAAATGGAGCACTTAGCCATAAATTTGCTTATGGGCTTGAAAATCTTATTCTTTTTCTACAAGAGTTTAAACTAGTGGGGAGTTCCAGGGAAAAAATGATGAACTGAAGATGGTTCTGCTAAAAGCATAGTTAATGACTATGGCAGAAGGAATGGCTGAAGAGCAGACTGACCGTTTGCAATTGCGACAAAGAGAGGATTTGAGTTCACTCACAAGTGCTCTAGAAAGTTGCTCCTCATGAGGAGACTACAAAACAGTGACCTCTGGTCAATTTAGGGTTCTGGTTGACAACGGCATACTCAAACTGTGTTAGCGTCTTAAAAAGAACACTGGGTTCATGTACTTCCTTTTCAAAACACTTTTGAAAATTGATTGTTGACTGCCTTTCAGCTTTTATAAATCTTTGGAACAAGTTTCAGGAAGCCCTTGATGAGGTCCCCCCAACCCCCATTCTTAAGAGATGTTTAAAATATAATTGTAATTTTTAATGAAATAAACAACAAATGGCAATTAAAATGTTAATTTTCAAATGACTAATGGTGCATTTGAAATAAAAATTTGACATTAATTGTAAGAAAAAAACATAATAAACGTAGAAGGTTGTACCCTAGAGGGAACCAGAAGGAACTAAAGATTACAAGTAAAGAACACTTAAAAATTTGACTTACTCATACAGAAAGGAGCAAAATAATTTAATTTTGGAGATACCGAAGGATATATTTGGACAATGGACCCAGAAGTCAGATTTAAGTTTTAAACATAGAAAGACTATGTTTAAAAGATGTTATGGAAGAGGAACAAGTTTTTCTGGACAAAACAGATTGACGTGAACGTGGATTTAAAAATGACAGAATACAAGAATAATTTGGGGGGGAAAACTTCTATATAGCACACAAGAGCAACCAATTGATGTCTTAATAATTAAAAAGGATGTGCAAATAATAAACCAAGAGAGTGACCTGGATAGCTTTTTTATGTTTGATTTACAAAAGTGACTGAAGAATTTTTGAGAAAGGACAAAGAAAAAAATGAAAAGAAATGAATTTTTAGAACATGATTTGAAGGGACTAAGGAACTATATTGTTAACAATAAAAGGAAGGGTTGGTTTATTTGATCAAGATTAAATAAATATGTTATCTCTGATAATCTTTTGTTGACACCAGGCAGGACTGAAATGACGAATCCTCATGGATTTGTTTATAGATAAGAGATGGGATATGGAAAGAAGAGATTATTTGTTGTAATTTAAGAGCAGGTGACAAGCTACTAAAATTATTTATTGTTACTATTAAAAGAGTTTGATCTGTAGCCACAGTATATGAAATCAAATTCACCATCTTTTTTTGATATGTAGCAAAACTGAAATGCTAATGCAGCACAGTAGACCAAGTGGCTCCTGCTCCTTTCTTCATGTATGGATGTTTACCTTAATCTTTTATCTTTATTTCACAATTGTGATATGTACGTGTAAGTTTTAGAAACTGTAAATATTGCTTGAAGTAGATGCCAATGCAAACATTACTACAGAGAGCGCTAACTGCAGAAAATGCTTTCAGCAAACATATGTATAACTTTGAAACTGCACTCCTTAATCTTAGATAATTGGTAGAACATTCCTTTTTTACTGATCTTGTGCTACTGCAAATTCTCAGTCATTTGAGGTACTGGATGATATCGAGCAATTTTGTACAGTTGCCTCCCCCCCCTTCTCAATACTTGGTATCAGAATCACAGAAGACTCAATAATTGTCAAATTCTGTATTTTTTTTTGAAACAATTTATTTTTTATTTTTAAACAAACACAAACAAACATAACAGAAAACAAAGAACATAAAAGCCATCTTCCACCACAAATTGTAGAAAGTGTGTCGGTTGGTTACAAAATTTCTGTGCATCCCTTCCATAGTCATCACTTATAATTCATATCAAATCACATATTTTTAGTTATTTATATATATTGTGATTATTATACCTCAACCTTCATTTGATTATGGTTGTTTTTACATCCTTTTATATGAAACATTCTAAATCTAAAATAAAATTATATAAGAGCATTCCTATTAGATCTTGCTAAAATCATCCAATAACATTACAACTTTATAACATTCTAAATAAAAAATGGTTATATTTAATAACAAAGCTTTTAAACCTCTGATAAGCTCCATTTATGGTTTATTAAAAAAATCATATTATAAAACACACATACACATGCATTATTATCATTAATCATTATTTGATTATAACTATTATTATTCATTGCATCAACCTGTATCTTTCCAATAATAGTACAGCCTTCTATCTCTTGCCATTTGTAGCATTAGTATTCTGGTTACTTTCTTGGTAAATCTTATATGGACTTCTTTTCGCAACTTCTTATTCCTTTCGTATCTCATGAAAACTCGAAACCTTCCATCTGCTCCTTCCATCAGCTTATCTTTGGTTATCACTGGTGCTTCTGTCAAGGTTTCTCTCCTTACCTCCTTCACTTTTTCTCTCTTTCTTCTTGCCAGTTGCAACCACGCTCAATTTGTTGTCAGTATCCACAATTTCCTTGTCTTTTTGCTAATTTTTTCTTCAGTTTTTTGAACTCTATTCTCCACTTTCTTCATTTGATAAACATCCTCAATTTTTCCATCAAATTTTTCTGTTTTGTATTCCATATTCTCCAATCTCTTCTCAATTTTCTCTGTTACAACTAGTAATTTTTGAATTTCAAACATAATCATTTGCAATGTTACAGTTTCTTTTTCTTTTTCCTGTTGCACCATTCTTCCAACTTGTAAGCACTGCCACTATAGCATTCAAAGCTTTTTGTTAGATTTCAAGCAAGTTCATTATTATCTTTCAAGTGAAGGCTTTGTCTTCCCTCCAATCCAGCTGGTGATAGAACTCCCGAGGAACACCTGCGTAAACAACCTGCGCTCTTCCTACTATCACTCTCAGTAAACAAGCTGAGAAGCCTCAAAGTATCAAATGATCAAAACAAAACAAGAAAAAACAATATTTCCAAGCCTCCAACCTCTAAGAGGCAGTGTTACTACTCTTGCCTCTGTTGTTACAACCCTCTTTTGTATTCCTTTTTATATCTTCTTTATGTTCCAAACTTAAGAAAAAAATCCTTAAATGGAGACTGAAAACAATCCAATCCAAGCTTTGTAAAAAAAAAAAAAAAAAAAAAATTAATCCATAGGTATAAGCAAGAGTAAAAAGTAGAAAAAAAATTAATCCATTCAGTTTAGAAAATAGGGAGCATTTGCAAATATTCAATCCATAAAAAGAAACATTAAAAACAAGATAACACACTGAGTTTAATGTAGTTTAGTTTCGCTGCTTACACTCTTCTGTCTTCAATTTTAATTTAGCTTTTTTTGTGTGGATATTCTCTTTTCTAATAATAAAAATATTCCTCACCAATTCGACACACTTTCTTTTTCCGCTTTCTTCCCGTTCCGGAGCTGTCCCAACTTCAGCAGTTTCAAGGCTGTGTTTCTGTCATCGGAAATAAGAATTGTTCCTGGATCTTTCAGGGACTTTGCAGTGTCTCTGAGATCAGCAGAAGGTACTTTTCTCAATCACCATCTCTGCAGGATGGTTTAGATCCAAACGGACTGTCCAGTGGCAGAAATATTGACTGTGATCTTGGAGCTCCAAGATCGCACATTGTATCATCGCGACGTCAGCCCCTCCTTCCTCAAATTCTGTATTTTTAAGTTGTCTATTTTCATGTTCCCAAATTTTAAAATGTTTGAGATACATCTTGGAAGTGATTAATAGTGTTTTTCCCTGCAATTCTCTCTTTGCTTTAAGCATTCTTCTATGATTTTATGTCTTTGCTCTCAAGGAGCATCTTATCATCATAAGTGAGACAAGTGTCAGAATAACAACATTAGACAGAACATTATTCTCTCTCAGCTGAGACTGCTTTGATTAATAGGCTTTGATTTATCATCTGTAGTATCTAAAGTCATTGTAACCTTTTTTAAACATGTTATCAGTATACTTCTTGTGCGCGGGAAACACTATTTCAGTAAATGAGAACCAAGCAAAGGTGTTGCTTGGCCCATTCCCATGGAAATCTGAACATATGATAACTGGCCTTTGGCATTTAAAAAAAAAAAAAAAGGCAAGCAACAATGATAGATCTCTACAGTCCCAACTTGAGACCAAAACCAAATCTCAGGGCATCAGTTCTCAGGGCTTCTGCAGCCACAAAATAACTGTCAATTGCACTTGAAGTGGAGAGGTATTCAGGTTAAAGGTTATTTAAGTTATAATATGTGGCTTTTCTTTTTCTTGCTCAGAATTGTTGGCTATCAAGTGATTGTTTTAGTATATTTTCCCACTCAGTGTACCTGAGCAGAAACATTGTAGTAGGATTGCCCCCCCCCCTTCTTCAGCAACTAAGATTATAATCTAGAAAGAACTAATAGTTTTCAGAGGTATTGAGGTATCTTAATTGTGATTGAGAATATGCAAAAGGTATTTTAACATTTGGAGGAAGTGCATTCTATTTCTTTGTGGAGAGTAAGAAAAAGTCATTTTTGCTGGGGGTTTACTCTGCCAATATTCTAGCTTGGTCAAGAGAGAACCAAAGATTATTTTCTATTCTTGCTGACAACTTAATCAGAATATTAGTAGAATACAGAATACAGACAATAATACATGTTAAAAGGCTCCATGTGTCAGTCACCAACATAAGGCAGTAGTTTGAAGCAGATGCTAAAAATGCAAATGAATATTTTGGACTGCATTAACATAACATATCATGGGGAATGTCCCAGTGTTCTTTATCATGATCATATTCGATTCAGAGTACTATGTCCAGTTTGAGATTAAAAAGGGACATTGGAACAAGTTCAGAGAAGGTCTACTATGATGGCGAGAGATCTGGAAACCAAGGTCTATGAGGGCGGGATAAATATGTTTAGCCTACAGAGGAGATAAGAGATAACCAAGGAAGGTATAAGAGAAAGAATCTCCAAATTTCTGAAGGGTGCTATACTGAAGATAAAATATAGTTACTCTCTACTGCTCAGGGGGCAGGAACAGAATCAGTGGTTAAAAACAACACAGAAGTAAGTTACATTTTGATGTTTGGAGGACCTTCTTGACTGCATTATTTGCCAGCAAAACCGGTAGCTGCATGAGGTGGTGAGCTCTATTTTACAAGAGATCATCAAACAGAAGCTGAACAGTCATATGCCAGAGATGTTGGATCCTTGTTCAAAGCATGTGTGTGTGGGGATTAGGTGACTTCTAATTTCCTTACAACTCTATGATTCTATCATTGCAAAGACTATTAAAATTAACACTCAAATTTGCCCTAAATTCAGGAAAACCAAACAACCTACCAGCTGGACTTTTTTTCTAAGAGGTATTTCTGTATTCATGGATAGCACCACTAAAATGGGGGCCATGGTGACTCACGTGATAAGACACTGGGCCTGCACACCGTTGAGGTTGGTGGCTCGATTCCTGTGAGCGAATAAACCGTGTAGGGACAAGAAAGGCGCCTACCCCAATTGCCTACTGGCATTCAGGCATCCTGCAGGTAAAGATTATACCGCCTGAAAAAAATTCCTTTCACAGAGGTAGACCGCCGCCTCGATGATCCCTGGCTAACACATGCCATACGGTTTGTTTGTTTTTTAAAAAAATCCACTGAAATATTTTTAGAGAATGAGAGGCTTTGGCTCAGAGAAAGCAGTTATCTCTTATGAGAGGAAAAAATGGAATGTTCCAAGAGATTGGTTGACTATTTTGCCATGGTGCAACATTTTAAGACACTCTTGATGACATTATTTTCTGAATACTTGCCTCATTTTTAAATGGGCAAAATGCTTCTTAGAAATAAATTATTTTTTATAGCAGGATGACATGCTGGATAGAAAGAAAGAAAAATAATATTTTTTTCGGCTTATATAATCAGAAGCAAATATTTTTAACTTCATTGGTAGTCATGTCTCTCTGTGCCTGCTTCCTTCCTCTAAAAATTAAATTAATTACTTGTGAAATTGGCTACTTGTCATGCCAAGGTAGCTGATTGCCCTTTTGTAAGGAACATGGTGTATATTTTCTACAACAGTTCTGACCCTTACAGCTGCATTTTCTGGCCATGAATAGAGATACCCATTAAAAATACTACTAGCAAATTTTCCCAGAAATGTTATTCTAAATCACTTTTGTGTTATCTTAACTACAGTACCCATTTTCTTGTTGGATAGACTGGAATTGCACTTTTTAATGGCTAGACATACTTGAACCAAGAAGCGAGCAATCACACAGAAACTTGCACAATATTGTCAGGAATTATACGCTTTCATATTCTGAAGTGAGGGGGGAAAATACCTTCAAAATCCAAAAGACAAAGTAAGTCTGCAAGGGATTTCTTTGCTGACAAAGTGTGACCTGCTGACTCTGCTCCCTCCCTCCTAATATTAGCCATCTATCCACATACAGCAATATGAAAATATACCTTTTGTCATTGTACTCATTTTAAAAATGGGTGATGAGCAAGAAAAGTAACATATTATATACTTATATAGCTCCCATAGATTTTTAAAGAGCAGTCTGACACCCGCCACAGTAAAAATTAATGTGGCACAAAACAATATTCCAGAAAAAAAGGCTTTGATATGAATGGGTTCAAATTGCCTAATATATTCTCCAGAAACCACAAAAAATTGGCATTATTTGAATATTCCATATAGGTGGCAATGATAAATCAGTAAAATCCAGACATGTTTAGCAGCTAGCACATATAAGAAGCATGTAGGTATCTCTGGGTAACTAGCATAACTTGAGAGAGTCAACATTTGATCCAAAAACTTGTTTATTGTTTGAAGGTCAAACCCTGGTTGGAACATTTTTGGAAAGAAGGCTGAGAAGAATTCCTGTAGCTCAAAGTTTGCAGACTTTTAACTGACACTTATATGATCTTTTTGTCTTTTCACAGTCTAGTGTAGTTAGGAAATTTATTTATTTATTTATTATTTAAATTTCTATACCGCCCTTCTCCCTTCCGGGACTCAGGGCGGTGTACAGGCAGCAGTAAAAACACGAATAAAAACATAGAAACCCTTTAAAAATACATTAAATAATGGAGCCTGTCTTAAAACCTAGTTAAAATCCCTACTAAAAACCATATAAAACTATAACATTTAAAACTATGCCAGTTTAGAAACTATGCCAGGCATAAATAAGTCTTCAAAGCCCGACGGAAAAGGCGCAAATAAGCTACTTATCATCTAGAAATTTTGTTCTAAAATACCACAAATTCCTAAATGCTAATCCCAAACATATGTGGGCACTCAACAAAGATCACCCAGACAGATTTTTAATAGCACAAAAAAACCTATCCATATCAGTTTCTGCTTTCCCAACAGTATGGTATGTTACAGCAACACTAACAAGGAACAGTTTCTGTTCTATTGCTAGGGGTGCAACCCTGCCAACATGCCAACATTTGGAGACACTTCCAAGGTCATGTGTAAGAAGTAGGGATATGATAGATGCTCCTATTATCTATTAATAAAATAGTAAATACATTAAAATTTGTTGAATATTAAAGAGAGAAAACACTGTGCTGTTTATAGAAATATAATATCAATGAATTTTTGTAGACTGCCTATTTCTTTGTTCATGTGCATTGTTATACTTTTACAATGCCTATTTATTGAATGCCTGAGCCGTGGGAAAAATTAACCTGAATAATAATGGATGCATCAGGCTCTGTAACAGACATTTTAAGTTATATTGCCTAGTGAAATTTTGAAGTCAAAATCCATGAGCAAAATTTGGTGATATGCTTGATTTGAAGGGGGCATGTATATTACCAGGAATTGAATTTGTTGAGCTATTAATGTTGTTTTTATACCTGTGCATTTGGAAAAAATGAATGACATGAATCTGATGCATCCTATTTCTCTTATTTATACTGCACATGGGATCGACATACCTACTTATGCCATTTATTTTCCATTTTGAGAATACTGTGTAAAATATCCTCATTGAGTATCATAGTTTCTTACTCCATTCTTTTTTAGGTTTAAGTTATAGAAAATTAAAAGAGTTACTTGCAATTAAATCTGTAACATCCTATGAGATCTTAACTTTTAAATTACATGTTATTAAATTGAATTGCTGTTTCAGTAATTAAATGACTGACAGGATTGAGAGCCAATTTATTATGTATAGCTTAGACTAAAATAAACCAACTTTTATCTCTGTGGGAAACTATACTTTAATTGTATGTTAGTTTTACCATATCTTTAAATAATATATAATCTTCAAACTTTATAGTATTTAAAATATAGTCTCTGTTGCAATGAATCTGTCTGTCTACCAGTGCCTGCAAGCATTTAATTACAGTACAGGATTATTTCATCACAGAAACTACAACAAATTTGGATTCTTATTACTTGCTGTAATTTTATATTAAAATATTTAAATTACACTTGGACAATTATTTGAGGAATTCTTCCTCAAGATGTAAAAATTCTATAAACAAAATTAGACCAGATTTGTTACATGGGTCATATTACCATATTTTTTACACTATAAGACACAGTTCCTCCCTCCAAAAGTGGGTGGGAATGTCTGTGTGTGTGGGGAGGGATGATGGCAACTGCTGCTGCTATTCACTGTTGCCAGGGAACACTGGAGCTTTTGCTGCTGAGCAGCTGATTGGCGGTTGGATCAGCCTCCCGGAATACTGCCCATCAACTGTTCTAGCGGCAGGGACTGCTGTTGCTGTTCACTGCCGCCAATTGCTGCTGATTACCATTGCTGACTAGCAGTGAATGGCAACGGTTGTTAACTGTGGCAGCGGTGGTGAGCATCAGATATCCCTGCTGCCTAGAACAGCTGATTGGCGGTATTCTGGGAGGCTGATCCAACAGTTAATTAGCTGCTTGGCAGCGAAGGCTCCAGTGTCCCCCGGTGGTGGCAGCACCTCAGCTAGTTGACAGGTGCTGGCTGCAGTGGAGCAGAGTCCTGACAAGCCACATGCTAGCTGAGCAGGCTATTTGTTGTTTGCTGCAAGGATGCTAGCCAAAAAAATACTAGATGGATGCTGGGAGGCAGAGGCAGATTTCCCCCCCTTGTTTTCCTCCTCTTAACGCTATTGTGCGTCTTATAGTCTGGTGTTCTTATGGTGTGAAAAACATGGTAATTGCCAAATTCTCCATACTGTGGCAAAACATGTATAATGCATTCCTTTTCCTAGCTGCCTTTAGGGATTTTAGTTCTTGGGGGGGAAAGGTGTATGTTTATGAAACATGGCGTCAGAAACCGGAAAAGCCTATTTGAACCACTGGATGAAGTTATATAAAAAAATTAAATTGCTTTGGAAAATTCTTTTAAAATAGCAAAAGCAATCTGTATTCAGCATTCTTTTTTTTAAAAATTATCTGTCGGCCAATCCAAATATTGCACTAGAAAGCTGAAGTGCTGTGTAAAACTTGACATAATTTATCATATTTTGGAATTGTTAGTCTCATGATTCCTGCTTTTTTTGTCATGAGACAAGTTTGAATCTTTTATTTAAATTTTAAAAACAGATTTAATTACCTTTGTAGCTTTTAAGATCTCATTTGGTACCACAATTCTTCCAAACCTATATGATTAGTTATAATACCTGCAAATTTGTTTTAAAATGAAAAGAAAATCCCAAAGTTTTGATTCTCAAGAGATCGAATTAGGTTCTAAGAATCATAGTCAGTGGAATTAGAAATTCCACTGGAAGTAGAAATGTAGCAAATCTCAATATAAACTGAATGGAAAGTGTATCTAAGCCACTAGGTCTTGTCTCACATTGTGAAATGAGCATATAAATTTGATACATAAATAATAAAGAAAGCTTCGGTAGATTGAACATTGAGGATTTTTGGACACATCCAGAACACTTTACAATTTTATAATTTATTTTTAAGATATTTAGGTTTTGACTGAAGATTGCATTTGAAGTTACTGATTATATCTTGCAGTTGTTAGATACTTTGAATATTATAAAATAATGCTAATACTACACTCCAAGGTGAAGTTACAGTAGTATTGTTGTGGCTAGGTGATGTTACCATGGAGAGAGCTTTGGTTTCCATGACATTTGCTTACAAATATTAGTAGGCCTTGAACCCCAAGAAAGGTTTTGTCCTCTGTTATACATTTTAGGTGCTAAAATATAATTTGTCATGATATGTTTATGAAGGTGCCTATGTATCAACACAGTTCCACTCATTCTAATCCCTCCATCCTTTCAATGGGGTTTCTATATTTGCACTCTGATGCAATTAATATATTAAGAGCTGTTGAAGCATAAAAATAACAGTTTGATGTGGTATAACCAACATATATAAATGTACTAGTCATTTCAGGCCTAATTACTGAACAGTAATTATGATTAATGGAGTAGCAATCTGCTGGCAGGTTTTGTAATTCTTCTGCAGAAATTATTCTAATTGCCATTTCTGATGTGTTCCTTAATTCTTTATACCTCACATTACAAATAATCCTACTATACTGAGTTGATGTTTTTTTTAAATTCGCCACTCCAGCAGAAAAAAGAAGTTACAGTTTGCACTTAAGTTGCTTCTACTTTGTTTTACAGAATGAATTAATATACCTGGGATAATCCAAATCACACAATTGTCCCTGTGGTTGAAGTCATGGTACATTTTCAAGTTCAACCACTATTTCATTTTAGCCAATCCATTCCTCTTAGATATTAATATCTAATAATTAATTTTAAATGAACCATGCAGATTTTCTGTCAAACTTCAGTCGTTCTATTTATAAATATTATTGGTGAAAGCTATTATTGTTTAGAGGCATTGAAATATCAGACACATTTGTCCATCCATCTATCCACCCATCTATCCATTTCTCAAAATGCTAGTATTACAGCCTATCTTCCAGGTGAAACCCTGTTCATTTTCTTCTCAAAATCTGTTCTGGAGTGCCTCTGCAGACTGTTAATACTCCATCCTTTCATTTTCCCCTAGCTAGACAGGAATTCTATATATATTCTTCCATATATACTTTTAATTTTTTTCTGTATTATGGCAAAAGTAAACAGTACTGAATATTCGGAGGTGCTATATTTTGTTTATATCCCACCTTTTTATTTATGTAAACAACTCAAGATACAAACATATTTAATATTTCTTCCACCTCGCTTGTCCAGTATTTTTTTTTTAATGAAAAAAATATAAAATATTTTCTGAAAAACAAATTTATATCTTGGGTTATATTAAAAAAATTTTTTCTAAGAAATGCTATGCTTTGTTCTGTGTACTGAGCAAACATCTTATGTCTCTGTTTGATTCCCTGAGTCATGTGATGAGGAGGGAATAGGGCTCAGATTGGGGCAGTCAGCACTCCATCTCTCCCCCCCCCCCCCCAAAGTGCCTCTTCCTATTGTATAAAGTAGAGGCTGGTTTTTGTTTTGTTTTTTAGACTACTTTCCTCTGCAGTCTCCAGCCAGATCTTCCCAGTTTCGCTTTTGCTGGCTTCTCCAAGTACATCAACATTAGTCTTATTTTGTTCCATTTTGGAAGAACTATCCTGCTGACAAAAGATTTGAGCATTTTAATGTGTTGGAAAGGATAAATACTTTCTATGTTGGATGCACTCCAAATTTAAAGCAGGATTTTATCACCTTAAATGAACCAACGTTACATTATTGCTGGATATTTGGTAGTCCACATTTTCTGACTTTAAAGTTTCTGGCTTTGTAAAGTTCATATAGGACTGTTTTTCTGGGATAGCATATTCAGATGCAGAATATTCTCAAGATTATAGCCTTTTCCTTTCTATGGTATACTAAAACTATTTTATCCTCAGAGCAAGGCAGCATTAAACAAACTAACAATTAAACCTTATATATTAGTATCAAAGTAAAGGTATTCTGCAAATCCAAAATTAAAATTTTAACATATTCAATATATATATTACTCAGCTTTCTAAATCTTTTAGAATTTGATAGCTTGACAGAAAAAATGAAAATCATATCCTTTCCTCCAATTAACTATTAAAATGTATTCTTGCAGAATTAAAGCACAGTTAAATTTAGCCGTAGCAATTTTAATCTAGATACATTATGAGGATATGCACTTAATGTAATTAAAACTCATCAAATACATTAGAGTTTAAATTTTGAAAGAAAAATTATGTATGTTGCACTACGATGTTCTTTGAATCCAAATCATAAAATACTTTATTCATTTGAATGAAGCCATCCTGGAAAAAGGTCTCGATGTATTGTATCTTATTTAATTCAACTCTGTACAGTGTTTTGAGCATTTCCTTCGCGAGATTGCTATTTCTAGATGTGTATACATTCAGGGCAGAGTAAAGAAGTAATCACTTTATAATTATTCTCAGTGAAAGGCATACAATAAGAGCAACAGTCATTATCATGATCATCATCGCAAAGACAGTGCAAATATGATACTATAGGATCATGGTTGGCTGTTGTCATATTCACTTATTTGTAAATTGTCATAGACCATAGATAAAGAAAAATGAAAGAAAAATGTATAATAATAATTAATAGTAATTCTTAAGTAATAATTGTAGAATATGAATACATTTCTAATAGAAAGGTCAACATAATGAATAGATCAAACTTGGTAAGGAATAAAGTATTACAAATATATTGATGTTCTGTACAGAGATTGGTGAGGGAATCTTGTTCTTTGTCAAGGTTGCAGGTGTACACATGGAGTTTCTAAGGAATTGAAGTATTCACTACAAGTTTAGGCATATAACTGCAGACAGGATGGATCATAGTTCAAATAGCTAGCAAAGAGAGCTTGCCTGAAGAGTGCTGATTACAGTCCAAGAAGCAAGAGATAGCCCTAATATATTCCAACAATCAGAGAATTGGGGCCTCATCTCACTGCTGCAGAGTACAGGAGATGTCTGTAGGTAATCAGCCTCAAATCAATCCTGGTTTAATAATTCTGGAGGCTGACAATCTGATGATCCACAGATTCAACTGGAGCAGCATTGTCAAGGTCAGAGTCATATTCCGAATTGTGGCTCGCAACAGACAGAACAGTTCTAGAAGAGAGAAATTAAAAAAAACCCCAGGGTTTAGCTGGTTGTGGAACAAACCTGTTGATTCATAATGGACATAGTTGCAGCTAGGGACTCTTGTGACCGTCTTAGGTGTTTTGATGCACTGATCTTACAGCAGTTGATCTATAATCACTGATTGTGACAGGCAAGAAAACTTGCTAGTAAAGTAGTTTAAGAAAATAACTATGATAAAAAAAAAACCTAATGTGTTGTGAACTGAACCTTGATTTCTTATGGTCATGCAAAAATAATCCTGATCACTGACCCAAGCTTGGAATCAAAATGTAGCAAAGTAAATGCCCATCTATGTAGGGCATGGAATATCTGATAAATGTATCTAGTTGTGTAAACTGGAGCATATATGAACTTGTGGTAATAGAAGTTTTTAAAAAAAATCTTTTAATCTGGATATCCCACTTGAATTAAGCTTTGCCACAGTTTGATCAAGTCCTACAGAGTATTTGGTTGATGGGAAGGAGTATAGCCCATAAATAGAAGCAGTCACTAACCAGGAATGTCATGTTTGAGAGAACCAGTACAAACTACTATGGTAGTTTTCTTGGCTCCGCTAATAATAATGTTCTTCAGCTATGGCTAGCAAAACTGGTGACTGCAACAATTGGCATGTTATAACTTGTAAACTGCTTGTCTTGGTTTGTTCTTTACCAGCTTTGTTGTTTCACTGTCCCTGAATTCTACTTTGAAATGCCAATGTGTGTTTTTTCCTCCCACTCTGGCATCTCAATTTTAGTGATCTCTACATGTAAAGCTCATGATTTGTCCAGCAACCTTAATTGCTGCCATAGACTTTGGGATTATGGACAGTGCCCTTTTGAATGTTGCATGGTTACAGCAATTAGAAAATCAGTATTTTTACATTTATCTTCACCTCAAATTTACATCTTACTCTGATTCATTATGGTGTCATTTGGCATATATTAAATAAGGGTAGGCAACCTGTGACCTGCCACGATCAGGTTTTGTGTTCCCATACTGTATTGCCAAAATTCAATAGCAAAATTGCCCGTTTTTGTGGTATGCTTTTTGCACTCAGAAGCAGAAAGAAGTAATATTTAGCAGAAATAAAAGATGATAACCTGTGCAGCTATTTCCCTCTATATCTGAAAAATTTTAGTGTGGTTTGAAATATCCAAGAAATAATGGTTTTAATTATAAATATCTAAATGTGGATAAAATGTGGTCATGTTTCTTCTTTGCTCAGTAGAATAGAGTATCATGAAAAGGATTAGCTGCTTTTTGAAATAAGATGTTTAATGAGGCTTGAAGTCTGAGTAATAAATGCTGGTGCATGAGAAATAGACGTTTATACTCTAATTACAAATACAATATACAATAAAACATGTTGATCTGACAGTTTTTTAAAGACTCTGAAGAACTATTGAACTATTGCAAGTATTTTTGCAACCAAGTTATAATTCAAGTGTATCTCCTTGTGTAGCAAAAGTGGTAGTACTCATTCAAAAGAGGATGTGAGTGGGTAAAGAGGAAGAGTGCAGGTCAGCCAATCCAGAATTTTATTGGCAATTCAGATGAAGCATAGCCATTTGTAACTTACCCAAGGCACATGAATTAGATGGGCCAAGGTAGTAAAATGGATTAGGCTTGAAGTCAATTTTTAATCCAGATATTGAAAACCCATTGCACTATTTTAAAAAATCCTAGATTTGTGCAACTGAGCCCAATTGCCTGATTATTTTGCTAAAGCAAATTTCTATCCTGAAATTACAGAGAACCATAAGGAAGAAACGACCATTCATTCATCTCAATGCTCCATCGGATTAACCTAACTATAATCTTTTGACAAACAAAACCATTAGAAGCAAAAACAATTAACAAAATAAAGATTCCCTATATCAAAGTTTATAACATATGAAATTATAGTTTATGAAATTATTGGTATCCATGGCAATAAAAACTACCATTGTTTAAATTGACTTTTTCATATCTGAAGTCTTATATCCGTCCTAAAATAGATTTCATAGGAAGGTAGGTTATGACCTAAGGCTATCTGAAAGATCTATGAACAGCCACTTGAAACTTTCAGCAGTTGTTACCTAATTATAATTTTATTGTGACAAAAGAAATTTATAAATGCATGACTGGAGAGTAAACTTTCCCCCCTCAACTTTTTAACTGTAGCTATTTAGTCCAACTGCTCAATTTCCAAATTCCAGTATGATATTCCAATTATGGAATTTTGTTTCCTCTCTAAGGAAATATTTCAGGGGTATAAAGCTTTAATATGCTTTATCATAGATGGAGATTTATGAGAAACGCATTCCAGAAGTCAGAGAGTTTTGTCATCACTGGAGGTAAGTGGCTGCCCACTAAATCAGTACTTCTGTAGGCCAACATTTGAAAATAATAATAATAATATTACAATCCATTTTTGTTGATCTTTTTATGTCAGATTTTTGGAACCCAGCTTCAAGTTTACCCTAATGCAAAAGAAAAAACGTGAGAATTTTTTTCCCCAAGCAAGATTGTTGACATGACATGTGACTTTTAGGATATTTTGTAAGAAATACAAAACATCAAGTGAATCTTGATGTTTTAGAGTCAACACTATAGAAAATATTTATTTAATATCTGTAGATTTTTCACTGTGTTCATTATGGGCAGGCTTTTTCCTATGTTTGCACAGGCATTGTTTGAACATTCCAGAATTGAACTCTTTTTGGAGGGATGGTTCTAGAGAGCACCCTCCACATTTTCTCTTAGCCATGTTACAATAATGTCTTTGGGAATGTATTCTTTTTTTCCTTCATGAGTTAATGTTCCCATTGAACATTTTGGTATATAGTGCCACCACTACTAAAACTTCATACTATTCAAGCAAGGACATTAAGATGTATTATCTTGGCCTAGAACTCTTTTATGACAACAGGCTCCTCCATGTCAGATAGTTTCATTGTCAAACTATTCTTATGGTTAGGATTTTTTTTTCTAACCTTCAGAGAGAATTTATTTTCCTGTATCTGAAGTTCCATTATTTTTTCTTCTGTTCTGTAAGATGACAAGAACAAGGGTGAGCTTTTTTCATTGATATCCTTTTGTTTACCACCATTCAATCTTTTCAAGGTGAAGCACTCTCAATCCTTTCAATCTGTATAGAGGACTTAATTGCTGATCTTCCAATCATCTTATTTGTCCTTTTCTGAATCTTTACTTTGCTTGATGTAGTTGGGATTTGCAGAGAAGAAGAATTCTAGTAAAAAAAAAAAAGCTCAATTCATCCCTCTAGGATGAATTGATTTACTAAGAATATTTGTTGATTCCTTACTGTAAGTCTTCCCTTTTCCTTGCCATGTGGCCAGAGCAGAAATATGATTAAGGAGATGGAAAGAATATAAGAAGCCTTGCTTGGTATGTTTCCCCTCTCTTGTTAAATGTGCCCAAAACGCACAATTCCAGAAATAGGTATATAGATTTAAGAGTGTTGATGCAGCATAGCAATCAAATGTTATTTTCAGTTAGTTGATGAATAAAATGGGTGATCAACAACATGAGCATATGTGAATTGCAAAGACTGCCCAATTATATTAATTTCTGCCTGTATGCACTTAACATAAGCATCACTGTTACTTAATGTGTTAATTCTCATTGTGTTTTCAAGTTGTAAAGATACTGTCTTCAGGTTGGACATACTGTCTTGATAATGGTACTTGTGGAAAAGACCTTATATTAGTACTTGATTGTAAATTGACTAAGCCAGTAAGCTGGGTATGTTTAGACTTGAGAAAAGATGACTGAGGCAGGATATGGTAGCATTCTTCAAATACCTGAAAGGATGGCACATTGAAGAAAGGCACATTTTATTTTATTTTATTCTAAATTGCAGGACATGGAATAATGGATTTAAGTTACAGGCAATTACAGATCCCAATTAAGTGTTAAAAAATTAGACCCAAGTACCCAATGAGGAACTAAGGACCATTTCTTGGAAGATGTTCAGGCAGAAGCCAGACATCCATCAGAATGCTGTAATTTGGGTATCTATTCTGGGCAGTAGCTCAGTGGTTAAGATGCTGTGCTTGTTGGCTGGAAAGCCAGCAGTCAGGTTCAAGACCTGAGCACCATGTGATTGGATGAGCTCCTGTCCTCATCCTAGTTCCAATGTAGCAATTTGAAAGTATGCAAATGCGAGTAGATAAATCCTACTTCTGTGGGAAGATAACAATGCTCCATGACATCATGCTGGATACATGACCTTGGAAATGTCTTTGGACAATGCTGGCTCAATGGCCTTGATGAGCACCACCCCCTGTAGTTGGCAATGGCTAGAGGAGTAAAGAAAAAGAGGACAATAGAGAGTGAGGTGGCTGGATGGAGTTACTGAAGCAGTCAGCATGAGCTTAAATGGACTCCAGAGGATGGTAGAGGTCAGGAAGGTCTGGAGGAATGTTGTCCATGGGGTTGCAATGGGTTGGACATGACTTTGCAACTAATAACAATGGAGGAGTAAAATCCACAGGGACTCCGTTTTTATATACTGGGCATAAGGTTTAACTCAATGGCAAATATGGCCCTTTCAAACTCTGCCATTCTGTGATTTTATTCTAGAACATTTGAAAAAAAAACCATACAATTTAAATCTAGGAAAAAAGTAGTTCATCCAAAAAATATCAAAAAGCACATATATATTTATTACAACATATAATGAATATTGTTTTCTCTCCTCCCAACTAAAACAACCATGGTAAAAATATGCTATTTTTCTTCAGCTAGATCATGGGAAAAGGCTGGAGCATAAGACAATACATTAGTGATTTCAGGAAGAAAAAGAAAATCTGATTTTGAGTTCATTTATTTCTATATGTTTTGAAGTTGTATTATATACAATGTGATGGTAAAGCAATGAAGATAAATTTTAGCATTGCTAAATTGACTCAGCTGAAATTGTAATCTGTAATTAGTTTGTTGTATTTTTGTCCCAATTTTTGTTGTTCTTTAGAGCAGGGTCCCCAACCTTTTTTGCACCAGGGACCGGTTTCATTTTAAAGAAAATTCTGCGGACCGGCTGGCCTAGAGGGGGAGGGGGAACAGGCGGCGCATGCGCACGTGGGGGGGGGGAGTCGGCTCACTTGGCCCTCTAGGGCAGTGGTGGGCAAACTTATTAGTCAATAGAGTCAAATATCAACAGCACCACTACTGAAATTTCTTTTGAGAGCCAGAAGGTGTGGCCTTTTTTGTGGGAGTGGCTCAGTTGTCATGTGACCCGTGGCCAACTTGGAAAATGTGGTGAAACTCACTTAACGGTCTTGCTTAGCAACCAAAATTTTGGGCTCAATAGTGGTCATAAGTTCCTTCCTTCCTTCCTTCCTTCCTTCCTTCCTTCCTTCCTTCCTTCCTTCCTTCCTTCCATTTCTGGCTGGTCTTTGGTCTTCTGAAGATGGTAAAAATGGATTTATGGGCACTCGTTATATATAAAGGCAGCCCATGACTCTTTGGGATGCTGGTTTGAATCCAGGAAATGACTCAGAGGATGTGATTCCTTTGAAATGACCGCTGGGAGAAAAATAGATCTTTAACCTGGTTAACTAAACAGGTAGCTTGAGGTGGAAGGAAATAGGAAAATAGATTTCTTCCTTTCCTTTCCTTTCCTTTCCTTTCCTTTCCTTTCCTTTCCTTTCCTTTCCTTTCCTTTCCTTTCCTTTCCATTCCATTCCATTCCATTCCTTTCCTTTCCTTTCCATTCCTTTCCATTCCTTTCCTTTCCATTCCATTCCATTCCATTCCTTTCCATTCCATTCCATTCCATTCCTTTCCATTCCTTTCCTTTCCTTTCCATTCCTTTCCATTCCTTTCCATTCCATTCCATTCCTTTCCATTCCTTTCCTTCCTTCCATTGCCTCCCTCCCCCTCCCTCCCTTCTTTCCTTCCTTCCCTCCTACCCTCTCCATCCCTCTTTCTTTTTCTTTCTTTCTTTCCTTCCTTCCTTCTTTCACTACTCCCTTCCTCCTCCCTCCCCCTTCTTTCTTTCACTCCCTCCCTCCCACCCTCCATTCATCTTTTTTTCCTATTTTTCTTTCTTTCTCCTTCTCTGTTTTTGTCTCTCTCTCTCTCTCTCGCTCTCTCTCTCTCTCTCTCTCTCTCTCTCTCGCTCTCTCCCCCCCCCACCCATCTGTCACTCTGTGTGTGTGTGTGTCTGTGTGTGTGTCTGTTTCCCTCTCTCTCTCTTTCTGTCTCTCTAAGTCTGCCTCTCTGTGCGTTTGCCATTCTCTCCCTCTCTCCACCCGGGGAAGCAGCATGTCGGTTGCGGAGGTTATCCCGCAGCGGGCGGGCGAAGGACCCAAGCTGCGTGCTGCCGAAGCCGTCCGGGGCTGGGCGTGCGGCGCCCGGATGGCTTTGGCGGCACGCAGCTTGGGTCCTTCGCCCGCCCGCTGTGGGATAACCTCCCCAGTCGAGATGCTGGCCCCTCCAGGAAGCCCCGGAAAGTGCAGGGCGCTGAGGTGGCCGTCGGAAGGAGGTGTGGAGGCGCGCTCGCCCATCCTCTGCCCAGGGCGCTGCTCCCTCCTCCTCGCCGGCCCTGCGGCCCGGTTCCTATGAAGCCGCGGACCGGCACCGGTCCACGGACCGGGGGTTGGGGACCCCTGCTTTAGAGCTTGTACACAGGCCAGCATATATGAAACTAAATTAACTTTTGTTACCGGTATTAAGAGTAATTCAGTTGTCTATGAAGGTCCATTAGACCATCTGTTATAGCCGTCCTACATATATGGGTTAGAGTCCACCACAGGAGAAGATGAATGAAGTATTTGAAGTACACCATTATGTACTACCTGTTAAAAACATAAAAACATTGTAGGATCAGATTAAAGAATCTGTTAATTCTGTATATAAATTCCCACTTTTATGCACCAGTTGCTCATAAGAGAAATCCCAAAGCAAGATACAAACATAAGAGCAATCTCCTGTTTGTATTTCCCAGCTACTGGCATATTTTCTATGACATGAAAAAAATATTAAGCAATGAATAAAAATATATACAAATGATCAGTGGTCAATACTTTTATGTTGCAGTTAGGAAACTGCCACTAATTGTCTTCTAACTACTGGTCTGGAATAAATCTTTTCAGGTACTAGAGTTATTACAGAAATGCATCCATTCATAATAGAGATGAAGGCATCTGATATTTAGTTATGATTATGTCAATTCAAATGGGTTTGCATTGATTGTGATCAGTTTAATAACTCATTACATGGACCGAAGCGTTCAGCTGCCCATTCCTCTCCCCCTTCTCATATTACATATTAATTAATTGTAAGCAGTTGTTTTCAATAACTGGAAATGAGTGTCAGTGTGGGGAAACTGTGCTTTTGGAAGAAACTGTGGCACGAAAGATTCTTATTTAACAACTGAAATGTCAACATGAGCTCTGATCTGTCTTATTAGTCAGATATCTTTGGCAGTTTTGTTTTGTTTCCTTAAAAGCAAATGGTCTGTTAGATTAGCTAGTCTTCAGATTGTATTCTGGAAAAACCTGATGTTCCTTGGAAGAATTTTAGGAGCCTGCAAAAGAGATTTTTTAATACTGATACTGAGAAATGGCAAATTAAATTTATCTTTAAGTATAACTGTTTTCTCCCCTGCAGTAAATGGTTATCTTCTTTTCTTAGTCAAAAACTTATATGTACTTGGTAAACTGAGGAAATCTATTTTATTTTTATGATTTAGTGGAGCAAACAAGCAATGCAGTGTTACAGTAATGCTATTCAGGTGACTGATTTTAATTACTTGCTGTCATATCTTCTACCATTCATTTAAGCAGGATACGGGACTATGGAAGTGCATGTGGCAAAATATTACACAGCACGTGAATTAATTTGGGAAGTTGGTTCATATTCTATAGACTGCTGCATTCTAGAAAGCCTGTTCTACGGGAGGGTTGTGTCTGCTGCTCATTTCCATGTCTTCCTGAAAATTGTTCAGCATCGGTTTCCAAATGTTTATAACTTGTTTTCTTTGCAATGGAAAAATAATCCTTAAAAGCAGGGCCGTTTGAAAAATTCAGACAACAGAAATACAATTGGTACGCATGAAAATTATTGTGTAATCAAGTACATTTAAATTGCACTCCTATATTTTAAGTCACGATTTTGAATATTTATGGCTGTCAGTAAACAAGATGAAACTAAGCACTCAGCCCTTGAAGGCTGAAACTTGGTTAAGACATAAAAGGAAAAAAATGTACCTTTGCCACATAAAAGATTTCTGAGAGTTACCATTTATTATAGTTCAAGGAAGAACTTCACAAGTTTTAGTATGATTGAGGGTAGAGATAAAGCAATTCCAATTACACCTCATCAAGGCTTCCATTTTTCTTTTTAAAATGCTTAATCCAGTTATTTTTTTGGAAAGAAACAATGCTTCTTCATCCTGCAACAAATAAGAAAAGACTTGTGAAGGAGGAGGATAAATGTGTGAGAAAGTAAAAGGTGGCTGTGTTGTATCTTGCTGTTACCAGAAACTGGAGAAAAACAATAATAAAAATATAGAAGATGCAGTTTGTTCTTCACTGAGTTCATTATGAAACATTTCCTACATGGTTTTGTTTTGTTTTTTTCGGTACTATAGCTTACAGTAAATAATTTCTCCTTCCCTCCTTCCTTCCTTCCTTCCTTCCCTCCCTCCCTCCCTCCCTCCCTCCCTCCCTCCCTCCCTCCCTCCCTCCCTCTGCTTTCTGACCATATTACAATAATGATTAAATAACCGATACCCTTAATGTATGTATTTGACTTGTTGCTAAATGTAACAGTGTGCTGAATTTTAATATTTGATTTCTGATGAACTAGACCAGGCTTAAGCCTTTAGTAGATATCCATATTATGAGTGCCTGAGATACCTCCTTGTATTGTATGCATTAAGTTATTTATTGTCTTTCTGCAAAGTCACTGGGCTACATTGTAAATGCTTTATATGGCATTGTTGTGATCAATTAAAATCAGGTTGGAATCGGGGCCTGTGACAGGAAACATTGGCATGCAATGCATTGCATTGGACTTAGAGGGTATCAAGTATTTTTTTCTACATGCTAATAAAATGGATGTTCATTAAAAATGTAGGAAAAATCTGTAGCTATTTTAGCCCTTCTTGCAGGAATATGGTTACTAATCATTGTGATCTTGCTAAGTCAAAGATTTCTTCAATAAGTGTCTAGATGGAAGATTTTCATCTACTGGCATATTTCAGAATATATAATTACTGCTGTCACAACATTAACTCTTACAACTATTCAGTTATTAGAATTGCATCTAATAAGTCAACTCTTGGAGTTTCTGGTTGAAACTACTCTTTGTAAGGTTTTATTCAGTGTTAGCTCATCTGAAGTTTAGCCTTAAGAGATTGTGCTTTGAGAGAGAAGCCAATTATGTAGAGGCCTGCCTTACAAAAAGGTTGTTGATTGCCCAGAGAAATAATAATGCATGCAGATAAAATGATTGCCCTCAATGTATACCTTAAAGATTCTACTAGACAGCAATGTGCTTGCCATAATAGGAATAATCAAATACAATATAATGGAACATACAAGGAATTGTTTATTTCTTTTGAGACAGCCAGCTCCACTGAATTAAAAGTTTATACAAAAAATCTAATTAAAGATCATATCTGCACCTGGGTGGAGTGACAGAACACTAAAGACAAAAGTAAGGAAGAAGCTGTGGGCAACATATCACTATAAACTTGATGGCAGAACAGAAATAATAGACCAGATTTTTGTGACATCTGTTTGATACATTTATGAAGTCAGCTATTATCAAGGAATACAGACAACTTCATTTGCCCTCTGAAATATTGTTCTGTCTAAGGAGAAATTGCTTATGACTGGAAGAATGATAAACAGTAGATTTAAGAGAAATCAAATGAAGGAGATGCAGACAATACAGAATTCTGGGGCAATAGATATAAGAAATATGTTATAATATTACAGTTTAAGCATTTGTAAACACACATACTTAATTTAATGAACACTTAACAAGTTTAAAAGATTGCTTCATCAAAGATAATTTTGTCTAGGGCAGTTAATCATGTTGATTTTTACCAGATAAACCTGAATTTTAGTATTGTGAGAAAGTCTATTCTTTTTTACTATCTTTATCTCTTTATTTAATAGTGCAGAAAAAAGGAAATTAGATACAATGAAAACCATATGATTCAAGCATCTACAATATTAAACAGCTTTTTATGCATAATTGAATCAATGGCTTAAACCCATTGACTTCAGTGACTTTCAATATGTCTAACAGTTGCCCAACATTATAATGATTGCGTTTACATTCCTAAAACCATGTGGAATTTCTTCCAGGTCAATATTAGGTTTCTTCTCTTTAATTTGCTACTTTGGGATGTCTGCCATATAGACTTAAATATAGTACTAGCATTCTCATTCATGAATTATCAATCAACCTGACACTTGAAAATCAAAGTCTGATTACTGTCTGGAACTGAAAGTCTGAATTGAATTGAAAAGGTGGGGAATATTCTCACTTCACTATATCCAACCCACATGAATTCCCCAATAAATACCCTCAGAAGATTAAAATGAATAATATGAATAATGTATATTGCATTATATACATTGAAACAAGATTTTTTAATAAACTCTTTAAGCAAAAATATCCTGCCTTTATTATTTTTATAAATAACTCAAGCTGGTTATCTAATGCTTCCTCCTTTTCCTATTTTCTCCACAATAACAACCATGTGAGGTGATTTGGCCGAGAGAAAGTGACTGGCCCGAGGTCACCCAGGCCAGCTTTCATGCTTAAAGCGGAACTACTGGTAAAAGTCATAGTCTCCTGGTTTCTAGACAATGCTTTAATCACTAAACCACTGAATCTTAATAAACTTCTTTCAGTTACTACCGTATTTTTTGGAGTATAAGATGCACCAAGATTTTGACGAGGCAATTTAAAAAAAAATGTTTGCACTCTGCAGACCTCCCAAAAACAGCCTGTTTCTCACAAAAATGGGCCTGTTTTTGTCAAAAATAGGGCATGCATAGGTTTTAGGAAGCTTATAGTTCTCCTGGAGGCTGGGGGCCCAAAAATGAGCAAAAAATGGCCCTTTTTGCAAAAGGGGCAGGGTTTTGGGAGGACAAAAATGCTGTATTCAGTGTATAAAATGCATCCAGATTTTCATCCTCTTTTTTGAGGGAAAAGGGTGCGCCTTATACTCTGAAAAATATTGTAATTGCAATGCTTTCTGTGTTATACATCTTCAGAAAGGATGATAATGACTATAACTATTTTTCCTCAAATATTTAACAGGTTATTAAATGCTGGCTTGTAAGCAAACAAATAAACCTTCTTTAATTTTTTGTTTTTAAGAAATACAAGCCTGGACGATGTGATGACATTTTGAAATGGAAGCCACCCAGTCTAAATTCAGTGGATTTTCGTCTGAAACTTGCAAGAGTTGTTGGAGAAGGGTATGTATGTCTTGCATGAGGAACTTATTATCAGAAATGAGCTGCTGGTAAAAAGAAAAAAGCTACAGGCAAAATTGATTAGCATAAGAAGAGATTTATCAGACAAGATAATCATTCTGGTTTCAGAAGCCTAGACCAACACAGGAACAATAGATGAAGGCAATTGCTTGAGAAGGAAGGTGAAGAGAAATAAAAAGTCTGGGCAAAGAGAGACTCAGGAAGAAATTCATATGGTATCTCAATTTTCCCTTTTTTTCATATAGGTACAATTTTTAAAACATTCTGTTGTTTGGTAGGAAACAGATGGATCAAATACTATGAATCCCATAAAAGCGCCAATCTAAAGAGATGGAAAATAATTAACTCAATTCCAGATACTGATGTAAAATAACCAAGTAACTTTTCATCAAGTGCCCAGATCTTGGGGGGATGCTGTGACAGCCAGAACTTGGAACGCTGGTTGTAAGTCTATCTTGTTCAGCATCATTATAACTTCGAATGGTGGCTGAACGAGTAGTCATAACTTGAAGGCTACTTGCATTCTAAAATTCTTAAAAACACCTAAATGCAGTATTGATAAGTCATAATCCTTGTATATAATGCTTGTATATAAATCTGTAAACAATTATTTATTCTATTTTCTTCTTTTAGTTTTGGATGTTTTTCTATCGGACTTGTAAATTTGTTGAAGTTGTCCATAGATGTTGCATAGAGAGTATAGCATTCAGTCACTGAATTGCATTTAGCATCAGTTTGATTTCCCTATCCCTTTTCAAATATGCTCTGGAAAATCCCATTGTATGAGCAGAAGTGTATAATTTATATTACATATATTTTCCTTTGATCATGGCCAATCTTGCTATCGAAAAATTGAAGGTTAAATTCACAAATTTAAATCTTTTTGATTCTACTCTGTTTCTTATTGGGTTTTAACTAGCATCATCACTGTGCTCCAAAGGCAGCTTTATGAACTTGGAATCAATAAAACTGATACAAATGACTGTAGCTCAGATTTTCACATTTAGAGTAATTGTTTCAACAAATTTGAAATTGATAGCAAGGAGAGGTATGCTTGAAAGCAGTGCAGATCATTGCCATCTTATAATTCATGTACTGTCTTATAGGTGTATTTTCTCCCAAGAGCTTCAAATGGGACAGTTTGCATTGGCCGACTAACAAAAAAGTGTAGGTTTTAGCAGTTTCCCATTATTTATGCTTTAACAATACTATCCAGGTTTTTCCTGCTTGATGTGAAGAGTATGAAAGGCTATAGGAAGGCATTCAGTATTTTTAATAGTTGTGCTATTCCTGTGTTATAAATGACACATTGTTGAGGAAACGTTATGTTGATTCTACGAGATTGTAGAACCATCTTTATAAATGATTTTTTTCAAACAATGAGAGGGACATCATTTATGCTAAGGAGATTGCAGCTCAAAAGTAAGCATAAAGAACAAGGAAAGGGAGTGAAAGTACTGAAGACAAAGGCACAATGTCTTCCTATCGTAAAAGTTTTGTGGAAGAGGAAGTTCAGACTTTGCAGAACTCTTCATTTGGAATACGTTTTTTCTATAATGGTTTTAAAATAGAACCATGTCAGAACGAAAAAGGTACAGAGAAATCTGTACTTTTTGATAATAGGAATGTCAAACAATGAAAAAAATGTCAGGAATTTTCTAGCCAGACAGGCACAGACACATATGCGTACACTATACTCTAAATTGTTGTTGTTGTTGTTAGTCACGAAGTCGTGTCTGACCCATTGCAACTCCATGGACAATGTTCCTTCAGGCCTTCCTGTCCTCTACCATCCCCGGGAGTCTATTTAAGCTCACGCTTCGGTGACTCCATCCAGCCACCTCATTCTCTGTTGTCCCCTTCTTCTTTTGCCCTCAGTCGTTCCCAGCATTAGGCTCTTCTCCAGTGAGTCCTTCCTTCTCATTAAATGGCCAAAGTATTTGAGTTTCATCTTCAGGATCTGGCCTTCTAAAGAACAGTCAGGGTTACGATGTAATTATATGTTATACTTTTCAAGTAAATGAATGGTGCTTATTCTCTCTAACCTCTTCCACCCTGACTCCCCCTTTGCTTAATAAATTGTACAAACATTTTCATACCGGCATTTCTTTACAAAACATTTTAGTATCTTAACTGTCTTATTCCTTTCTCTTTGATTCATGTGTTTCTTAGCACAACCTTGATATGCTTACTCTGCTACACAGCCTCATTTTTTTCATTTCTTGGACTGGCTTTAAGCCTAGAGAAGAGAATGGGAAAAGGGAAGACAACTCTTTTCTGAATTTCTTGGAATTGCAGTACCTTTGTCAAAGTCCTTGCTGACTTCTGATCTGTCCTTGCAAACCCTGTTGTCCTTTTCCCCAGCCAGATTGCCTTGCCAATTGCTCTTTCTGATCCTTTTGCTTTTGCTAGTCCTCAACTACAGATTCCTCCTCTGACTCACGCAGCACAAACACAACCTCCCCCACCCCCCCATTACCTAACAGTTCTGTCAATTTTATATATTTTCCCCCAAAGGCAGACATCCCTTCTGTCAGTTGTATTAATTAGGCAGGAAGCTTCTAGTGTCTGTGTGACACTTTGCATGGAACTGGCAAATAGGCAAAGACATAACCTTGAGACTAATTTACAACTCTGACCCAAGCAGGACATCTCATCCTCTACAAAACAATCTGCTCTTCTGTTAACTGAACATTATTACATTACGCTTGATATTGCTTAGCAGTTGGTAGTACTGAATCGCCAATTAAAGAAAGAAACCCAATAGAGGATTGGAATTTACTATTTTGGCTGAAGAATATATCCTTTATATAATATATAGATCAAACTACAATCCAAGACAGTTATTTCGGTTAGCAGCTATTAACTTCAATCACAGATCTTACAAATGATTTTGGATTTGCCAAATTTTTAGAAAAGGTAGATTGTCCCAACTTATTAAAAACGTACAAGAGCCTTGTTAATGGCTTAGTCTTGAAATTAGGTCAAATAAATAAGAAAAAAAATAACTAGATAGATTTTAAAAAATATATTTAATCTATGAAAATGTCACTTTTAAAATTAAAGCTACAGAATTTTAAAAGATAAAATAAGTTACTCATGGCAGCCTACTCATCCATGGAAAAGTATTCAATACAATAAATACTTGATTTAATAGATTAATAGGGAATATTAGGTTGAGTAGGCTGTTAAATCTGAACCACATTATATATAGAGTTCATTAATACAGTTTATATTAACTACAAATTTTGATAACTATTTTTATTCATACACCCATTCTATCTTGTTCCAGTCAGGACTTTATTTTACTTCTGATGTTCTACTTATTATTAATACCAGTTCAGACCTTAATATAGTATTATGTGATATGATATTTCGTATTTGCAATTAGTGACCTTTGTATACCAGGTTCTAATGAATTACTATGCACCCATCCAGTTATGTGGGATATCCATACAACTGTTACCACACTACCTTACATTTTTCTTGTTCTTATATCTGCCTTCCCCCTCCTTTTAAAAAAATAAAATAGAAAAAAGGCACAAATTGCTATAGTGCTGGTTTTTTGTTTTTGTTTGGCTTTGTTTTTAAAAATGAAGCTTTGATGTGTGTTATGATTTACCAGAAGATGAAACTATCACAGCTGAGTAATCTTTGCAGTGGGAAATATACCATTTCATGACAATGATAAATATTGGATGTTATCAACAGATTTGAACTTGCTTAGTTTTATCAGAACTTTACAATATTTTATTATAAAGCTTACTAGTGTTACAAAATTGTATTACCGCAAATAAATCAGCAAGTGGATTTCACTAGAAAAGCTATTGGACATCAATAGCTTGATTAAATTGAATTTAAGAATCTTATCTATACATGGTTCAGTTTTCAAGGCAGGACAATGAACCTCTGTGCCATTTGGGACACTTCACCATTCTATTGAATCTTTGAGATCAAAAAATAAAGGACTAAGTTGAATTTTAAATGTAGAGCATCCTTGCCTCCTCTTCCTTTTTCTAACCAATCATCAGCTACAAAGTAATGGGTTATTCTTCATGGCTTTTGTCTTCCTTAATGTATGCATTCTCTGTTTTATTTTTCACATTACCTCCATTGTTTTCCTGTTTGCTGTTTGCCTAGAGTGTTTCTTTAATTAGAAGCTTCTATTCTGTTTTGCCCCCTATTACTTTGCTTTAGAATAGTTTTTGACATTATATGTAATTATGTATTGTGGGTTACTCCATAATAGCTCTTTCCTCTCAGCTGTAACATATAAATAAAACCCAGATTCTGCGTTGATTGCTGTGATTTTGCATTTACCACAAAGTTGTTATTACCTGTGATATTAAGAATTATCTTCATGATTAAAAAAGATGGTTTTGGTTTGTTTTTAAAATATATTTCCTCTAATAGACCAATAAATACAATATGAAGACATTGAATTTATATAGAAATGGACAAATATACTTCTACATACTTTAAACTGTGAAAAAACTACGTTTCAATATGTTTATTGAATTTTTAAGATTTAACTTTTTTATTAGTATCAAAGTATAAAATACGAAGAAAAGTATGTAAAAGTAAGAAAAGAGAGGAAGGGGAAGGAAGGGATATAGTATAGTATAATGGGAGAAAAAGAAAAACGCTCCAACTTTCAACTCTCTTTAGCACAGTAGACGGTAACAACAATACAACCACAACTTTGAGGTACTCAGTATGTTTATTGAATTGGAATACATTACAATATTGAATACCTGAAATGATTTTATAGTCCTTCTGCTTGGTGATAGAATGCATAAAGAGGGAGCAAAGTAAAATTCATATTGCTATCTCAGTTACTAAACTGGATATAAAACTTAACAACTAGAAAAAATTTTCCAGTCTTTCAATGCAACTTATGCTTTTATGATGAGACTTGAATATACAAGACAATTGCTTTCTACTGTACTACATTTTAAAGAGGAATTATTTTAAGTTGTATAAATGTCCTTAAATAAAGTTAGGTCAATATGAGGCGAATTGAATAATCATTTATCAGGCACCAGCTTTTGTGTCCATGCATACATTTTAAGAATTTCAAGTATTTCATAGAATAGTGGAAGAAAGCATCAAGATAAATTTGCTAATACCATGTCTATTTTGGCAAATATGTTGTTAATTTAGAAGCATATTTAAGTCCTAGTTTTAAGCTTTATTCAAAAAGGCAAAAATTAGTTTTAAATCCCCATTAACCAAGAATTAAAAGTAACCCATTTAACATGGGAAAGGGGAGGACATTTGTACAAATTCTTATGGATAGTTGCTTGGAAACCAGGGTAGATTTGATTTAAACTGTTAGAAGGGAAGATTCAAATTTAATGATTTAAATCATGATTTTAGCTACTGTTCTGGAAGATATTTCCATTTCTAGTTAAAAGTGCATTTGTTTGATGACAACTTTGACAGTGAGATGTAAATTTCATTTCTAGAAGGTACATTTAGCATATAGAGTAATATTGATTATTTTTAGATGAATTGCCATTAAAATTGAATTATATTTTAGTACTCACGCTCCTTTAAGAGCTTTACAGCTGGAGCAGCAGTTCTCATAATGATGCTTCATTTGGGCAAACAGATCTTCTATTTTGTTGCACTATTGCATTTTCATGCTTGCTTCTCTTGTTCTCAAGTACAAGTAGTTGAATTTCATCAAAATATTCCCAGATGGAATCTGTTTTACATAGTAGGGTTGTTTTATGCATGTTTATGCATTAAATTGTTTTTTATCTTGACTTCTTTAATTTACAGCAGCTGAAGTGGATTTCTAGAATAAAGTCATGCTATATTTGATATATGTTAGCTAGATAAACCTAAATTTGGACTTCTAATCGGTAAATCTTGAAGCAAGATATTATACTTTAATGATGTGCTCTAGCTGTCATTCTTTTGACTACACATATAACCCTTGACTTACAACCATTCAAAGTTATGATGGCACTAAACAAATGGCGGGATTGATTGATCTTCAGAGTTTTGGTCATCTCAACCACCCTACAATCATGGTATCGTGACCATTTGGCAAATGGCTTGCAATGCCCTGTGATAACATGATTGCCATTTATGAAATTACCTGCCGGCTTCCCCAGAAAGTCAGTGGGGAAGCTGGCAGGGAAGATCAAAATCCACTAAGGTAAATCTCCCCTAATCGCGCATCTTTCCCCAGCCCTTCTGCGCTTGTACTGCATCAGCCATTTTCACATTCTTCCCAAGCCTTGCTGTGCCTTCCTCACACCTCATGCCATCCTACACCTGGCAATTTATTTATCTGCCTGCTAGCCTGCTTACAAGCCACCTGAGATTTTCAACTGGCTTCCCTACTGACTTGATTGTTGCCTTGGAAATTGCCTAGTCTAACATGGGATTCCATTAACATTTAGTAACAGAAATTCTGACCCAGTTGCCTTTGTAAGTTGAGAACTACAGGCTATTGTTGCTTATTGTTCATATGACCAATATTAAATGTAGTTGCAATGTTTGCATGCTATGTAGCATCAGCAGGCATTTGGCCATGTGCCTAATTCATAATAAACTCTAATGATTAATGGAAGTCCTTTAGTCAAGCTAACTTGAATAAAGTTTTCCATCTTTGCAAATATCCCAAAATCATTTAAATTAACATTTGAGCTAGTAGATTATTGAGGTTTGCATCAACATAAAATACAGTGTGTGTGTGTATACGCATGTATGCGTGTGTCTGTCTATCTATCTATCTATCTATCTATCTATCTATCTATCTATCTATCTATCTATCTATCTATCTATCTATCTATCTATCTATCTATCTATCTATCTATCTATCTATCTATCTATCTATCTATCTATCTATCTATCTATCTATCTATCTATCTATCTATCTACCTACCTACCTACCTACCTACCTACCTACCTACCTACCTACCTACCTACCTACCTACCTACCTATCTCTTGTGAAAGTGACATAGTTAATGCTTGTCCTTGCTAAAATTTCTAGGCCAGTCAGGTTTGTTTTTAGTTAAAGGATTGGTCAACTTTGTATTTAATGTTTACTACAAGAATAATGATTCTGCTCTAATGGGATTGAATTGGGCTTCTGTACCGGCATTTGTTATTGAGCTTTTTGTTTTCTAGTCTATCCTGTTTTTTCATTCCCTTATGTAAGAGTGATGTTCCAAAATAATAAATGAACACTCGATGAAATGGACTGGAGCCCAGGGATACAGAAATAACATCCTGTAGCTAATTAGATTAACAACATGCTATCATTTATATGAGCTGCTGGTTGTATATCAACACTGCAATTCTTTAAGGTAGCAGTTTAACTTGTTCAAAAGATAAGGATGGAACAGTAGATGTCCCACTTATACACACAAAGGATAGCTTTACAGATTAAAAAGCTACATTTATCATTTCAATTTTACATCCAGTTTTTCCTTCCTTATTTTGATCTCTTCCTGCTCAGAAGGTAAGAGATCAGGATAAGAAGAAAGCAACTACAATATTAATCAGATCAACTCTTCAGATAACATAAGTATTGCTTAAAGAGAACAAGAGAAAATATACTTTTAAAATAGTCAGATGATGCAACTATTTAATAATAAGAGATTGTTTAATATTCCGTGCTTGTAGAAATACATTGTTGTCATCCTTCATTGTTTTGCAGATTTCAGCAATCTGAAAAACTTTTGCTTTAGTCTGTCAAACGTTTGACAGAATGAAAACAATTTATCTGATTTGTGAATTAAAATCAGAATAAGAATTTAAAATTGCCAGACCAAGAAACATGAAAAATACTGTGGAGAAACTATGGATTATTCTCATATTTCCTGTACATTTTTTGTTGAGGACAAAAGTTACTTACATGGGGATGAAATGGAAGGGGGAATTGAGACTTCACCAAAATGTAGAAGATTCTAACAATGGCTGTTAGATGAAATAATAATCTCCCTAAGGAATGAGAGAGGATCAATTCTTTGAATAATTTATAAATAGTATGGACAAAGTATTCAACACACTATAATGAAACTGTCAGGTGAAAGTAAAGGCATGTGGTGCTATTTATTATGCTGTTCTTTAAAAAAAAATATTTCCAAGGTTAAAATACACAATCAACAAAAAAAATTACGAAAGATACAAAACAGAAAAAACTGTCCTTTTTCATTTGTATTATTCTTAATAATACTTATATATGAGAAGGAATATGACCCTTTAACTCTGACATACTGAGTTATGTGGAAATATACTTACTCCTTTATGGATTTTCTGAATGTTTGCATATCTTTCCCTTAAATATTATCAGTGAAACTTAATCTGACTCCTAATGGTACATTAAGGAAATACGATATGAAAGCAAAGAACATGAGAGTTTGTGCTTGTTTCATTTATATCACATCATATTTGCCCAAAATATAATGTTTCCGTGTGAAAAAGCAATGACCCTCCCATCCAGTTGATTCCATTCTCACTATAGCCAATTTATATTTCAAACAAAGAGAAATATACTTTTCTCTTTGTAAATATGGAAAACAAACTTTTCCATATTTACATTTTGATTAATTTCAATTAAGAATCTTAAATTGGATTTTTGAGTTTTGGTGCTCAATTAGCTAAAAACACAATTTCTTTCTGGATTGCATGGGAGAAAATGATTTGGAAAATAACTAGAACCTGTGTAAAACAATATTTAAAACAACCAAAAGAAGAGAAAACTAATTAAAATGTTCTTGTATAATCTACAGAAGCCTATCTAATAGCAAAAGCAACTATCATGGACTATTTTATGTTTGTTTTCTTATCTATATAAATAAAAATGTAAAATAGTTTGTACGAATCCACTAATCTCAAAAACTACTGGACCGATTTACCTCAATATTTCACACAATGTTCACAAGGACTTCGGATAATAGAATACCAACTCATTTTGTGCCTACTACACATGTATCGTGTGCAAAGTACACACATGTAAAATGTACTCAGTGAAAATGTGAGAATTCCCTGTAGCCACGCCCATCAGACTGCTTTTCAACTGTCAGTGTTGGAAGAGGCCTCATATGGAGGCCTCTGAGGGCCAAAAAGGCACTGGGATAGCAAACTCCCAGGTGGCCCATAGAGAGGGGGGGGGGGGAGAAATACTGCTCAAGACTGTTCTCTGAGGTAAAAACACAGAGGCAGGCAGCTGCTTTAAACTGTTTAATACGAACTGAACCAAACTGTAACAAAGAACCACCCATCTGACAGCAAATACAGTTTAATAAAAGAGGGACTAGGGGAGACATGATAGCAGCCTTCCAATATCTCAGGGGTTGCCCCAAAGAAGAGGGAGTCAAACTATTCTCCAAAGCACCAGAGGGCAGAACAAGAAGCAATGGGTGGAAACTAATCAAGGAGAGAAGCAACTTAGACTGAGGAGAAATTTCCTAACAGTTAGAACAATTAACCAGAGGAACAGCTTGCCTCCAGAAGTTGTGAATGCCCCAACACTGCAAGTCTTTAAGAAGATGTTAGATAGCCATTTGTCTGAAACGGTATAGGGTTTCCTGCCTAGGCAGGGGGTTGGACTAGATGACCTCCAAGGTCCCTTCCAACTCTGCTATTGTATTATTGTATTACAGTAGGTAGGTAGATAGGGGAATAGAGAAAGAGGGAGAAATACAGTTTAATAAAAGAAGGACTAGGGGAGACATGATAGCAGCCTTCCAATATCTCAGGGGCTGCCACAAAGAAGAGGGAGTCAAGCTATTCTCCAAAGCACCTGAGGGCAGAACAAGAAGCAATGGGTGGAAACTAATCAAGGAGAGAAGCAATTTAGAACTGAGGAGGAATTTCCTGGCAGTTAGAACAATTAACCCAGTGCTTCTCAAATAGTGGGGCGGGGCCCCCAGGGGGGGCGCGAGGCTCTGTAAAGGGGGGCGCGTTTGACCTCGGCAAAGGATTTAATTTTTTTAAAATTTCTAATGCACTTTAAATCTTTTCTGCTACAGTTAATAAAGCTATTCTTTGTTGTAAATTGATCCACATTTCTTTCTTTTTTTATTCTCTTATACGTTAATGATACAGTGTTATGCAGAGGTGTACTTATAACAATTTTATAGACAAATGATACTATTTACAGTCGCGCGGGGGGCGCGAAATGTTTTCTTCTTCCTAGGGGGGGGCATGACAGAAAATAATTGAGAAGCACTGAATTAACCAGTGGAACAGAATTTGCCTACAGAAGTTGTGAATGCCCCAACACTGCAAATCTTTAAGAAGATGTTGGATAGCCATTTGTCTGAAATGGTTTAGGGAGTGATGGGTAACCTTTTTTGGCTCGCGTGCCAAAAGCAGGGGGAGTGCAGGGGCGATGTGCACAGGTGTGCCACATCCATAATGCTATGTGCATGACCCCTGCATTTGGCATGCTTTTAACGTCCTCCCCAGGCTCCAGAGGCTTTATAGGAAGGCTGTTTTCACCCTCCCCCCACCTCCAGAGGGCAAAAAATGGCCTCAAAAGAAGGCCTAAATCAGCTGGCCAGGGCACATATGCACACTGAAGCTGACAGGGCAATGCCTCGCATGCCCTAAGAAATGGTTCCATGTGCCACCTGTGGCACCCGTGCCATAGGTTCACCATCATGGGTATAGGGCTTCCTGCCTAGGCAGGCAGTTGGACTAGATGACCTCCAAGGTCACTTCCAACTCTGCTATTGTATTATTGTATTACAGTAGGTAGGTAGATAGAGGGATAGATAGGGAGAAATAAGGTAGGTAGGTAGGTAGGGTGATAGATAGGGAGAAATACAGTAGGTAGGTAGGTAGGTAGAGGGAGAAAGGAAGAAATATAGTAGGTAGGTAGGTAGGTAGGTAGGTAGGTGGATAGATAGGGAGAAATACAGTAGGTAGGTAGGTAGAGGGATAGAGAGGGAGAAATACAGTAGGTAGGCAGGTAGGTAGGGGGATAGATAGAGAGGGAGAAATACAGTAGGTAGGTAGGTAGGTAGGTAGAGGGAGAAAGGAAGAAATGCAGTAGGTAGGTAAGTAGAGGGATAGACAGAGAGGGAGAAATACCGTAGGTAGGTAGGTAGGTAGGTAGGTAGGTGTATAGATAGATAGGGAGAAATACAGTAGGTGGGTAGGTAGGTAGGTAGGTAGAGGAATAGAGAGAGAGGGAGAAATACAGTAGGTAGGTAGGTAGAGGGATAGATAGAGAGGCAGAAATACGATAGGTAGGTAGCAGTGGTGGGTTTCAATTTTTTTTAGAACCTACTCTGTAGGTGTAGCCTATTTTGTGGGCGTGGCTTGGCAGTCATGTGACAGAGTGGGAGTGGCCACCCTTTAAAATGTGGTGAAACTCATTTAACAACGCTCTTGCTTAGCAACCAAAATTTTGAACTCAATTGTGATGATAAATTCTTTCTTTCTTTCTTTCTTTCTTTCTTTCTTTCTTTCTTTCTTTCTTTCTTTCTTTCTTTCTTTCTTTCTTTCTTTCTTTCTTTCTTTCCTTCCTTCCTTCCTTCCTTCCTTCCTTCCTTCCTTCCTTCCTTCCTTCCTTTCCTTTCCTTTCCTTTCCTTTCCTTTCCTTTCCTTTCCTTTCCTTTCCTTCCCGTTGGGTCACTGGCAGCGGCGGGCCAGATTTACTTCCAGGTATGCCGGTGGAACCCCCTCTCACCGGTTCTCTAAATTTCACGAACCGGCTCTCGCGAGTAGGTGCAAACCTGCAGAAACCCACCACTGGTAGGTAGGTAGAGGGATAGATAGGGAGAAATACAGTAGGTAGGTAGGTTGGGGGTTATATGGTGGTTGTGTGTATGTGTGCAGGTGTAGATCTACACACAGATTGGTTGGCCATTTAACCAGTCTGGGCCACAGCAACTCGTGGTCGGGTATAGCTAGTGCTAAATAAATGTGTTGCTCTTTTCATAGATGGTTTTTTTTCATATGATAATCTGATAAAAATGAATTTTAGCCATTTATTCTGAAACTTAAATATTCTGACAAGTAGCAGGAATAGGATGGGGATACTATATTAGCCACAACAAGGATATAGATAGATTAAACCAGGGTGGGCAATTGATTTTTCCAAGGAGCCACATGAGAAAACTGGGACTGTTGTGGAGGGCCAAACCAATAGGGCTGTGAAGGTGCATAGGTATGCACACAAAGACATAATTGGGGGGGGGGGGGGATAGCAGTTGCCTTCAAAATAAAAGCAATCCACAAAGGCCAGACAAGGAGGCTAGGTGTCACCTGGGGGCCATAAAATGCCCAGGTCTGGATTAAATGCAGCAACCATTTTAATTTGCTGTGGATACTTAAAAGTCTAAATAGAAGTTTGAAATCTAAAGATCTGGATAAATGTATGAGTTACCTGTTTCAGTAGCTGCCTTTCTTTGGAGGATTGGGGTCTTTATGAGATAATACGGGATACCTATGATAGCTTCTATATAGGCATGTTTCTAAGTATGCCTCTGAGGAAAGTCTTTACAAAAGAACTTTGGCCATTTTCTTACATTTGAATCTATGTTGGATCTCTGCATGACCTCTTTCACAGATCTTTTAGAATCATGCATTGATCATTATCAGCCAGTAAGTGTAACAATTTGAAAGTCTGATCTCCATCTTTCGGGAAGGGAAAATTATTTTAATACTTGGATACTAAATTATTCTAATACTGGCTAAGAAGTGCCATATAATTTAGAAAATTGTACTCTTGTAAGAATTTTATATTTATTCCAAACATGTAACCTTTTTTTTTTTGGTTAAGTACTCATTTTTATAGAAATAATGATTGTGAGTTTTGTCCATTCCTAATCAGCTCATGCTTTGATAAGCATAATAATTACTTTTCTAGAGGTTGCCTTTTGACAAAAATACCAAGCATGAACTTTGGTATATTACTAGATTTTTATACTATTACTTCAGTTCTGGGTGTATTAACTAAAATATACAGTATATATGGGGCAGGATAGATTACTTTACTTATCAAATCATGCACATGCTATTAAGACAGCTTTTAATTAGACATTTTCTTTTTTTAGGCTTCTCCCACGGAATGTTGGATTGCTTTATGTTGGAAGTTTAGATAGACCTTTTGCAGAAATTAAGGTAATAATTAACTTTGTAAGTTTTTACTTAGGTAAAATTATGATGCTTTGTCTGTGTGTGACTGTGTGTGTGTTGTACCATTCACATGCTCAGCTTTGCAACTTTGTGAAAAATAATCAACTTATTTTAAAACATTTTGATAAAGTATTTATACTTTTATGTTCTTTACTTTCTTAAATCCATTTGGTAGAATTAGATACTCATCTTTTTCATGAGGATTAAATAATTCCAGATTAATCTCTATATTAGGAGCCCTGGCAGCGCAGTAATTAGAATGCAATATTGCAGACTAACAGTCTGCTAACAGTCTGGAGTTTGATCCTGACAGGGCTCAAGGTTGATTCAGCTTTCCATCCTTCTGAGATTGCTAAAATGAAGACCTAGATTGTTGGGGGCAATATGCAAATAATGCTTTAACATTGTAAACTGCTCAGAGAGTGCTGTAAAACGCTATGGGGTGGTATATAAGCCTAAAAGCTATTAGAATTGCTGTAATTATTGTAGAGAGAATAATAATTCTGTCACAAAGAGGAAGACAATCGCTATTTTCACTCTTGCTTCCTAGCATCTTATATTTAAGACATGCTGCCTACAGTTCTAGGTGTACTAAAGAGTTATCAAGATTAGTACCATTAATAGCTTAGTAATCTATTTACCCAATCCTCTTTCAAAACTGACTAAATTTCTGGTTATCAATTGGTCTAATGGCAGCAAATCCCATAGTTTAGCTATGCATTGTATAAGCAATGTTTAACTTCTGGATGTCAATACATTTTATTTTAAGAAATGATCCTAAATTTTGAGAAGGAGCAAAACCACTCTAAATTTACAGATAGTTTGTTTTCCTCTGAGAAAGATTGAAATAGCCTCATCCCCAATTATTATTAGCTGTTTTGTTATGTGCATATTCCATTTTAAGGGATCAAATCTTTATATACATGCTCCAGGGATATGAGCATAATTAATCAGGTGGTTCTTGATACTCTTTTTTCCCCTCTCTTCACATTCAGATTCTTTTAACCATGTTATGAAAATATTTAATTTTTGTGAAACGGTTTCCAAATCTTTGTCATTTACTTCTTTAATAAAGCAATTAGAAGAGTCTATATTTTAAGGGAAACTTTATCTGGAGTGCCAAATATTATAAGAAAAAATTTCCAGACCAAACGAGAATCCTGTTGAAATGATACCAAGATCACCTGGCTATGATTAAGTCAAAGACAAAGTTATACAACATTTAAAAAATATAACACTAGCACGATCGTTTAATTCATAGGAAACTGACTGGAATCTTGTCTGAATGAAATTGCTTTCAGATCACTTCATGTTGAAATAACAGATCTGCAGGATTTAACTGATGATTTCCATAACAACGTTTGAATGTGAGATAGTTAATAAAAGACATATTTCATAGTTGCCAACCTTGGCTACTGAAAACATACCATAATTAGTCTTTGGAGATTATGTTTATTCTTTTGGTATACTGCAGCCAGACGAAAAGATATAAAACTGAGAGCATGTGATTAAATCTCTCTCTTCTTATAGTAGAATGTTCCTATGCAGGCAAGTATTATACCATAGGGAAAGGAGAACTGCTATCGTGCCAATCTGGGTCTTTGTTAGGAGCAGAAACCAGCTCATGCATACTATTACATATAATTATCATAAAATTATGGGCTAGAAATGGAAGAGTCATGCTGTTGCATTTTAGACAGCATATTCGTAATAAGCTGTAATAAAATAAGCGTTTTGAATTGGATATAAGAATAGGCCTTACTTGCAATTACAAACGTGTGTTCAATTGAAATACTTTTGAAGCTCAATTTAACAAAGCAAACACATTTTCTGGCAGTTTAGCATAATTGTTTCCATGGTTGAAATCTCGTTTGATTTAAAAAAAAAAACACTTGAATAACTGCTGGGAAGCAAAGCACAGTTGAGGAAAACTATTTCAATTACCTGGTTTTTCAGTTTTATGTGAAACAGTAAATAACAGTAAGTGTCAAAGGATACCTGTTTATTTTTTCCATACTTTAGATGTGATTTAAATCATGGGTCCCCAACCCCCGGGCCGTGGACCGGTGCCGGTCCATGACTTAATAGGAACCAGGCAGCAGGGCTGGAGAGGAGGAGGAGGAGGGAGGAGGAGGCAGCCCCCTGGGCACAGCGCGCACCGGATGTGGGAGAGCGCAGGCGCGGCCGTTGGAGGCCCTAGAGGGCCGAGTGAGCTGACTCCCTCCCGCATACGCATGCGCCGCCTGTTCCCCCTCAACCCCGCTCCTCCTCTACGCCAGCTGGTCCACAGAATTTTCTTTAAAATGAAACTGGTCCCTGGTGCAAAAAAGGTTGGGGACCCCTGATTTAAATGATTCGTTCATATGTATAAATTGTCATTTTAATGAGACATTTTAATTCTAAATGCTATATATAGGATATTTCACTTAATATATAGGGCAGACTGCCGTTAACATAATAATAATAATAATAATAGTTTAATTTCTTGACCGCTCCTCTCCCCGTAGGGACTCGGAGCGGTGCACAGGGAAACTAAAAACCATAAATATACAATCAAGAACATCTTAAAAACAAATTAAATAGTACCTGTGCTAAAATACCCAATCTAAACTAAAATTCCCACTATACACTAAAACCCCATAGAGAGAGACTACCCCAGACCGGCCAAGCAGAAAAAATATGTTTTTAATTTCAGACGGAAGGAGCGGAGGTCCGTGGTCGTTCTAATGTCGGGGGGAAGGTCATTCCAGAGGGCAGGGCCCGCCACAGAGAGAGCCCTTCCCCTGGGCGTCGCCCGCTGACAAAGTCTAGTGGACGGCACCCGGAGAAGTCCCTCTCTGTGGGAGCGAATCGGCCGTGAGGAAGTATGGGGCAGGATCCGATCCCGCAAGTAGCTAGGTCCCGAGCCATGGAGCGCTTTAAAGATGATAATTAGTACCTTGAAGCGCACCCGGAAGACGACAGGCAGCCAGTGCAGCTCGCGCAGGAGAGGTGTTACATGGGTAAACCTAGAGGTACCCAGGATTGCCCGCGCGGCTGCGTTCTGGACCATCTGCAGTTTCCGGGTGCACCTCAAGGGAAGCCCCATGCTTCCCTTGAGGTGCACATCAAACGTATATACAGTGACAGATCAGTGGCACATCAAACGTATATACAGTGAGAGAATTGAAATCTATATTTGCTGCTTGATAAGCACACCATTTTTATATCTATGGATTTATAAGTCACTTTCATTGATTTTAAGTATATATTTAAAATGACAAGCAATGGCTTGTCATTCTTTTTCAGGAACATTACAAACGATTGCTAACACAATATTAGAGTTAGCAAGAGTTCTACTTTCTGTGGCCCTGCAAATTATTTATAATGTATTTGGCAGGGGCGTGCGGGAAACAGGAGCATTCTCCCTTCCAGTTCCTTAGAAGAAGATGCTTTTGTTAGCACATACATAATCAGTCCCCCCTCCTCTGTTCCCCATTAGCAGCAAGCCACCAACATTTAGTGGCATAATGCACTGCTGATTTTAGTGTGCAGTTAAGGGGAAGGAGTTGAAAGAAGCCTCCTATACTGTTAAAACATCTTTAAAAGTATAATTACATTTCAGATATTTGGTCCCTGCCTTTCTAGTAGTAGCATCATCGCATCACCCTTCTTCCCTGCAGCCATACAGCTATGAAGTAAACAAGTAGAGTCCCAGGCACCAAAAGAAATGGATTCCCTGCTGTTTTAACAGAAACATGTATTGGATTTCCTCCATGCTATGCCAACTGGGAGGCTGTGTTTGACGAAGAGGGCCTACATTGTTTTATTATCTAAAAGGATTTAAAATGATGAAGGACAGCATATTTTAAATTAAAGAGTAGAACTGAAAGAATGTATTATCTTACACCGCTGAATTGCTCAATTACTGTGGCAGTTCAGCTGTTCCTACATCCTGATTTGGGGGCAGCTTTGCAAAATATATCTAACCGTTATTTTTAAAATATATTTGGGGTATAGTATTATATAAACATTTACAGATAAAGAGTCCTTGTTTTTTCTTTTTTCTTTTTGGGGAGTCTTCTCAGTGTACATACAAGCAACAAGTGATAAATCATAATCATAAAATGCAATCATCATAAATCATAGGATACAAACTCAGTGATAATCATGGGATACTAAATAAGCAAATAGCATAAATCATAATAGGATACTAAATAAAGACAATCAACATAAACCCTGAGATACAAGCAACAAAGTTATAAGACACCAAGGAAACAGGTAATAGGAAAGATAAGAAGGATAATAGGTAATACAGCCCTACTATGTGGTTGTTTAGCATAGTGATAACATGAGGGAAAACCTGATCATTGTGTCTAGTTTTGGCTTGCAATACCCTATAGCCATAATGGCGAACCTATGGCACGCGTGCCATAGGTGGCACATGGAGCCATTTCTGAGGGCACGCAAAGGTGTTGCCCTGTCAGTTCCAGCACGCATGTGCATACTGGCCAGCTGATTTTTGGCCTTGATTGTCAGCCGTTTTTCACCCTCCAGAGGCTTCAGGGAAACCTCCTGAAGCCTCCAGAGGGAGAAAAACAGCCCAATGGGCAACACGGAAGTCTGTTCCTGAACTTCTGGCTTGCATGTTGGGCTGTTTTTCACTCTCCCCAGGCTCCTAGAAAGCCTCTGGAGCCTGGAGAGAATGAAACATGGACCTACTGAGCCCATCAGAAGTTGGAAAACAGGCCGTTTCTGACCTCCGGGGAAGGAGCATGGGAGGCCGTTTTTGCCCTCACCAGTCTCCAAGAAAGCCATGCCCGCATGCGTGGGACAGCACGGGGGGTCACGTGCATATGCACAGGGAGCACAGCACAGGGGGCATTAAATTATGGGGGCGGGCACACAGGCGCGCGCAATAGCATGCACATGTTTTTGGCACCCGAGGAGAAAAAGGTTCGCCATCACTGCCCTATAGTGTGGTCTTGAGGGAAGGAGTTGAAACAGTTTATGTACAGGATTTGAGGGGGTCTATAGATATTTTCACAGCCCTCTTTCTGGCTTGTGCAGTGTACAGGTCCTCAATAGAAAGCAAAAGCTCTGGAAATAGTGACATGACTGTTTTTCCGCATTAAAGGAGGAAAAGGAGGAAAAGGTGACGGCCTCGTCTAGTAATGTATCAAGTGGCCCGTGAGGATTAATTTAAAAAAACAAAACAAAACACACACACACAATGTAGCCCATTTCCAAAGATTGCTTGTTCCTGTTTTAATGGATAAGAGAAGCTGAGAATTCTGGAGGATCTGCTTCACAAAACAAGAACCATCTTTTTACTGATGGCTGGAATTGATGAATCTAAGCCATCCTAATTTTTACAACAGTGTTACTTTCTGATATAACTCAGTCGTGATTTGTAGATTGGACCAGTAATTATAGTAGATAGCGATCACATAAATTACATGGGGGGGGGGGGGGAGAAAGGAATGTTTTCTCCCCCTCCCCTCCTTCCAAGCATATTCAGAATAATTATAGAAACATGTCATTGTTTAAACTGATCAGCACTTTCTGTTAGGAAAATGCATTTAGGTCGTTGTTCTGGCAGATGTTATCATTTTCTGGAAAGATCTTCCAGATTGTTAATGAATGGCCAAGCAAGTACATAGATAGTTAGTTAATCCCACTTAATTGTCACTGTGAAATAGAGCAAGCACATAATTTTCTGCTATTTTAATTCTGTGAACACCATAAGAATGATAAATTGTGACACAGCCTTATAGAGAATGCTGATTTGTGAAAGTCGTTGACTACAATAAACTTTCTTCCCTTCCGTTTTCCTTCTCAAACAGGTGGTTCACTAACATCTTTTTCTTCTTTAATAAGGAAAAGAATGGATGGACTTAGCTAGCTAGAGATAAATTTTACCTGGCAGTGATTTCAAGTTAATATGCATTTTCAAGTCATTACGTATCCTAACATTTTTTCTGTTGGCAATCATACTCACTGTGGATTAGGAAAATGTATATTTTCCTGAATGTGACTAGCTGATTTCACAACTGTAAAACCTCTGGCTGAGATACATTTCTGTGAAATATATGTGGTATGCTATAAAAAAGATTATGGATGGACACATTGGGCAGTTAATCGTAGTAACAAAATGATTCTAACCCTATTTTGTGGTGGATAAATTGTTGGATAAAACTCCCAACATTTCTCATGATGTCACTTCTGCTAAAAAGGTTTAAATTCAATGACCCACCAGAAATCAATATAGTTGCTATAGTCAGTGGTGGGATTCAAACATTTTTACTACTGGTTCTATGAGTGTGGCGTGGCTTGGTGAGCGTGGCAGGGGAAGGATACTGTAAAATCTCCATTCCCACCCCACTCCAGGGGAAGGTTACTGCAAAATCCCCATTCCCTCCTGATCAGCTGGGACTTAGGAGGCAGAGAATAGATGGGGTGGAGTCAGTCAGAGGTGCTATTTACCAGTTCTCCGAACTACTCAAAATGTTCGCTACCTGTTCTCAAGAACTGGTCAGAACCTGCTGAATACCAACTATGGCTACACTGGTGGTCATGTGCATTACTGGTGTGTGTACATGGGACTGGGGGGGGGGCAATAGGGTTAAAAGGAAACAGTTGTGATGATTAAATTTAAATAAATTTAAATTACTACAGAAATGATAATGATTTAAAATTAAGAGAATGGGAAAAACATTTGGAAGTGCATTTGAGAATTTGTAAAATTTCATTAGAACAAAATAAAACCTTGCTACTTCAACAGTAGTGTTACTAGCTACTGGAGATATTAGTTAAGCTGAAATACTTCTGTAGGCATGAAGCAGGCATTGAGAACCCTGGCATTCTACTGTAATGAGGAACAATTTATAATCAATTATGATAAATCCAAAGTTCTAGGGGTTTTTTTAACAAAAGAAAAAAAGCACACGGACAATTGGTTCCCATGAATTAAAGCAGGTCAGATATTTTAGTATTTGGGCATAGTATTTCAGGCCTCCAGGAAATTAACAACAGGTAAATTATGCCACTTCTATTGCTCAAAATTAAATTTTATAGGCAACAGGGCATATTACATTCCAGCAGCAGTTAAATTGTTTACAGCTAAAACAGTTGCCCAACTATTATATGGGATACAACTTAACCCACACACAAATCCGACCATTTATGAAGACATTGAAATTTCCTTAGGACTTCATCCCCAGTGCAGTATTGAGGCTTGAAGCTAATGTATTAAGACTCAGGCCTGGTCTAGGATTCTAATCTCAGTATTTAGAATCAAATTTGATCAGTGACTAAAACGCTGAGCTGTCAATGAGAAGGTCGGCAGTTCAGCGATTCGAATCCCTAGTGCTGCATAACAGAGTGAGCTCCCGTTACTTGTCCCAGCTTCTGCCAACCTAGCAATTCGAAAGCACTTAAAAAATGCAAGTAGAAAAATAGAGACCACTTCGGTGGGAAGGTAACAATGCTCCATGCGCCTTTGGCATTTAGTCATGCTAGCCACATGATCTTCGGACAGTGCTGGCTCTTCGGCTTAGAAACGGAGATGAGCACCACCCCTAGAGCCGGAAATGACTAGCATGCATGTGCGGGGGAACCTCTACCTTTACCTTGATCCTACAGGCCTGATGTCTCTGCTCGTGACATGCAGCTACCAATCTCATTGGCTCTGTATCTGTAGCTGAACTTTGCAGTTGTGCTTATCCTGAATCTTTAAGCCAATTAACCCTGGAGACGGCCAAGTTAATAGTAGAAGAGAGAATCAGGGACATTGGTCATCCAAATGATGTCACCAGTGAATGCCTTTGGAATTCTATCGCCGATTATTGGGAAGACCCAAGTCCTTTACTTCGGGGTATCTATACAATCAGAAACTACTTCCTTCTGTTTCTTTTCCTTTTTTTCAGTTTGTACATTTGGCTTTGGCTTTCCCTTTTTTCCTTTCTTTTCTTTACATTAATTCTTGTTAGGTTTTATCTGCTGTTTAAAATTCTTAATAAAATGTATATGAAAAAAACAAAGAAATATTATAAAATATTGACTTGGGACAAGATTAGGCTATTCATTTTCACTCTAGTACAGAAACCATTTCTCACATAATGAAAATAAGAATAGCATGGGTTTTGTTTAGAAAAATAAAACATGTTCAACAAGAGAGGTTACCATAGCTACTCCAAAGTTTTGCATGGCTAATAAGGTGCACAAGATAAAGTATCCAAAACAAATAAAATGTTAAGTGGATGCAAGTAATTGTATGATTTAGTGTTAATCTAATAGTAAAATACAGCTTGAAATATATCTGCTTATGGTTTAACTTTTTTTAATAAAACCAACCCTGGAAGCATTCAGATTATTTTATTATAAAGGCACTAGGAGAAGTTTATGGCATTTCTGATTCATAAATGTGTTAAATTATAATTCCCTGCAGCCCCAGTCAGGATATTAATGGAAATGAATATTGGAAGCTACAGTTATCAACATCTGTAGGCCATCGATTTCCCATCGGTTACTTAGTTTTCACACAGATGGAAAGCGCTTTTGTAACTTACATCAGTGGGGAATTTTATCATTGTAAATGTGTACAAACTCATACTTTTTTCGTGATCATAATTATTGTTAATTTGAGAAGAAATAGGATTACAGAAATGTTGGACAATTTTAAATGTTGATTGTAGTATAAGTTTACTGATTCAAATGACAAATATAATTTATTTAAACAGCTAAGTGGTTAGTTTTAGGAGCTTATGGAATATATTCTTCTGACGAAATAACACAATAGACACAATTGTCTGAGTCCTATTTGATATTCTATTTCTGTAGGTGTACTGTAATACATCTAAAATAAAACATCTTGTGATTTGAACAGAAGTGCTTTGCATTTCTGCATTCTAGGTTTTTCTCACTTAAAAAAAAATTATACGCCCCATAGGGATGTTATGTATTCAAATTATATAGGCAAAAGGGAAGCAGTATGCTCCCTCCCATATTTGGGCATACCAAGGTGCTTTGACATAACACTGTGTGTGTGTGTGTGTGTGTGTGTGTGTGTATACACACACACAAATTGAAATTTAACTTGACTGCTTTCTGCTTTTATCATGTCTCTTGTATCTTTGAAGTACGTAATATTATGTTTGTAGCAAGTAATTTGGTACTGAATGATCTGAATTTAAGAAAAAAATTGACTTTCTTTTTTCATTTGCAACACAAAATCTTTAAAAACAGGTAACAAAAGACTTGAAGCAATATGATAATAAAATAATAGAATGCAAGTTTGAAAACAACAGCTGGGTCTTTATGAGACAAAGGATAGACAAAAGTTTTCCCAATGCTTACAGTACAGCGATGGGTAAGTGCAACAAATTAATTCGGTATCTGCATTTTGTTATTAAACTTTAGCCAGTAAAAATAACCATTTTTTTTCAAAGACTCTTAAGACTCATAATTGGAATTCTCTTGGCTTCAATAAAATTGGAGTTTAGAACCGCAGTTTGACTCATGCATATTTAAAAATGAAACATGGACTGGCATGGAGCATTCATATCAAATGGTCTTCTCTTGTCTGGCACATTCAATTGTATTCAAATTATGACAGCCACTACTCAGTGAAAATTTCTACATCCTAAAGTAATCTGCAAAGCATGGGAAATAAAAAAGATTAACACTATGAAAAATGGTTGTTTATGTAGTACATTCCAATTTCCCTACTACTATTAAAAATAATCTAATTAAAAAATTAGACAATAAGATTCTTCCCAAGGCAAATGCTTAAAAATCATTACAAATTATTATTGTTGGTGTTGAATAGATCAAGCCAAAATGCATTTTAACTCTGTACACTTAATGTGACAAAAACTTACTTTGAAAAATTCAGAGGAAAGATACTATTGGTATGTTGTAACAAAAGTTACAACAAATGTTTAAGTACCAAAAAATATTTAAGTACCCTGTGATACTACCTTTTATTAACAACTCACTAATATTTATCCATACAACCATAGTTACTGTACATACCTTTCACGATTCCATATTTGTATAATTTAGGTATCAATGCTTTCCACAAAAAAATGAAATTACTTAAAAATAAGTACTTTCCTCCAAATAATATGTTGCTTGTACATGCCTAAACATAACACAATCACTTATATTTACATTTGTTTAAAAGGTTTTAATTGCTTCTTAACAGTAATGAGTTAACCTTTACACCAATGTTTCCAAAAACACTATCAAAATTTACTACATAGTTACAAGGCACACTAGGCAGCAATAGCCTATACCCCAGAAGACAAGCTCAAGATCTGAAAAGATTTGGCAGACTTGAACAATGGGCCCTATCAAGGTTTTATACCTAGGCAGGAAAAACCAAAGGTACAAGTACAGATTAGGTGAAACCTGGCTCAAAAATAGTAACTTTGAGAGGGACCTTGGAGTTCTAGTGGACAATCACTTAAACATGAACTAGCAATGGTTGGGAAGAGCCAAAAATCTAATACAAACCTTGATTGTATAAACAGAGGCATAGAATCAAAATCATATGAAACAGTACTGCTTTATAAAGCCTTAGTAAGGCCATACCTGGAAAACCGCATTGGGTTTTGATCACTACATTACAAAAAAGATGTTAAAAGTTTGGAAAAAGTGCAAAGAAGAGCAACTAAAATGATTAAAGGCTTGGAGACAAAAACATGTGAAGAATAGTTGCAGGAATTGGGTATGGGCAGCTTAGAGAAAAGAAGGTCTAATAGCAGTATTCCACTATTTGAGGGGCTGCCACAAAGAAGAGGGGGTTATTTCCCAAAGCACCAGCAGGCCAGACAAGAAACAATGGATGGAAACTAATCAAGGAGAGAAGCAACCTGGAATTAAGGAGAAACTTCTACGTAGACAATAAATGACTACGTAGAACAGCTTGCCTTCAGAAGTTGGTGCTTCATTATTGGAGGTTTTTAAGAAAAGACTGGACAACCAACTGAAATGGTATAGGGTCTCCTGCTTGAGCAGGGGATTGGACTAGAAGACCTCCAAGGTTCCTTCCAGCTCTGTTCTGCTTGCTTCCTTGATTGTAGAGCTCTCAGAGGCTGGAGAAAAAACATCAAAATTTCTGGTTTTGAGGGTATGAGGAGTTTTAGCTTTCAGTTTAGAAATTGACCTTTACAGGAACATTGTGATGGTTTAGGTTTAGGTTTAGGTTTATTGGTTTTTTTATACCGCCCTACTCCCGAAGGACTCAGGGCGGTGTTCAGCCAAAATAAAAAACAAATATATAAAAGTTAGAAAAAGCTTTTAAAAGGCATAATTAAAAAACATCATTAAAATATTGGCCAAAACGTGGAAAAAAACCCAAACTAACTCTAATTAAAATAATAAAAATTTAAATTTAAAAATTTAAATTTAAAATTTAAAAAACATGATTTATGCTAGCCCGGCTTGTTGAAAGAGAAAGGTTTTGAGACTGCGGCAGAAGGTGTCTAAGTCAGGGCCAGTTCTTAATTCCGGGGGCAATTCGTTCCAGAGGGCAGGTGCTCCCACGGAGAAGGCTCTCCCCCTGGGTGTCGCCAGTCGACATTGTCTAGCCGACGGCACCATGAGGAGACCCTCTCTATGGGAGCGTACGGGCCGGTGGGAGGCTCTCGGTGGCAGAAGGCGATCTCGTAGATACCCAGGTCCTAAGCCATGGAGCGCTTTAAAGATGGTAACCAACACCTTGAATCGCACCCGGAAAACCACCGGAAGCCAGTGCAGCTCGCGCAGGAGCGGTGTTACATGGGAGCGTCACGTCGCCCCCATAATTACCCGTGCGGCCACATTCTGGACCAGTTGAAGCCTCCGGGTGCTCTTCAAGGGGAGCCCCATGTAGAGAGCATTGTAGTAGTCCAGATGGGAAGAGATAAGGGCGTAAGTGACTGTGCGTAGGGCATCCTGATCTAGGAAGGGACGCAACTGGTAAATCAGGCAAACCTGATAAAAAGCCCCCCTGGCGACAGCCGTCATATGATCTTCCAAGGACAGCCGTGCATCCAGGAGGACACCCAAGTTGCGAACCCTTCCTGTGGGGGCTAAGGTCTCACCCCCCCCCCCATAGCCAGCAATGGAACCAGCTGACTGTAATGGGATGCCGGGAACCACAGCCACTTGGTCTTGGAGGGGTTGAGCCTGAGCCTGTTCCTCCCCATCCAGATCCGCACGGCCTCCAGGCACTGGGACATCACATCAAGGGCAACATTGGGGTGATCTGGGGACGAAATGTACAGCTGCGTATCATCAGTGTACTGATGGAACTTTACCCCAAAATCTCGGATGATCTCACCCAGCGGCTTCACATAAATGTTGAACAGAAGGGGCAAGAGGACCGATCCCTGGGGCACTCCAGAAATGAGTCACCTTGAGGATGACCTCTGCCCCCCCATCAACACAAACTGCGAACGGTCAGAGAGGAAGGAGGAGAACCACTGAAGTACAGTGCCCCCTAACCCCTCCAACCACCGCAGCATGATACCATGGTCGATCTTATCAAAAGCCGCTGAGAGGTCTAATAGGACCAGGACAGAGGAGCAACCCCTGTCTCGAGCCCTCCAGAGATCATCGACCAATGCGACCAATGCTGTTTCCGTGCTGTACCCAGGCCTGAAACCCGACTGGTACGGATCAAGATAGACCGCTTTATCCAGGTACCTGGGAAGCTGTTGCGCCACCACACTCTCAACAACCTTTGCCACAAAGCGAAGGTTGGAGACTGGACGATAGTTTGCTAAAAGTGCCAGGTCCAGGGAAGGCTTCTTGAGGAGGGGCCTCACCACCGCCTCTTTCAAAGCGGTGGGGAAGAAACCCTCTCTCAAAGAAGCATTGATAATACCCCAGAGCCAGTCTCGTGTAACCTCCCGGGTGGCCAGCACCAACCAGGAGGGACATGGGTCCAATAAACATATGGCAGCACTAAGCTTACCCAAAATCCTGTCTACGTCCTCAGGAGTCACAGGGTCAAACTCCTCCCAGATAACAGTCTCAAGACCTGCCTCCATCACCCCATCTAGCCCTACCCAGTCAGAGTCCAGCCTTTCCCGAATCTGAGCGATTTTGTCTTGCAGGGGAAGCTTCTTGATGGGAAGCTTCTTTTGAACCAGTCGAACATGGCTGCATATGAATAAGACTTTATTTGAGTTGTATTGCATGGATTATGTTGTCATTATACTCATAACAGTTTGCAAGGCAATTGGTTTGGAACCACTGGACTTTGAGAATCTCCATTCTTTGTTACCGTATCTGCCGGCGTATAAGACGACTTTTTTGCCCTGAAAAACATGCCTCCAAGTGGGGGGGTCGTCTTATACGCCGGGTCATCGCGAGGGAGACTTGACAGAGGGGAAAGAGGAAAACATCGCTCGCGCGCGAGGGAGAGACTTGCATGGAGGAGAAAGAGGGGGGGAAAGAGGAAAACATCGCGCGCGCGAGGGAGAGACTTGCATGGAGGAGAAAGAGGGGGGGAAAGAGGAAAACATCGCGCGCGCGAGGGAGAGACTTGCATGGAGGAGAAAGAGGGGGGGAAAGAGGAAAACATCGCGCGCGCGAGGGAGAGACTTGCATGGAGGAGAAAGAGAGGGGGAAAGAGGAAAACATCGCGCGCGAGGGAGACTTGACAGAGGGGAAAGAGGAAAACATCTCGCGCGAGGGAGACTTGACAGAGGGGAAAGAGGAAAACATCGCTCGCGCGCGAGGGAGAGACTTGCAGGGAGGAGAAAGAGAGGGGGAAAGAGGAAAACATCGCGCGCGCGAGGGAGAGACTTGCATGGAGGAGAAAGAGAGGGGGAAAGAGGAAAACATCGCGCGCGCGAGGGAGAGACTTGCATGGAGGAGAAAGAGGGTGATGTTTTCCTCTTTCCCCCCCTCTTTCTCCTCCATGCAAGTCTCTCCCTCGCGCGCGATGTTTTCCTCTTTCCCCTCTGTCAAGTCTCCCTCGCGCGCGATGTTTTCCTCTTTCCCCCCCTCTTTCTCCTCCATGCAAGTCTCTCCCTCGCGTGCGCGATGTTTTCCTCTTCCCCCCCTCTTTCTCCTCCATGCAAGTCTCTCCCTCGCGCGATGTTTTCCTCTTTCCCCCTCTCTTTCTCCTCCATGCAAGTCTCTCCCTCGCGCGCGCGATGTTTTCCTCTTTCCCCCTCTCTTTCTCCTCCCTGCAAGTCTCTCCCTCGCGCGAGGGAGACTTGACAGAGGGGAAAGAGGAAACCATCGCGCGCGAGGGAGAGACTTGCATGGAGGAGAAAGAGAGTGATGTTTTCCTCTTTCCCCCCCTCTTTCTCCTCCATGCAAGTCTCTCCCTCGCGTGCGCGATGTTTTCCTCTTTCCCCCCCTCTTTCTCCTCCATGCAAGTCTCTCCCTCGCGCGCGCGATGTTTTCCTCTTTCCCCCTCTCTTTCTCCTCCATGCAAGTCTCTCCCTCGCGCGCGCGATGTTTTCCTCTTTCCCCCCCTCTTTCTCCTCCATGCAAGTCTCTCCCTCGCGCGCGATGTTTTCCTCTTTCCCCCCCTCTTTCTCCTCCATGCAAGTCTCTCCCTCGCGTGCGCGATGTTTTCCTCTTTCCCCCCCTCTTTCTCCTCCATGCAAGTCTCTCCCTCGCGTGCGCGATGTTTTCCTCTTTCCCCCTCTCTTTCTCCTCCCTGCAAGTCTCTCCCTCGCGCGCGCGATGTTTTCCTCTTTCCCCCCCTCTTTCTCCTCCATGCAAGTCTCTCCCTCGCGCGATGTTTTCCTCTTTCCCCCTCTCTTTCTCCTCCCTGCAAGTCTCTCCCTCGCGCGCGCGATGTTTTCCTCTTTCCCCCCCTCTTTCTCCTCCATGCAAGTCTCTCCCTCGCGCGCGCGATGTTTTCCTCTTTCCCCCCCTCTTTCTCCTCCCTGCAAGTCTCTCCCTCGCGCGCGCGATGTTTTCCTCTTTCCCCCCCTCTTTCTCCTCCATGCAAGTCTCTCCCTCGCGCGCGCGATGTTTTCCTCTTTCCCCCCCTCTTTCTCCTCCATGCAAGTCTCTCCCTCGCGTGCGCGATGTTTTCCTCTTTCCCCCCCTCTTTCTCCTCCATGCAAGTCTCTCCCTCGCGTGCGCGATGTTTTCCTCTTTCCCCCTCTCTTTCTCCTCCCTGCAAGTCTCTCCCTCGCGCGCGCGATGTTTTCCTCTTTCCCCCCCTCTTTCTCCTCCATGCAAGTCTCTCCCTCGCGTGCGCGATGTTTTCCTCTTTCCCCCTCTCTTTCTCCTCCCTGCAAGTCTCTCCCTCGCGCGCGCGATGTTTTCCTCTTTCCCCCCCTCTTTCTCCTCCATGCAAGTCTCTCCCTCGCGCGCGCGATGTTTTCCTCTTTCCCCCCCTCTTTCTCCTCCATGCAAGTCTCTCCCTCGCGTGCGCGATGTTTTCCTCTTTCCCCCCCTCTTTCTCCTCCATGCAAGTCTCTCCCTCGCGCGCGCGATGTTTTCCTCTTTCCCCCCCTCTTTCTCCTCCATGCAAGTCTCTCCCTCGCTCGCGCGATGTTTTCCTCTTTCCCCCCCTCTTTCTCCTCCATGCAAGTCTCTCCCTCGCGCGCGATGTTTTCCTCTTTCCCCTCTGTCAAGTCTCCCTCGCGCGCGATGTTTTCCTCTTTCCCCTCTGTCAAGTCTCCCTCGCGCGATGGTTTCCTCTTTCCCCCTCTCTTTCTCCTCCCTGCAAGTCTCTCTCTCGCGCGCTATGGTTTCCTCTTTCCCCTCCGTGCAAGTCTCCGCGCGGATGGCTCTGGACGCCATCCGGGGAGAGGAGGAACGTGAAGGGGACAGCCGTTACCACAGAGCGCACGAGACAGAGAGAGAGAGAGAGGCCCAGAACGAGAGTGTAACAGACACACAGGGGAAAGAGACAAGAGGGGAATGAGGAAACCATCGCGCGCAAAAGATAGCCACGCGCGTGCGTGGAAAAGCGGCTGCGGATGGCTCTGGACGCCATTCGGGGAGACGAGGAACGTGAAGGGGACAGCCATCACCACAGAGCGTGCGAGACAGAGAGAGAGAGGCCCAGAGAGAGAGAGAGAGAGAGAGAGACGAAACAAAACAAAACAAAACAAAGCAAAACAGGCCACACCTTCCGGCTCTCAAAATAAATTCCAGTCATTGTATTGTTGATATTTGTCCAGCAGTCAAACTCCTATCAACCCTATCATGGCACCAAAAAGAAAGAAATATGAGGCAAGTTTTAAACTTAAAGTTGTAAACTTTGCCAGGGAACATAATAATTGTGCTGCTGCAAGACAATATGGAGTAACAGAAAAGATGGTTCGGGACTGGAAATCAAATGAAAAAGCATTAAAGAGTATGCCAAGGGATAAGTGTGCATTAAGAAGAGGCATCGCACACTGGCCAGAACTTGAAAAACATGTAGCAGATATGGTGGCTGAGCATCGCCAAAACGGTTATGTGGTGACACGAAATAAAATACGCTTGTTTGCACTTCAGTGGGCCAAATCTAACCCCGATCACAGCAACAATTTTAAGGCCACTATATCCTGGTGTAGTAGATTCATGGCAAGGCATGATCTGGTACTAAGGCAAAAGACAAAAATTGCCCAAAAATTACCTGCAGATCTGGATAATAAAGTGGATAGTTTCCATCGATACGTAATAAAACAGCGCACTAAACATGGCTATGCGCTAAGTAATATTGGAAATATGGATGAAACTCCAATGAATTTTGATATGATTGGAAATAAAACTGTCCATCATAAAGGTGAGAAAACTATTTTGATAAAAACAACAGGACATGAGAAGTCAAGTTTTACAGTGGTACTAGCATGCACAGCTGATGGCAACAAACTGAAACCTATGATTATTTTTAAAAGGAAAACCATGCCAAAACTCAAGTTCCCTGCTGGTTGTTTTGTGCACGTGCATGAAAAAGGCTGGATGGATGAGGAGGGTGTGAAACTATGGCTGGATAATGTATGGAGCAGACGACCAGGTGGTCTACTTCAAAAACGTAGTCTACTTGTGTGGGATATGTTCAGGGCTCATTTAACTCCCACCACCAAGGAAAGGCTTGCGAGAATAAAAACAGATGCAGCAGTTATTCCTGCAGGATTGACATCATTGGTACAGCCCCTGGATGTGTGCCTAAACAAGCCTTTTAAAGATCGCATTCGAGAACAGTGGAATGAATGGATGGTTAGCAGCGAAAAGTCATACACAAAAGGAGGAAACATGCGTGCTCCACAGTTGGATGTTTTGTGCCAATTTGTCATAAAAGCCTGGAATGATATTGATGCACAAACAGTAATCAAGTCTTTCAAGAAGTGTGGCATATCAAATTCATTAGATGGTATGGAGGACGAGTACTTGTGGCAAGATGAAGATGAAGAGGAAGCTAAAGCTGAGGCCACATCATCTGACACGGAATTAGATCCATACGATGACTGCCTTACAACTGTATCACAAGATGTCATTGATGAACTTTTAATATCAGATGACGAACAGGAGTTTGAAGGCTTTTAAAGGGAAACTGTCACGCCAGCAAACTTGCCCGGCACTTGCTCTCTCCCTCTATTTGTTATCTTCCTTCTATCATTGACAGTTCCAGTTTGGTTAACAGCTTAGAAAACAAACAGCATGGTAGCTCCCATAGGTTTATTGTTCCATTCAGCTTTAGTGAATTAGCCTCTGGCATTTACTATTGGCTGGTATAATACAGGAGGGGGAGGGGTCTTAGCCACCCTCACACTATTTACCTTATGAACATTCCTTTGGGAGCTCAGCAAGGTCTGACGAAGGGGGCATGTCCCTAGAAACATGTTACCTATCCCGTGGTTTTGCTGATCCAATGTTTATGCTCTTGATGTGCAACTTGCACTGTTTTATGTTTACTGTATGTGTTTGATAACATACAGCCTTGTGACAGTTTTCCTGCATGTCATAAGCATTTGAATATAAATTAACATGTTGAAATCAAATCTGATGTTCTTTTACGTTTTATTTGGGGTGTGGAAGGTGTGCGGAAGAGGGGGTAGTCTTATACGGCGAGTATATAACAAACTCTATATTTTGAGTGGAAATGATGGGGGGGTCGTCTTATACGCCCAGTCGTCTTATACGCCGACAAATACGGTAATTGCAACTGTGAATAAATGTTTTTTCCTGCTCTTCTCCATCTCACAATGTGTTATTGCCTTCCAGCTGTATGCAACAGTATACAACATCCAGTGACAAAGGAATTCCTTTTTGAATTCATTGAAAAATGTATGACAGCAGCTCCAGCACAGCCACGTAAACATCACCTAGATCCTGACACTGAACTCATGCCGCCACCACCACCTAAAAGACCTCGGCTGTCATCATAATGAATCTCTTCTGACCAAGAAAATAGTAGAATTGTTTAGAATTCTACAATACAATACGTTTGGTGTAAATATCCTGTAAATATTTAAGTGCATTTTTTTTGGAATGCCGCATCAGGAACTAAGATTTGTTTTTTACTTGACAAGTTGAACATTGTTTCTAAGTTTGAAAAATGTTAAATATAAAGAGTTAGATTAAAAAGATGTGAATCAGTGGAAAGCTATTGTTTGGTAGGTAACTTTCAAATTTGATATTTTATACCAGCAATGCCCCCCCATTTTTTTTTAAAACAACAACAGTATTTCAGTGAGTGAAACTTATTGCCTTGTTTCATTTAGTTTAGTTCATAAGGCCTTGTTTTAAAAATAACTGCAAACGGTATTGTAATGTTCTTCTTAAATAAAAGTTTACCAGGTTTCACTATTTTTTTAAATATAGCCTTTTATATTAAAGATATTACAAGGTCATGTAAAAATTGTGTTGGATGTGCACTGAGTGGTTTTTTTTCTTCATCTTGAACTAAATATTTGCTGAATCTGTTTTAAAACTGGATTCTGCATTAGTACCAACCATAAACAGTCCTTGATATAAAAAAAACTATTTCCCATTTCTGTACAAATAAATACAAGTTACACAAAAAAAGTATATCATTTGAGTTTCATGAAGATTAGCAATTTTAACAATATAATGTTAGTTTCTAGATGAAACTAACCAGAAAATATGTTGGTATATAAAAGTGGCATTTGGTCTCAATTCAAGGAAGAATGGCTATTAGAATAGTTAATATAAAAGGAAACATTTTCATGGAGGAAGTTAGAATGATAACATCAGTTCAGTTTTAGTTCAGGTGTTCAGTTTTCAAAGCAAGAATCGGTTTAGCTGATTGCCAACATCTTTCACAGTATGGTATTTTAATATTCTAGTTTAAAATAAATCATGATTTCAGGACAACTATGTTTTATTCTGCCCCTAAAGCATTTCATTGATATAGAGAACAAAGATGTGTTTAAAATAGAGAAATATTTGTAAGAGTAAACATTTTTACAAGTTGACTGTAAAAGAAACCAGCTGGCATTTTATTTATGTGTAGATCACAACTACTTAATCAACTTCTGATTTGAGTAGTAATATAGTGGTAGCCAAACACAATATATTAGAAGCAGTGTTCATATTTTTAAAGTTTAATCATTTTCTTGAGTCTAGTGCATGGAGATCAGTTTGTGATTTGTTCAGTGCCCATTTTGGAGTCTACAAAAATATCTTTCAGGCATTGAAGGAAAAATGTGGTTAATTATTTTATGCAATTAAAATGCTAAATACATTGTTTTGGAGTACATAATGAGCTGAGATTGGTGGAGGATACTAAAACAATAAAAATCTTATCTGGCTTTTATTCAAAATAAAAGGAAAAGAAAAGTTTCAGTATACTAAATGCTGAATGAAAACAACAGAATGCTAATATGTAGGAAAAATTGGAATTGCACAACTCCTATTTGGAGCAATCTGTTTTGAGAAAATGAAATACGTTCCACCGGGCAATTTGAACAGGAGGATGAAAGTTCCTAAAATTGCTTATTTAGTTTGAATTAGATTCACTTTCCAGACTACATAAATCCTAGTGCCTTTCCTGTCTTAAGGTACTGAAGGATGAGTTGATCGAACCTGCATGCTATCGTCTGAAAAATCTTGGCTAAGTCTTTAAAATGTTGTGATACAGGGAATTGCAGGCAAACCAGTCTACCACCAATACCTGCAAAACTTCCAGGACAGACCACAACTCTAAACACATTGAAAACCCTGCAGTGATTTTCAGTAGTCAGCCAGATAAAGGAAAAACAAAACTTAAGCAGTCAAATTTTACTTCATTTTTTGAATGGAGAAATGGATTTGAGAGCCCCTATTGTTGGCAATGAGTAAAATCGAGCAAAATCTGCAGGGACTCTTGGATGAGGTAATTTCCTTAACAAGTCATAGCAGTGCTGCAGACAACTGAAATGTGGTATCAACTAAGACCCTTGAGGCCTTTTCTGTTCCACTTTTTTGTATTAAATACTTCAATGAAGAAGTGGAAAGAGTGCTTATCATTTTTATAAAAGACACAAATTTGGATAAGATGCCTAATACCCGAGAAGGAAAAAATTCAAAATGCTAATGAAACGTTAGGAAAAAAATGGGATGAAAATAATAGAATGAAATTTTAACAGAAATCATGCAAATATATACAGGTGAAACTCAAAAAATTAGAATATCGTGCAAAAATTCATTTATTTCAGTAATGCAACTTGAAAGGTGAAAGTAATATATGAGATAAGACTCATTACATGCAAAGCAAGATAGTTCAAGCCGTGATTTGTCATAATTGTGATGATTATAGCGTACAGTTCATGAAAACCCCAAATCCACAATCTCAGAAAATTAGAATATTACATGCAATCAATAAAACAAGGATTGTACATAGAACAATATTGGACCTCTGAAAAGTATAAGCATGCATATGTACTCAGTACTTGGTTTGGGCCCCTTTTGCAGCAATTACTGCCTCAATGCGGCATGGCATGGAAGCTATCAGCCTGTGGCACTGCTGAGGTGTTATGGAAGACCAGGATACTTCAATAGCGGCCTTCAGCTCTTGTTCGGTCTCATGTCTCATCTTTCTCTTGGCAATGCCCCATAGATTCTCTGGCAGGGGTCTCAAACTCAATTTACCTGGGGGCCGCTGGAGGCAGAGTCTGGGTGAGGCTGGGCCGCATAAGGGATTCCTTATATTAATATTAATACTAATATTAATACTAATATACTTTCATATCACAGTGGGGGCCACAAGATACTGTCCTGCGGGCCGCAATTGGCTTGCGGGCTGCGAGAATGAGACCTCTGCTCTATGGGGTTCAGGTCAGCCGAGTTGCTGGCCAATCAAGCACAGTAATCCCACGGTCATGGAACCAGTTTTTGTTACATTATCGAAGTCTGCAATCCAGATGAACATGTATAATCAATTCACTCTTCTGTGTCACTTGGACACACGAGCACACAGGATGTTGCAACATGCTAGTAAAAAGCCCAGGGCTATTTTTGGTATACAGTGATCCCTCGTTTTTCGCTGTTAATGGGGACCGGAACCTTCCGCGAAAACTGAAAAATCGCGAAGTAGGATTCGCACCGGAAACTTGAGTTGGTGGACATCGTTTAAAGCAAGCACTAGGGGGCGCTTGCCTCCTGCCGATGCATTTTTTTCTCTATTTTTGAAAAACCCGCGAAGCACTGAAGCCGCAAAACATGAAGCCGCGAAAAACGAGGGATCATTATAACATTGTATGAAGGTACAGTGTTCCAATTGTACCTTCAATTAAATATTGACTTTAATCTCCAATTAAATATTAGTTAGCTTGATGTCTTGAAAAAGTGGGCAATTGATTCAGATTGTGCTGTAATTCAATTTCTAGGAACCACAATATGACTTTTGGCTGGGACCAGCAAAGGCTACATAAAATAGTGAGGGACAGGCCACTTGAAATAATTTATTACTTTAGGGACTTCTGCCAGGTGGATTGAAAGGCAACATTTAAAACAAAGTGCAGCAGCCCAATTGGAAGATAAATGAATGTCAGTCAATAATTAGATACTATCTTGCTCTTGTTCCTACTCTTAATTAGTCCAGAGTCTTGCCTAAGAGTCCCATTAAAACACATATAGGAATGCCAATGACTGTATAGCAGTAAGAAACCTTGATTACTCAGATTAAAGCAGCCTAAAGTTAGAATATGAGCCAAAGGGTGCCTGAAGTAATAGTTTTGAGGCCTTTGTCTGGAAGAGTTTTATAGCTACAGACAAATATCTAATCTATATAAATAAAAATGTAAAATAGTTTGTACGAATCCACTAATCTCAAAAAGTACTGGACCAATTTGCCTCAAATTTTGACACAACGTAGCCAAGGACCTCCGATAATAGAATAGCTAATCATTTTGTGCCTAGCACGAGTGAGTTGTGTACAAATGACACAAAAAAATGTACCCACTGAATGTGTGTAAACAACCCTGTAGCCACGCCCATCAAACTGCTTTTCAACTGCCAGTGTTGGAAAAGGCCTCATACGGCGGCCTCTTGGGGCCAAAAAGGCACAGAGGATAGCAAACTCCCAGGTGGCCCATAGAGGGGGGCGGGGGGAGAAATTCTGCTCAGGACTGTTATCTGAGGTTAAAAAAAACGGAGGCAGGCAGCTGCTTTAAACTGTTTAATACGAACTGAACCAAACTGTAACAAAGAATCACCCATCTGACAGCAAATACAGTTTAATGAAAAGAAGGACTAGGGGAGACATGATAGCAGCCTTCCAATATCTCAGGGGTTGCCCCAAAGAAGAGGGAGTCAAGCTATTCACCAAGGCACCTGAGGGCAGAACAAGAAGCAATGGGTGGAAACTAATCAAGGAGAGAAGCAACCTAGAACTGAGGGCAAATTTCCTGGCAGTGAGAACTATTAACCAGTGGAACATCTTGCCACCAGAAGTTATGGATGCCCCAATACTGAAGAGAGAAGAGACTGGAAAACCATTTGTCTGAAACGGCATAGGGTCTCCTGCTTGAGCAGCGGGGTTGGACTAGATGACCTCCAAGGTCCCTTCCAACTCTGCTATTGTATTATTGTATTACAGTAGGTAGGTAGATAGGGGAATAGAGAGACAGGGAGAAATACAGTTTAATAAAAGAGGGACTAGGGGAGACAGGATAGCAGCCTTCCAATATCTCAGGGGTTGCCACAAAGAAGAGGGAGTCAAGCTATTCTCCAAGGCACCTGAGGGCAGGACAAGAAGCAATGGGTGGAAACTAATCAAGGAGAGAAGCAACTTAGAACTGAGGAGAAATTTCCTGACAGTTAGAACAATTAATCAGTGAAACAGCTTGCTTCCAGAAGTTGTGAATGCCCCAACACTGGAAGTCCTCAAGAAGATGTTGGATAGCCATTAGTCTGAAATGGTATAGGGCAGTGATGGCTAACCTTTTTTGGCTCACGTGCCAATAGCAGGGGGAGTGCAGGGGCGATGTGCACAGGTGTGTCACATCCATAATGCTATGTGCATGACCACCTGCATTTGGCATGCTTTTTACGTCATCCCCAGGCTCCAGAGGGTTTATAGGAGCCTGGGGAGGGTGAAGACAGCCTTCCCCCACCTCCAGAGGACAAAAAATGGCCTCAAAAGAAGGCCTAAATCAGCTGGCCAGGGCACACATACAAACTGAAGCCGACAGGGCAATGCCTCGAGTGGCCTAAGAAATGGTTCCGTGTGCCACCTGTGGCACCCGTGCCATAGGTTCGCCATCATGGGTATAGGGCTTCCTGCCTAGCAGGGAGTTGGACTAGATGACCCCCAAGGGATAGATAGAGAGGCAGAAATAAGGTAGGTATGTAGGTAGGTATGTAGGTAGGTAGGTGGATAGATGGATAGATAGATAGATAGATACAAAGAAAGAAAGAAAGAAAGAAAGAAAGAGACAGTAGGTAGGTAGGTAGGTAGGTAGGTAGGTACATAGGTAGGGGGATGGATAGATAGATAGGGAGAAATACAGTAGATAGGTAGGTAGAGGGATAGACAGAGAGGGAGAAATACAGTAGGTAGGCAGGTAGGTGGATAGGGGGATAGATACAGAGGGAGAAATACAGTAGGTAGGTAGGTGGAGGGAGAAAGCAAGAAATACAATAGGTAGGTAAGTAGAGGGATAGACGGAGAAATACGGTAGGTAGGTAGGTGTATAGATAGCGAGAAATACGGTAGGTAGGTAGGTAAAGGGATAGAGGGGGGGAAATACAGTAGGTAGGTAGGTAGATAGAGGGAAAAAGAAAGAAATACAGTAGGTAGGTAGGTAGAGGTATAGAGAGAGGGAGAAATACAGTAGGTAGGTAGAGGGATAGAGGGGGGAAATACAGTAGGTAAGTAGGTAGAGGGATAGAGGGGGGGAAATACAGTAGGTAGGTAGGTAGGTAGGTAGGTAGAGGGAGAAAGAAAGAAATACAGTAGGTAGGTAGGTAGAGGGATAGATAGATAGAGAGAGAGAGAGAGAAAAATACAGTAGGTAGGTAGGTTGGGGCTTATATGGTGGTTGGGTGTATGTGTGCAGGTGTAGATCTACACACAGATTGGTTGGCCATTTAACCAGACTGGGCCACAGCAACGCGTGGCCGGGTATAGCTAGTGAATAATAAAATAATAAAATGGCCCAATTAATGCTGCTGTGGCCTAGAAGTGTAGCTCTCGCATCCCAATCAGGAGGTTGTGTGTTCAATCCTAGGTAGAAGCAGATGTAAGGTCTCCTGCTTGGGCAGGGGGTTGGACTAGATGACCTGCAAGGTCCCTTCCAACTCTGTTAATCTGTTAATGTTTTGACCAAGTTGGGTTCGTAAGCAGCATGAATGCCCTTCCATATAATCCCAAATATTTCAATATTTTAATTAGTTGTATCCTGTGACCATTAATGATTCATCTAAAGTTTTTAGGTTTGTTGGGAAAGAACGTCTTGTTTTGGGGAGTTATTAATAATCAGGTACTTCTCATGAAAGTATTGCATCAAGAGAATGATTATTCTCTAGTCATACATGTATTAAAGATAGAATGACAGTGACATCTGCATGGGGCAGTCTTGGGAAATGTTTATTCTTCAATTTGGAAGCAAAAAGCAAATAGATACATTAACCACTGTATTAGGAAATCAGTTAATATAAGCAACTGCGGGGAATGAAATGCCTCCCAAAATTGAGGCAGATGGCAAAGCTTCAAAAAGCTTTAATTCTCTAGATAGCCAAAATTTCATCTGTGTAGTGAATTTTGGAATACTGGGGAAAAATATGTGGGCAGCCACAGTGCTCAGTACAATTAAGTTGTTTATCCAATAATTGAGGATTCTCATTACAGTTTGAAGGGCAATAAGTATGCTTCAGATTCTGTATTTTCTGTTGAAATCTGAGATCTCAGAATCTGAGAATTCTGGAAGATTCTGTGACTTCCTAAATAGAATGTTCAATCAGATATTTCCATAGGTTACTCAAATAATCTCGATCAATAAAAGAGGTACTTGCATCAAAATTTCAACTACACATTTATGAAAAATCACTGCTTTAAAGGCTTGGGTAGAATTACATACTACTTCCCTATCAGATCTTTCAACAAGATGAATCAAATCAACTGTTACGGTTTGATCAACATGGAATAAATTCCCCTTGTCATTTAGGGCATATACGTTACAGCTGTTGGGTTCTGTAGTTGCAATTTTTTGTCAGTGAGGAAGCAGTGAGGGTTGTGCTGCTTGAACTGTGTATCTTTGCTGGTTGATATCTGAATGGTATATTTGTCTGCAATATATTGTTGCCTTCTTGAATTTGCATTGGGCTCTTCCATTATGTAGTTTTACAATACTTGCTGGGGTTTGAAACCTATCTGCAGGTTTGCTCCTTGTTTTGTTATTCAATGTAATATATAATGTTCTGTTTCGGGGGGGGGGATTTTAGATTTTTTTATTGGAATTATACATTTTAGTGACTTTGTGGCAGATGCGGTGGATACCAGCATGCTTTTTATTGTTTCCAATCTAGTATTATTTCATTTTGCTCAATCTGAATGAGACTTTTAAATGACCAGATTAACTCCACCTCTATTAACTAATCTATTTTCTTTTTGATTGAATCTGCACCTCTCTTTTGTGTTTGATTGAACAATGTTTATTATCTTTAGGCCTAGAGAGGAGTTCAACTTTAAGCCCTGTCTGAGGCTGCTGACAAAAGAGATACACCTGACTTTTCCTCTTTGTTAATCTTCCACTGCAACCTTAGTCCGATTCCTGATTTCTAGGAAGGTGCAAATAGAATCCTTGAAAATCCAAATGGGAACAATTTGAAATTTCTTCAGGAAGCTTTTCAGTTTGAGAATGATCAGGGCCAGGTGGGATACCTGTAACACAGACAGCCAAGTAGTAGTAAATTGTAGTTTGTACCCCTGGAACAGAGTTAGAGGGTACAGGGTTGCAAATTTAGCATGGCATCTTCATATTATTTTTTTAAACCAATTGCAGTATCACTGTTCAGCTGTGATGTGCTAATGCACGGGTGTCAAACTAGCAGAGTCACATTGCCATCATGTGATGCTTCACAATACTTTTCTCCTTTGTGGAGCTGGGGTGGGTGTGGCCTGTGCATGACGAATTCGGCCCACAGGCTGCCAGTTTGACACCCTGTGCTAGTGGTTGAGAGCTCTGTCTCTTCTGATGATAATCCAAGTTTTCTTTAAAAGAGTTTATTTCCTATTTTGTTTCTATCTGTCTTTCCTTCCTGACATTGTGGGTAATTGTATGATTACGGATCTATTTTGTTGCATCAAATGCTTGTCTGATCTTTGATCACATATACATAAGTATGAGACGATGGCGATGATAATGCAATAAATTCAAAAGTTAGTGACCAGTATGAAAAAAATGTTGGATTTTTAAAAAAAACTTACAAAAGAGTGTCTTTGAGGCCACCTGCACCCAGTGTTATTTACCCCTCCAATAATTTATTCCACTGATTTTTGAAACAGGTTGATTTGTGTCCATGTTCAACATAGGCTGGGAAAACAGAATAGCATGCAACGCGGCAAAATCATTCTTTCCTCTGCAAGGATAGTGGTAAGAAACAGAGCATTTTAAATAGCTATAATCCGTAGCCAGAGACTATATTTCAAATAGAAATTTGCATTGATAGAGCTCATTTTCAGAGAAGATTGGAGAAAAGAAACTAAAGACAACGGACAGATTCCAGCTAATAAAAATTGCTGCCCAGCAGACAAAATGAAAAATGAATTAAGCTGCCTGCTTAAAGAAAATGATTAAAAAGGGGCCATTCCTGCTAATGACCAGTCATGGTATCTTATATAGAGAGAAAAAGGCAACCAAGCACATCTATGTATATTTCAGACCACCTGACTAGTGGCAATAAAAATAATAACATAAGCAATCTTTGGAAATGTTTATGAAAGGACCTACATCTATCTCCAAAAGCCCTTCAAAAGGAAACAAAAGAGGAACAAGCAGTGGGGAATAGTTTCTAGGCTATGATTCTCCCTGCATATACATTAGTTATATGTTTTAGAGAGAGAACGCTTAGCCTTGCTACCTATGGGCTTTTTAACATGCCATTTTTCTCTTCTATACTATGTTTGATGTACTTGCCTATTTGCAACAGCTACGTTAAGTATCAAGGCTCTGTTAATAATAGATGAATAAACAAGTTGGAAATGGGCAACTCTTTCTAAAGGTACTTCTGAGAATGAAATACTTGTCACACAGCCAAGAATCTCTGGAAGAGCCAATTACATCTAAAAGCAGAATCATGGAAGGTCCCACAGAAGCAGATCACTCAGAAAGGAAAGACGAAAACAACTTTTTCCAAATTTAACACAAGGAAGGAAATAAGCTCTATTTTTACCTATCGGACTGAAGTACAGCAGAGGAATAGATTAACTAGCAGTCTACCGTGTGTGTGTGTGTGTGTGTGTGTGTGTGTGTGTGTGTGTGTGTTGCCCGGTTGCTGGGTGGGCGTGGCCATGGTGGGTGTGGCCTAGTTGGCCTCCTGCACCACGGTGGGGGGTGTTTTTGCCCTCCCCAGGCTCTGGAGGCTTTCCTTGAGCCTCTGGGAGGGCGAAAACAGCCTTCCCAGGCTCCAGGGGCCCTCTGATTTCAGGCCTTCACAAACTTCTGGTAGGCCCGTTTTTCGCCCTTCCTGAGCCTCTGCATGCGCCCTACACTTACATGAATCCAAAATGAGTCGCATGGGGACTCCTGGGAGGGCTGGGGTGGGCAGGGCCATCCAGGAGTGGGATTTGGGAGTTCTCTAAACTGCACAGAATCTTAGCTAGAGGTTATGTCAAGCCTCCAGCAGCCTACCCATGTGTTGAACTGAGGAAGATAATGGGTGGAAATCACAACTGAAGCTCTGTTCCCTTTCAGTGTACTTCACACAAACATAAAAAAGGGCTGAACCTTTGTGCAATTGTGCCTACCATCTTGACTTTTTTAAAAAAAACAACTTACTTCCTGTAGACACTACTAGTCTTTAGAAGAGCTGCCTAGCCTCTCAGCTTCCCTCTTGATTATTTCATTTTAGTTGAACTCAATCATACAAATGGCTCGAAAATCTGAAAGACATGAATGTTAGTTTGAAAGACATGAATTCCCCAGGCAGTGAGTTTCTGCTTCCTTTTATGTAGTAATGAAATAAACTAGCAACAGCTTGATTAGCTAACTTTAGTGAATAAGAATCTTAGAATGAGAGATATTGAAACAAGGAAATGTCAAGAACAGTTGGGAAAAAAAAAAGGAATGTGGAGGATTTTCTAATCAATATTATTCTCAGTGGTATAGCTAGAGTATTTTGAGGCCTAGAGCAGAGTTCCCCAACCTTTCTGGGAGGGGAGAAAGAGGGGGTGCTTTTGTGGAGGGATAGGTGCATGCATGCATTTGTGTGTGTGTGTGCGCACAAACACCCATTGTCCCCATGAGTGGGGCTGTGAGTGTCTGCAACAACGTATGTGGGGTTGAGACACTGTGACGCTCATGTTAGTGGGTCTGTGAGTCCCTACACGAGCGGGGCCGCGAGTGTGCTTGTGATGCTCATGGTGATGCTTGTTTGAGTGGGGATATTACTCATGTAGTCCGGTGGCCAATTGGCCGTGTCCCACAGGTTGGGGACCCCTGGCCTAGAGGAGGCTGAGTGGTTTCAATCTCTCTTCCTGTTTTGCTCCTTAGCATTACCAGTGGGAAAAATAAAAAGGGCAGATGAAATGACAATGATTTGTAACAGCTCTATTGATTCCTGGCATTTCCTTTGCTGTGCAGAATGCCGAGAGGCCTCATGCACATCCTGTGGTTGCTTTGTCTTAGTCAATGCATTTGTGTGCTTTTACACACACATTCTTTCACACATACTTGCACAGGGTGTAGTTTTTGTTGCAAGGTGGGCAAACGTATCCCCAATGTTTAAAAAAATCCAATGATTGAAAACCAGACCTTGTCTGAGACGGGACAGGAACTGCATAGGGAACAGAGAGCAGGACAAGGTAATGGAGTTAGATTCTGGCATGGCTGTAATCAAATTGTTACGTTCAAGTCTGTGGTAAATCCTTGGCTAGATCAACCCAATTTCAAGGAGCACAATGCAGTCCTGCAAAAGGGTGTCTTGTTTAAGTTATCCTGTTATCAGTCCAGACTTTGGCATAAGTGTTTCTTACTTCCCAGTCAAATATAATATGCTCAATTCAGTTCAATAGTCCTTTTTTCCCAGCTCTCTAGTTGCAATCTCATTGGTTAGCTTGATCTGAGAGAAAATGACCAGCTAATGGATTTCCATGGTGGAGGGTGGACTTAAACCTGGATCTTCCCAGCATCAGTCCAGTATGCCTTCACCTTTATGCCAGGCTGGCTATTATATCTATTTCCTTTCATAATTGTTCCAAAATGTTTATATTGTAACTGTTTTTCGCTAATCTGCAAATGTGATCAGGAATCTACAAATGAAACTGAGAACTTTGGTTGGCAGAATAATAACAGTGTAAAGTCCTTCTGAAGAGAATATTTATGCTTTGTTGATTTATGGAGCATTGGCTTCTGGGAGAATGAAAATACAAAATAAACATTTAAATATGAATTACAGGCAAATAGATATGGAAAGGGGTATAGATATTAGAAGTCAGAAGCAATGACATAAATAATCTATTATATACATAAATACATATAAATGTATGTATATTAAAGTTATTTTATTATTTTAAATTTGTAATATTTTCTGGCATTGTTTAAGATTTCAGGGTAAATATTCTAAAGGCCTGTGCCTGTGTAAGATAGATCTTGTTTAAAGATTATTGCACTGATACAAAAAAAATCCATCTTTATAGAAAAGCAATTTAGAAATAGCAATTTTATTTAGCAAAAAATATATTTCAGGCCTTGGAATGTGGGCTGCAATAAGATTAACTTTTAAATATAGCGGATGGAGAAAGGAAAGGCAATTATAGAAGACAGTAAGCTTGAAGTTTCTGTACTTCAGATTATATATTTCTCTGAGCAGGGAATAGTATTTTTATTATGCACTTATAACTAAACTGCAGTGCAGACACACTATAAAACAACCCTTGCTATAATAGCATATTACAGTCAATTATGTGGTTCCAGATATAGGCTTTGAGCTAATCCTGGGATTATGCCTGCATCCTTCTGAAGTTTGTAAAAAAAATGTTTGATTCTATAGAATTGATTCCCTCAAAGTTGCTGTCTGCTCTTCCATAAATGATGGTCAGAGTGTGGGGGAGCTCCAAGAGGTCTCTTATGGGCCATCCAGTATGAAAAATGATCATCCCATCACCTGCCTTCACTTTTGCTTATATCATTAGTAAAAACGTACAAGCATATGAAGAATATGTGTTATGGAATTGCCAGCTAGACTAGAGGGAGAGCTCAAGGAAGGGCCTAGCTTAGAGTTGTTGTGCAACCAAAAATGGCATAAGCATGACACTCCCCCCCCCCCCCCCCCCCCCCCCCCCCCCCCCCCCGGCAATGTATGAAGTCTTAGCTGGTTGATTCTTATAACATACAGTAGGTGATAAAAAATAAAGTTACAGTTTGAGACTATTCACTAGTGATTCTGATTGCTTGACTCTGAGACATTGGAGCAATAGGAACATCCTATTAAACTATTCAATTAACAACTGAGTAAACAAGTACTTTCCTCCTCAACCTTTCAAAATGTGCTTCCTCTAATAGTCTCTGACAATGTCTCCTGAAGCTGGCTGCAGATTGCAAGTCTTTAATTTGCTGTATTCCTCTCCTTGTTAGCATCTTTCTCCTCTTGAGTTAGAACTCCAAAGTGCTTCTCATCTCACAGGCAAACTTCCAACTCTTCGCATTATATTGATTCTGCTGCTAGATATTACTCTGGGTTTCCTTGTACAAAGTGTTATGTCTTCTTATTCCTCTTGCTCTCTAGTATTCTCTGCCAGTAGGGAAGGGCCGTTCTGCTTCTTCCTGTCATTCTTTTTCTCTTGCCTTTTCTCTCCCCCTTTTTCCATCTCAAAGTATGTTTCTCAGCATTCTACTGTATTTTTTGGCATATAAGACGCACCGGAGTATAAAACGCACCAAGGTTTTGAAGAGGCAAATTGCAAAAAAAAGTAGGTAGGTAGATAGAGGGATAGAGAGGGAGAGAAAGAAAGAGAAATACAGTAGGTAGGTAGGTAGGTAGGTAGGTAGGGTAGGTAGGTAGGGTAGGTAGGTAGGGTAGGTAGGTAGATAAAGGGATAGAGAGAGAGAAATACAGTAGGTAGGTAGGGAGAGAGAGAGAGAGTAGGTAGGTAGGTAGATAAAGGAATAGAGAGAGAGAGAAATAGAGAGAGAGAGAGAAATACAGTAGGTAGGTAAGGAGAGAGAGAGTGTGTGTGTAGGTAGATAGGTAAGTAGGCAGAAGGATAGAGAGAGAGAAATAGAAAGAGAGAAATACAGTACGTAGGTGAGGGAGAGAGAGTGTGTGTAGGTAGATAGGTAGGTAGAAGGATAGAGAGAGAAATAGAAAGAGAGAGAAATATAGTACGTAGGTAGGTGGAGAGAGAGAGAGTGTGTGTGTAGGTAGGTAGGTAGATAAAGGGATAGAGAGAGAGAGAAAGAGAGAGAGAAATACATTAGGTAGGTAGAGAGAGCGAGAATAAGTAGGTAGGTTGATGTTTCCAGGTGTATTTATCCATGTCCTGGAGTAGGAAATCGCTGACAAACCTTAGGACTTTATTTCTGCTGGCACAGAAACAGTTGAAAAGCCTTCCGAAAGGAAATTGAAAGTGTTTTTGCACTCTGCAAACCTCTGCAAAACAGGCCCATTTCTCTGTGAAAACGGGGTCAGTTTTTTTAAAAATAAAAAGCATGACTAACCTTGAGGGGGCTTGCAGAGTGCTCCTGGGGGGTGGGGGTGGGGTCAAAAATGAGCAAAAAAGCGGCCCATTTATCGCGAAAACAGGCCATTTTTGTGTCAAATAAATTGCATGCATAGCCCTATGGAAGCTTAATAGAGTGCTGCTGGGGGCTGGGGGGAGGCAAAAAATGGCCAATTTAGGCTAATTTCTGCCCTCCCCAGCCTCCAGGAGCTCTCTGGAAGCCTCCATAAGGCTCTGCATGGCCATTTTGGTGAAGGGGGCAGGGTTCCAGGAGGCAAAAGAAATGCTGTATTCGATGTATAAGACGCACTCAGATTTTCAGCCTCTTTTTAGAAGAAAAAAGGTGCATCTTATACTCTGAAAAATACGGTATTTGTCCTCTCCCCACCTAGCTGCCTTTCTTTTATTCTGTCCCCTGTCTATTGCATGATTTTAGAACCACAGCTAAACTATAATTTACTGTTAGCATCCCTGTAGTAAAATTTGTCTATTTTTGTTTACCTATTACTCATCTTGTTTGTTGTGCCCTACAATCTACCAATTGCGTTTATAACTTTAATGGTTCCATTTCTTCACAAACCACTGTGTTGCAGTTATAATTTATATGAAATAAAGAGTTTCTAAACTAAAAGGTCCATGACATAAAACGATATTAATCTCTAGGGATTCAAAAAATGTAAATATTTGTTTATTTTTAAAGCCACTTTACAGAAGCCTATGATACTTTAGTACAGGGGTCTCCAACCTTTGCAACTTTAAGTCTGAAGGACTTCAGCTCCCAGAATTCTCCAGCCAGCTTTGCTTGGAGCTGAAGTCCTTCAGACTTAAAGTTGCAAAGATTGGAGACCCCTGCTTTAGTACATTTTAGGAACATTTTAAATGTTCAGATTCCAAGCATAATATCAGATCTGCAAGCCATCTTTTCTTTTTGGACTTGAGGCCGGCCACTCTTTCTACTAATCATTTTCTACTGTGAGAAAATGGGAGGGGGGTTATATGGAGTTGGGGGAGTTTGGAGCATGCTATGAACTTGTGGGTGTTGTGGCAGGATCTTGAACTTTCAACTAGAAGCTTTCAGATTCGGGTTTTCCCAGATGTGCCAACATGGCTTTTTTTTTAATGAATTGGAACTTTGAGGCATCCTTTGCCTTGGGCTCTGATTTAATTTTGGATGCTATTTGTAACCCTGACACATAACTTTGGTGGGGCTCTATTCCAAAGAACCCCCTATATGGAGTATGATATCCCAATCCTATTAATTTGTACTCTGCACTAATTTCCAATGATGTAACAAATGACAATAACTAGAGGTAGGTGTAAAAAAGTGTTAAGATTGGCTTTGTAGCACTTAGTGGAAGTGGATTGATTATCTTCTAGACTCTTTTCAGTTTGGTTTTAGGACTGGACATGGGGCAGAGATGGCATTGACTGCACTTCTTGATGATCTGTTTTGAGACTTACATGAAGATAATGCACCTTTTGTCATTTTGGATCTCCAAGCAGTTGTCAATCCTATTGACTTTTGGGTTTTACTAAACTATGTACAAGAGTTGGAGATTGGAAAAATCTGTTCTGTTCCTTCCTTAATGGACAGTGTCAAACAGTTGGGATAAGGGAGGGAGGAAAATCGATTTTCATGGCTTTTGATTTGTGGAATTTTACAGGGGCTGGTTCTATCTTCCCTGCTTTTAAACATTTATATGAAGCCACTAGTTCAGTTCATCTGATGATCTGGGTTGCAGGACCACCAATAAACTGATGCCTTTCAGAGTCATAGGGGAAATGCTGTGGTTGTCCTTAGAGCTTGGAGGCTGTAAGGATCTGGATGGAACAGATGAAGCTGAACCCAAATAAGATGGAGTTACTGTTTGTACATTGAAGTTTTCTGTTGGGTCTGCTGTTGTCTCTGGATGGGCACATCCAAGGGTGGGATTCAACCGGTTCGGACCAGTTCAGGGGAACCAGTAATTCTGGTGAGCAGTTGGCCCCGCCCATCCACCTCTGCTCTTTCCTGTCCTATATTTCCCTGTGTTTTAGCTCAGCTGATTCGTGCAGCAAAACAGCTGTTTTACTCACGGGCGCTGACATAGAAGATACGTTTTTAAGCTTAAAATTTTCATTTTTTGAATGCTGCATGCATGCACAAAACACGTGTTAGGCATGTGTGCGTGCAAAACATGCATGTGCATGCTCACCGAACCAGTTATTAATACAATACAATACAATAGCAGTGTTGGAAGGGGCATTGGAGGTCTTCTAGTCCAACCCCTTGCCTAGGCAGGAAACCCTATACCATTTCGGACAAATGGCTATCCAACATCTTCTTAAAGACTTGCAGTGTTGGGGCATTCACAACTTCTGGAGGCAAGCTGTTCCACTGATTAACTGTTCTAACTGTCAGGAAATTTCTCCTCAGTTCTAAGTTGCTTCTCTCCTTGATTAGTTTCCACCCATTGCTTCTTGTTCTGCCCTCAGGTGCTTTGGAGAATAGTTTGACTCCCTCTTCTTTGTGGCACCCCCTGAGATATCGGAAGACTGCTATCATGTCTCCCCTAGGCCTTCTTTTCATTAAACTAGACATACCCAGTTCCTGCAACCGTTCTTCATATGTTTTAGTCTCCAGTCCCCTAATCATCTTTGTTGCTCTTCTCTGCACTCTTTCTAGAGTCTCCACATCTTTTCTACATCGTGGTGACCAAAATTGAATGCAGTATTCCAAGTGTGGCCTTACCAAGGCATTATAAAGTGGTATTAGCACTTCAGTTGATCTTGATTCTATCCCTCTGTTTATGCAGCCTAGAACCATGTTGGCTTTTTTGGCAGCTGCTGCACACTGCTGGCTCATATTTAAATGGTTGTCCACTAGGATTCCAAGATCCTTCTCACAGTTGCTACTATTGAGCAAGGTACCACCTATACTGTACTTGTGCATTTGGTTTTTCTTGGCTAAATATAGAACCTTACTGGTTGCATCCCACCACTGGGTAAACCTTACGCATGAAAGAGGATGCTTGCAATTTTAGGGGTTTGCAAGTGGATGCAAGGCTAGAAGGGACTTTACCTAGCTTTGCTGCTTGGCCAGTTGTGAACTTACCTGAAGTAGAAGTAACTGGCTGTAGTCATTTACACTTTGATCATCACTCAAGTAAATTGCTGCAATGGACTTTACATGGGATTACCCTTAAAGACTGTCAGAAATTGCAATTATTCAGAATGTGGCAGACCATATTCTGTTATTGGTTCTAGAACATATAATACTAACCCTGTGGTCCTGCACTGGTTGATAATTTATTTCCAGATAAAAAGTTTACAGTCTTGGTGCTGACATATAGAATCTTCACAGTTTGGCACCTACTTATCTGAAGGACTGCCTGCTCCAACCCAAAGACAATATAGGCACATCGAAACTGAGAGTCAGGATATATGCATAATTTGTAATATAAAAATAAGAGGTCCCTGGAAGGGGAGTGTATGAAGAAACAGTGTTGGACTCAAAACTGAGATCTAAGGAAATGCTGAATTAAATGAGAATGTAATATGAGATAGCCTGGAAAAGTGATAGCATTACTATAATTACATTGTCATTTTAATAATTTTTGAAGTTTTCCTTTCTTTCATAGCAGTGTACAGTTTGGGAATATTAAGTTTCTTTTCACAGTTAACCATACTGATGCCATCTCTTCTTATATTTTAATTGCTGATTGTTTCTGATCTTCCTGTCATGATTCCCTACCATGCCGGCCTGGCTTTCTTTTCCAGATAATGACATTTATTGTACAAATCTAGCTCATTGGAAAATTGCTTGGTTGACAGTTAAATACCAACACGTGCCACACACACATTGTTAATATAATTTTCTGGTAATGTAGGTATGTTGGTATGAGGAAAAATGGTATTCTCTTGTTGGTTTATACTTGTGTTTCCCCAAAAATAATACTAGGTCTTACATTGATTTTTGCTCCAAAAGACACATTAGGGCTTATTTTCCAGTTAGGTTTTATTTTGGGGAAAATACGGTACTAAATGCAGCCAACTGGCTGATAGCCTTAACTGGGGATTATTTGGGGATGGGTAGAGTTTATCTTATGAGCATCCTGAAAAATCATGCTAGAGTTTATTTTCCAGTTGGATCTTATTTTCAGGAAACACGGTACATTACAGCATGAGATCTTACTATGTCTGGACCCAAGCAAGTTGTACATTTTACCTCCACATTCTAATTTCCTTTTCCCAGGAGAAGAAATCTTTCTTTAAAAAATATGATGAACGAGTCCATGGAGTTGACAGTGAATCGTCCTCCTATCCTGTCATCTCCTCCTGATATGCAGGGATCCTTGAACTGAGCTATAAAACTAAGAACCCCAGTAAGAAAGATGTTCTGCACATTTACACATACACCCATCTCTACACGTTCTTCTGCCTTCTCCAAGGGAACTTTTTCCCCCCCTTTGACCTAGTGGAAGAAAGAGGAGAAATTGGAGGCAGAAGCAGATGCTTGAGATTATAATTTTTTTCAGGCCAAATCCTCAATTTTGGGATAAACAGGAAGAGTTGTCTTCCTTGCTATTTCCATTGGCAGTGTAAAATTCTCTAGTGATGTACTTTTGTTGTGCATGATCATTATGCTCACATGTCATTTACTGTTAGTCTGTAGAGGGATAAGTGGTATCTCTCATTGGAGTGGGTTAGGAGTGGGATATAAATATAAATAAAATAAAAAATAAAATAAATAGGTGAGCTTCTGATGACACGTTTTGCAGAAAATGGGATTCAACCATTCTCCTCCTTTCGGGATGGGTCTTTTTTTTTGCCTGTGTTTTGAATAAGTTATATTAAGATAGAGGTGGGGAAATGATAACCCTCCAGATGTTACTGAGCTTGATCATTGATCAAACTGATCAGAAGTATGACTGTTGCTTTTACAATTCAGCAACAACTGGAAGGCCATGGCTCTCCCAACCAGGTCTATGTTTCTGGGCATTGAACTTACTACTGAACCTAATTATCTCCATGATGTGCGTCAGGAACTCTCGACTCTTCCCTTGCCAAACTGCGGCTCTACACATTTGGAGCGTTCTGCAAACTGGCCTGAACAGCTACAAATACCACCCAGGGTTAATCATATTATGTGCTAGGTTGTCAGCAATTTTGGTTTCACTTTTAATTTTAATATGGGTGAATTGTCAGGCATGTTGTCATGTTAATGTGTGATTTGGCATACATTTAAAATGATTACACAGTAGAAATGTCCCATCTTCACAGAGAGGGAGAGCTTTCTGTTTCTTTAATTACCCATACATAATTCTTTACGCTATGCTTTAGACAACTATGTCAGCTGTTGTGAAGTATGGGTGCTTATTCACTGATGTATTATAAAATTGCATTAAAATGCTACCATTCCGTAATTGGTTGTTCCAATCTGGTTTTGAAAACGCTGAACAATAGGAAGAAGACAATAACAAGACAAAGTGGTACATTATGTTTTCCAAATGTTATTTGACCATTATTTTATCTATCAGAATGGGACTTCGATAAAACGGTGCAGTATATTCTAACCTCTTTTTTGAACTTCTTATTTAAGAAAGGGTGGTGTAAAAAAAAAAGTATTTATACACCAGCCTTTCCATTTCTGGTGATCTCCAAAACTTTTGGAATACATTTCCATCTTCTCCACCTACGTTTCAGGAGGGTGGTGAGGCAAGGGAGGAAGAAGAGAACTCAAGCAGAGTACCCCTCCCCACTTTTCTTCTTTCTTTTCCAATTGATATATGATAAAAGAGGTTGCACTAACTCTATATGACCTGAAAAGAGGCTAGCTGTACTGTAATTAGAACTGCAATTGTGAATGCCCAATGAGGGGAAAGTTGATGGGGTTAAAATACATAGACTTAGACAAGCTATTATTATAAAAATGACTAATGGCCTCGCTACCTGAGAAGAAAGAGGTTGATGTGAAATAACTTGGTATATACTTTGCATCAGCTCAAAAAATGGGAAAATGGGTATAACAACTTGACTACTAGACCTTGCTGATCCTTTGCATTTTCAGTGTAGGGTCATTTATTTATTTATTTATTTTATTTATTTAAATTTATACCCCACTCTTTTCCTAAAAAAGAACCCAGGGCGGCGCACAGGCTCCCCTTCGGGGAGAGGGGGCGGTCTAGAAGTCCAATAAATAATAATAATAATAATAATAATAATAATAATAATAATAATAATAATAATAATAATAATTAAAACCATACAAAAATACATAATTATTAAAAACTATTAAACTATCCCTGTGCTAAAACTAATAAAACTCTACAATTTAAAATTTTCCCTATAAAAGTCAGAAACGGGGGTTATGCTAGGCCGGCTTGTTGGAATAAATAGGTTTTGGCGGAAAAGGGGGAGGTCACCGATGATGTGTAGATCGGGGGGTATGTCGTTCCAGAGGGCTGGGCCCGCCACAGAGAAGGCTCTTCCCCTGGGCGTCGCCAAACGGCATTGCCCGGCCGACGGTACCCGGAGAAGGCCCTCTCTGTGGGAGTGGATCGGTCGAAGGGATGTATGGAGCAGGAGGCGGTTGCGTATATAGCTAGGCCCCGAGCCATGGAGCGCTTTGAAGATGGACATCAGCACCTTGAAGCGCACCCGAAAGGCCACAGGTAGCCAGTGCAGCTCGCGCAGGAGAGGTGTTATGTGGGATTGCCTTGAGGCACCCATAATCACCCGCGCGGCCGCATTCTGGACTAACTGCAATCTTCGAGTGCACCTCAAGGGGAGCCCCATGTAGAGAGTGTTGCAGTAGTTATAGATAGATATAGATAGATAGATAGATTTATTTTTCTATACCGCGTCCTCTCCCCAGGGGGACTCGGAGCGGTGCACAGGGAAAATTAAAACAACATAAAATATATACATAAATAAATACAATAAAAACAAATTAAATCAACTGTCCCTGTACTAAAATCCCCATTTTAAAATTAACATTCCCTAACCCCTGAGGTAGAGACTAACCTAGGCCGGCCAAGCAGAAAAAGTGAGTTTTTAATTTCTGACGGAAGGAGCGGAGGTCCGTAGTTGTTCTAATGTCGGGGGGAAGGTCGTTCCAGAGGGCTGGGCCCGCCACAGAGAAGGCCCTTCCCCTGGGCGTCAGCCGCTGACAAAGTCTAGTGGACGGCACCCGGAGAAGTCCCTCTCTGTGCGAGCGAATGGGCCGGGAAGATGTATGGGGCAGAATCCGATCCCGCAGATAGCTAGGTCCCGAGCCATGGAGCGCTTTAAAGATGAGAACTAACACCTTGAAGCGCACCCGAAAGACGACAGGTAGCCAGTGCAGCTCGCGCAAGAGCGGTGTTACATGGGTATACCTTGCGGTACCCATTATTGCTCGCGCGGCTGCATTCTGGACCAGCTGAAGTCTTCGGGTGCACCTCAAGGGGAGCCCCATGTAGAGAGAGTTACAATAGTCCAGTCGGGATGTCACGAGAGCATGAGTGACTGTGCGAAGGGCGTCCCGATCCAATAGGGGGCACAACTGGCGAACCAGGCGAACCTGGTAAAACGCCCTCCTGGCCACGGCTGTCACTTGATCTTCCATGGATAGCCGGGCATCCAGGAGGACACCCAGGTTGCGCGCCCTCTCCACGGGGGCTAGTTGTTCGCCCCCGATGGCCAGCGTTGGACTTACCTGGCTGTACCGGGGTGCCGGAAACCACAGCCACTCGGTCTTGGACGGGTTGAGCTTGAGTTTGTTGCTACCCATCCAGCCCCGTACGGCGTCCAGACACCGGGACAACACCTCGACGGCATCGTTGGGGTGGTTTCATCACCTTAGCACAGGTTATTCTTCTATCAGTTTTTAAAACCATGCTCATTTTCTTCCAAACCAGCTTCCCTTAATATATGCTCAGCATATGAATTGAATAAATAAACAATGGGAGAGTATACACTCTTGTTGCACTCCTTTGCCAACTTGGAGCTGGTCTGTTTCACCATATTTTGCCCATCCGGTAGCTTTTGTATGGGAATGATGAGATATTCAGGAACTTTGTTTGTCTAAGCACATCCCATAGTTTGAGATGATGGGCATAATCAAACATCTTTGTATAAACAATGAAAGGCACAGTGACTTCTTTTTGGTATTCTTTGGATTTCTCTATTCTCCATTCTCCAGTATCCATCAGCGATAGTATCTTGTGTTCCTCGGCCTTTTCTTTGAATACCTGGTATGTCTTTTTCCATCTGCATTACGTCAGGCCTGGGAGCCATCTTTTGCATTGGGCCTTCAGGCCTGCCACATTCAATGCTGTGGGAAAATGGGAGAGGAGCTTATATGGAGTAAGGGAGATATATACTCATAATAGCATTCCTTTCTCAGAGAATCAAGGACATCGTACCCTGCATCTGGAGGGGTATGCCTGGGAGGCATTGCCAGTTGGAATGGTTCCTGATTGGGCCATGTGATGGACCTGTGGGTGCTGGGCAGGGGCTTGGACTTTCATTTGGGTGGGGAAAACCTGGAAGTTTGCAGATTCGGATTTTCCCGGATGTGCCAATATGACATTTCTAATAAAATGGAACTTTGAGGAACTTCAAGCCTTGGAGTCTTCTTTCGTTGGGGATGTTACATGAAACCCTGACACATTGGATGGTCCTAAACATTTCTTTTCTAGCAATGAGAAATTAAGGATATTGTACAATAGTTTGCCTTCTTTCTTAAGTCTTTTTTTTTGGCATTGGCATGTTGATTGACACATCTTCCAGTCCATTGGCCACTGTGCCATTGCTCAAATTTGTTGACCTAGCTTGATTAGAACATTTAGTGATTCTTATGTTGCTTGCCATATTTCAGTGGGTATTTTATTCGTTCCTGTAGCCTTCCAACTTGGTAACCAAAGGGCTTCTTGTATTGTGTAACAGTTCTCTGAAACCTTTTGTTAATTTCCTTTCTGAGATTTTTGTCTCTCTCTTTTGCTTTGGCTTCTTGTTTCTTCTTAGCAATTTCCATGGTTTGCTCTGACATCCAGTTTGCTTTCTTTTCTTACTTCTTTTTTGGCAGGTTTCCCCCCACATTTATCTTTAATGGTTCCCTGTCAATGGGGTTCAGGACTTCAAAGCATTTCCTGATGTTCTCCTTGAAAATGGTGGATAGATGGCCAAGTTCGTATTGTGCGGTTGGCTTTCTACTTCTTTCTACTTGCACAATGAGCAGTTTCCTGTCTGTTCCATAGTCAGCACCCAGCCATGTCTTTGATGCAATGATTGAGCTTCTCCATCTCCTTTCAGTAATAATATAGTCAGGTTGCTTTCTGTGCACTCTATTGGTTTTTTTTTTTTATATTGAAAAAGTTTTATTGGTTTTACATTTTTTCTATAGGATGGGGTAAGGGATACAAAGAAATTTTGAGAGCATTCACATCGAAGTCGTCGGCTCTTCCGGGACCTCAAAATACATTAATAACAATTAAAAAAAATTTTTTTTCATCACACTACAAAGTGAAAGCGTGTACATATATCTAAATTCTCATTTCTATACTGTCAGTCCTTTACAAAAAATCCAAATACAAATATTATGCAAAGTTGTTCAAAAGAAAAGTCAAGGCAAAGTTATTTTTTTGATCTAAGTCTCTTGGCAATTGAATCTTCTTTTTCTCCTTCCAGGCCCCCAGTAGGCGGGGCCATGGCCCCCTCCGTCCCCCCTGGATCTTCCCCCAGGATAGAGGAATGTTTTTAAAGAAAGGCTTCCGCCTCAACAACTGTTTTAATCCTCACTCTTCCTCCTTCCCAGAACACCAGCATCCCTTCGGGTGTCACCCACTTGAACCAAATCCCATGATCAAACAATGTTTTAGACAAGAAGGAAAATTTCCTTCTTGCATCTCTAATCTTTCTAGGGATCTGCTTCAAGATAGCAACCGTTTTTTGTTGGTAGATTAATGGACTTTCTCTCTGCAGTTTCAGGATTTCCTCTCTGGTTGACCTTCTAACAAATTTCACATGTATCTCTCTAGGCACTTCATTTATCCTGGCATATGCTGAGTTAATTCTATAGGCTAGGTCAATGTCCCCCCTGATCTCATCCTTAGGTTTTTGTAAATAGTCTGCTAAAATCGTGCTCATAAGATCAGGGAGGCATTCACCAGATTCCTCAAGAACATTCTGAAATCTCAAAAAATATGTCATTCTTTCCATATCAATCCTAGACACATGCCCATTTGTTTCCTCAACCTCTTTAGTAACATTTTTAATCTCTCCCTTAACCCCCGCCAACCCCCCTTCCAGTTCTTCATTCCTCTGTGTATTTTCCAGCACTTGCTTCCGTGTGTCCAATAACTCCTTCTTGAAATTGATGTTTTCTGCCCTCTGGGCCTGAATTTCTTGTACCAAAGTTTGTATAACAGTTTCAAGAGAAGCCATCCTTTGTTCTAAACTTGTCAGTGCTGTTTCTTGAGCCATGATTAACTGTTAAAGTCAGCGCCACTAAAATGGCGTTTTCAGGGTGGGGTTGATGAGGCTGACCGGGAGCCAAAAGTTCTGATCAAGGTTGTAACGTTGTAAAATTCAGGAACCAAGAGAGAAACACTTTTCCAACTCAATAGGTGTAATAGCGAAGGTACTCCAGAAAAGAAATCACAAATCCAAAAGAAAAAAATTCTTCATTAAAAGCCAGAGATAGTCCAGATTGCAAAGAGACGCTGAAAATTTTCCATAAACAAAATAGTCAATCAGGAACAAAGAGAGGCCATTTTCCACCGCCCAGCTCAGAGCCCGCAGGAGAAAGTAGTGAGAGAAATTGTGTCAGCCAGACCTAGAAACATTGTTGCAAGCAAGCCGCAATCCACTTTCCCTTAACGCAAACAGTCAGGATTAAAAATTTAATCTATTGGTTGATGTCCATATAAGAGAAATAATATGGTTCAGGAGTGGGTTCCAGCAACCGCTATTGCCGGTTCGCTCGTGGACACGCTGCATGCACTTGATGCACACTGTGTGTGCATGCACAGTACTATAAATGGCTTCTGCGCATGCGCAAAAGCCAAAAACAAGATGGTGCCACCTATGGCGCAGCCAGGAGAACCAGTTCGGGAGCGTGGCAGATCTGGGTTGCTGCTGGTTCCAGCGACCCAGGTCATCAAACTACTACTGGTTCGGCTGAATCGGTCTGAACTGGTAGGAACCCATGACTGGTATGGTTGTGTGAAGATGGTGTTAATTATAAAAAAATTACTGGATAAATTAGTAAGTTGATTTCCTGCTTCATTTCAGTTTCCTAAGCCATACAGTTGAACTACATTTTTCAGCTTTGAGATTCCAGTCTTCAATCCTAAGCCACACATAGGTGGTCTTTGACTTACAACCACAGTTGAGTCCAAATTTTATGTTGCTAAGTGAGACATTTGTTAAGTGTGTTTTACAACCTGGAGTTGTTAAGTTAGTAACATGGTTGTTTACTGACTCTGGCTTCCACTACAACCATCATAGCTATGAGTCAGTTGCCAAGCATCTGAATTTTGATCACATGACCATGGGGATGCTGCAACGGTCATAAATGTGAAAAATGGTCCTAAGTCACTTTTTTCGGTGCTGTTGTAACTTTGAACATTCACTAAACAAACTGTTGTAAGTTGTTGGACTATCTGTATTTTGCTGATACATTCTGTCAATTTCAAATTGAATTTGATCATAAAACTCATCAGAACTGTTATTAAGGTTCTATATCACTCATTTTCTCTTGCAGCGAAATATACAGACAGTAGATAACTTTGCAAAAAACGGGCCCAACAGGCTTATTGGAAGTTTGGAAACGATCCATTTCTGCCTTCTGGAGGGCCTCCAGGGGGCAAGGGGAGGCCGTTTTCACCATCCCTAGGCTTCAGGAAAGCCTCAGGAGCCTGGGGAGGGCGACAAACAGGCCCAGCGGGCTTACTGGAAGTTCTGGAGACTTTCCTGGAGCCTGAGGAGGGCAAAAACGGCTCAGCTTGGAGGCAAGCAGTGTGGTGCGCATCAGGTGGGAGCGTGAGGGGGGCTTATGTGTGCATGCACATGTGGGAGCTTGCTTCGCATTTATGGTGCCGGCATGCACGTGAGCGATTGCATTTGTGCGCTCATATTTTTGGCACCCTACAACAAAAAGGTTAGCCATCACTGGAGTAGGGTTTTCTGCTTGAGCAAGGGGCTGGACTAAAAGACCTCCAAGGCCCCTTCCAACTCTGTTATTCTGTAGTATAGAGCAGGGGTCTCCAACCTTTGCAACTTTAAGTCTGAAGGACTTCAGCTCCCAGTCTAGGAGTTGAAGTCCTTCAGACTTAAAGTTGCAAAGGTTGGAGACCCCTGGTATAGAGGGGTAAGGGCGTCTCTTAGATTTTAGACATTTTCAATCATAAGTTGCTGCCACTCCTAAGGTTAAAAAACCCCAAACCCTATTCACCTGCGTATTTGTATTCTAAATAGATAGAATGTTCCCTGCCAAGCCATCCTTCACATCTCCAGGATTCATTCATAAGATAAAAATCAAAAAGAGCAATCCAGTTGCAAGAGCCAGGTAGGGCTTTTTTTAAATCAATTTACAGTTTGTTTTCTGCTCCACAGAAAATGTTAACATTTTAAAAAAAAGATGTAATGCTTCTGCAGAGAAATCAATGCTTTGAAATCCAGGGGTAATTTTATCAGCTACTAATACTTCTGCTGCTGCTTTGCAAAAATACAAGTAAAAATCAATCCAAAAGTATGCCTATTTTCTAGCTTTTAATTATTGTTGCTCAGGTATATATTTTACTTCTAATACTGAAATCTACACTTTCCCCTTAATAGATATATACACATACATACATACATACATACATACATACATACATACATACATACACACACATTACACTACCCAGTGTGAAGTTCTGCTTAAGAAACCCCAATGTAAGATGTTGGACTTTCGCCACAGGAGACCCAGGTTCAAATCCATCTTTACTCATAGAGCAAGGGTGTCAAACTCAATTTCATTGAGGGCCGCATCAGAGTTGTATTTGACATAGGGGGAGGCATAGCCAGGGTGGGCCTGGCCAGCTCAGTGTTACTTGTGTCGGGCCGCCTGTGGCAGCCTGAGCGCTCTGCCAGCAAAAATGGACTCCTGAGCACCGCCTCCTGCAACCCTCTGCCAGCAAAAATGGAGTCCTGAGCACCGCCTCCTGCAACCCTCTGCCAGCAAAAATGGAGCTCGAGAGGGCCGCCTGCAGCCCACGGGCTGGTCCTTCGCTGTTTCCAAGGCGGCCCCGCAGGTCAGACCTAAGCAGGCCTTGAGTTTGGCACCTCTGCCATAGAGATTCATTGGGTGATTTCATGCTACTTCCCTACGTCACAGGGCTCTTGCTGTGTGGAGAAAGTACTGCAGAAGAAAACATTCTATGTATGTCACCTAGAGATTTGGAAGGAGATGTGGAACATTAATCTTTTCTTCTGTTCCATTATGTCCAATTGTTGGAGATTGCCAGGATGAGTCCCTGCAGTTTTCTTGACAAGGTTTTTTTAGAAGTGGTTTGCCATTGCCTCCTTCCTACGGCTGAGAGAACATGACTGGCCCAAAGGTCTTCCAGTTGGCTTTGTTTCTGTAGTAGGACTAGAATTCAAATCTCCTAGTATAGCCTTAACGACTATATCAAACTGGGATATTAAACTAACAAATAATAATAGTAATGCCACATGTACATACTTGACATTTTTTAAATATGTTATTCTTTTTAATTAGAATTAGGATTATGCCATCCCTATGAATAAGAGTGATTGGAAACTTTTATTTATTGATTTAATAAATCAGGAATCAGAACTCTTTCAAGTACTGCAGTTGGCCACACCCCACTGGGATTCGAACCGGGGCTGTAATGTATCTAAGGCAGAAGCCTAGCACTCCAGCCTAATCGGTTCTACCCTGTTTCATCAGCTAATCCAGGAGTATTTAGTATAGATAACAGCATGTCTCCTCCCTTAATTGGGGCCCTTACAGGAAGTTGTGGTAACAATTATCTATATATATAGAGAGATCATCTATACCTAGAGATCATCTAGACAGAGACCTATTAAGATTGCTGCTGTGTGAATTTTTTTTTTAGATATGTGTTAGATTTTTAAGGGCTGATTTACTAAATAAGAGACCAGGATGGATTATATATATATATAAACCGTTTTTGAGCTGATCAATAAAGAAGTCAGGGAGACTAGTATAGATCTATACTAGTTTCCCTGACTTATTTATTGATCAGCTCAAAAACGTAACACACATATTAAAAAAATCACACAACGGAACTCATGGCTTTCTGTCTAGATGGTCTCTGGTGATGAGCCGAAAGGCAGAAAAGGAAACAGTATGTCTCCTCCCCTTAATTGGGGCCCTAACAGGGTGTTGTGGAACAATTATATATATATTTATCCCTATATTTAAAAAAAAATCCCCATCCCAGGCAATGCTCATCTCTGTTTCTAAGAACCAACACTGTCTGAAGATGTCTCCGTGGTCATGTGGCCGGCATGACTAAACGCTGAAGGTGCATGGAACACTGTTACCTTCCCACCAAAGTTGGTCCCTGTTTTTCTACTTGCATTTTTTACGTGCTTTCAAACTGCTAGGACAAGTAACGGGAGCTCACTCCATTATGCGGCACTAGGGATTCGAACCATTGAACTGCCAACCTTCTGATGGACAAACTCAGCATTTTAGCCACTGAGCCACCACATCCCTTGCAGCTTATAAAGCAAGTAATCTTCTTTACTGAAGCTTATAAAGCAAGTACTAAATAAATATGTAGTGATATTGCCAATTCTATATAACCAATTCCTTAAATAAATTAATGCCGAGCGTCTGTTGGCACCATTTTCAATGCAATAAAATCCATAAGAACAAAGTATTCATGCATTAGAAGATTAGTGTTCATTGGTAACTTCAGGAAGCAAATAATCTTAATATATCTGCATGTAAATCTTCCTTATTCTCCAAAGGGGGCTCAGAAAATTACTGCTAATCAGTCTTCTAATTTTGTAGCCTTTGAAGATTGTAGCCTTGTAGCCTTTGTAGTCTTTGAAGCAGTTTATCATAGATGGATACAGCTCATAATTTCCACACCAAAATCATAAGTCATGGGTAATTGTTAAGGTCCTACAAATCGGAAGGATAATTCACTTATATCCACTTTTTCAGCCTGCAAAATCAGCTCCTATTCATTCATTCATTCATTCATTCATTCATTCATTCATTCATTCATTCATTCATTCAGTCACTCATTCATTCATTCATTCAGTCAGTCAGTCACTCACTCACTCACTCACTCACTCACTCACTCATTCATTTTTATTCCAGGTATTTATAAGGCTGTCTAAGCCAAACAATGTGACTCTGGAAGACACACACACACACACACACACACACACACACAATTTCAGCCCCCCCCCAAATAAATGAATAAAAATAAAAATAATCCCTTCAAGTCATAATTAAGAAAACCTCACATATAAAATGTTGAATTGAACAAGACAATGAAAACAACCAAATTAATGATATTTGGCGAAGTTGATCTGATCAGAAATGAGTCAACATATATCATCTGACCTATATATATGCTTCCCATGTTAAATAATGGAGGATTGTGTTTTGATTGCAGGCAATGAATTGGATTAAATTCTGAGTGAATTCTTGGCTGGGCGTTGCTGTTTCTAAAGTTTTGTATGAAGCTCCCAAGTCAGATTGTCTTGGGTCAGTTTGTACACAGCTTGTGAAATGCTAATGGGAAAATCTGTGGCCTCTGCTTTTCCTTTCTATGATGATCTTTAACTGAATTTAGTCAACAGATCTTCACATTGGGAGGGAGGGTTACCATTTGTAATTTTTATTTATTTATTTCTGTATTTGTTTGTCAAACATGTACAAGATAGCAGGTATAAGTATGAACATAAACAAAGGAAGTAAGTACAGATAAATGAGGACAGTTGGACAGGGGCGGTAGGCGCTCTGGGTGTGCTTAGGCACCCCCCCCCTTTAAGGACCTCTTAGGAGGTCCAAGGTAGACAGTTTGAGGTTGAAGCTGTGGGGGTTTGAGGCTGTAACAATGGAGTCGTGTAGAGCATTCCAGGAGTTGACCACTCTGCTGCTGAAGTCATATTTTTTTGCAATCTAGTTTGGAGCGGTTAACCTTGAGTTCGCATCTATTGTTTGCCCATGTATTATTGTGGTCAAAGCTGAAGTAGTCATTGACAGGTAGGACTTTGTAGCAGACAATTTTGTTTACTATGCTTAGGTCCGACCTCAGGCAGCGCAGTTCCAGATTGTCCAAGCCCAGAATTTCAAACCTGGTGGCATAAAGGATTATATTGTGAGTAGAGGAGTGTAATACTATTCTCATGAAATACCTCTGGACCAGTGGTGGGTTCTGGATCCCATTCCAATGGTTGGAATGGACCTAGTGTTGCCCACATGGATGTGCGCAGCACGTGCAGCGCACACATGCATCATACCTGCCAGTGATGCCTCCTCAAGCCTCCCTGGCGCTCCAGCTGCTCGGCAGAAGGCTTTGAAGGACAGGTGAGGAGCTTGGGCAGGCCGGCAGGCCCTCCAGAGCACTGTACTGGAATGGTACCCGGTGCTCCGGGCAGGCTCCAGTACGCCTGTGCTGGGGCGTACTGCTTGCAACCCACCACTGCTCTGGACCCACTCAATTGTATTAATGTCCAATATACAGTGTGGATTCCAGGTGGATGAGGATATAGTGTGGATTCCAGGTGGATGAGAATACAGTGTGGATTTCAGGTGGATGAGGATACAGTGTGGATTCCAGTTGAATGAGGATACAGTGTGGATTCCAGGTAGATGAGGATACAGTGTGGCTTCCAGGTGGATGAGGATACAGTGTGGATTCCAGGTAGATGAGCATAAAGTGTGGATTCCAGGTGGATGAGGATATAGTGTGGATTCCAGGTGGATGAGAATACAGTGTGGATTTCAGGTGGATGAGGATACAGTGTGGATTCCAGTTGAATGAGGATACAGTGTGGATTCCAGGTAGATGAGGATACAGTGTGGCTTCCAGGTGGATGAGGATACAGTGTGGATTCCAGGTAGATGAGCATAAAGTGTGGATTCCAGGTGGATGAGGATATAGTGTGGATTCCAGGTGGATGAGAATACAGTGTGGATTTCAGGTGGATGAGGATACAGTGTGGATTCCAGTTGAATGAGGATACAGTGTGGATTCCAGGTAGATGAGGATACAGTGTGGCTTCCAGGTGGATGAGGATACAGTGTGGATTCCAGGTAGATGAGCATAAAGTGTGGATTCCAGGTGGATGAGGATATAGTGTGGATTCCAGGTGGATGAGGATACAGTGTGGATTTCAGGTGGATGAGGATACAGTGTGGATTCCAGGTGAATGAGGATACAGTGTGGATTCCAGGTGAATGAGGATACAGTGTGGATTCCAGGTGGATGAGGATACAGTGTGGATTCCAGGTGGATGAGGATACAGTGTGGATTCCAGGTAGATGAGGATACAGTGTGGCTTCCAGGTGGATGAGGATACAGTGTGGATTCCAGGTGGATGAGCATAAAGTGTGGATTCCAGGCGGATTTGGGGGCCGTATGCTTCCCCACTTTATATTTTGCACTCTGAAACACTAGATTATCAAAGTAACAGTGCTCTCTCTGCAGCACTGGAAACCTAGTCACTTAATGGCACTTGTTCAATGACAAGAAAGAGAGCAACTCAGTCATAATACAAGAAGGACAATGTCCAAGCTGCCATGAGTAATTATGAATATATATTGGGAAAGCAACACATTTCATTTTGTCACAGAGACTGCACGTCACGCTCTATTTCCTCTCCCATTCTCTTTTATTTGCATTTGGAGAGACAAAAAATAGTTTTAATAGTTATCTAGCATGAAAAAAGTGATAAAAAAAAGATAATCTTAAACATCTTTTGTAGGCCCAGTTGCAAGTATTAATTCTCCCCAAATAATTCAGCAGGAAGCATAGAGCTCAAGAATTTTTCTGCTGGAGATCCTATTGCTTTTGCAGCCAGCATTTTATTTGCAGTTCGCTCATGAATTTGGTTCATTCACTTGTTAACCTTGCTGCCTTTTCCCCTTTCTCCCCATTTCTAAGGTTTATATCTATCTGTTGATGAGATAGGCAAGGGGAGCAGGAATTCCTGTTCAAATCCTTGGTGCTAGCTGGAAGCTAATTGAATTTCAGTAATATAATAATATGGTTTTATGGTGTGAGCATAAGGGGGAAGCCTTCCATGGGAAGAACACAGTGGTTGGTTCCTCCAAACAGCATGGCGCCTGCAATTGCTCAAAGTCTTGGCATGGCTGCTTTGAGGATGTTGGATGGTTAGCTATGCAAAGTAAATCAGTGAATGATTTGCACAGTCCTAGCCTCCCAGAGATTTCGATTTCTCCTACACATTTCATCAGGTTTCCTGCAGGAAGCAATATGTGTTCTCTGCTTCGGCTCAGGCTGACCTCAACCTTGCTTGCCTCCTTTCCTCGGTAAAGAGAATGAATGTGGATACGTTCCAAGTTCCTACCATTAAACCAGTGGTGGGATTCAAATTTTTTTACTACTGGTTTGGTGGGTGTGGCTCGGTGGACGTGGTATGGTTTGATGTGCGGGGCAGGGGAAGGATATTGTAAAATCTTCATTCCCTCCCCACTCCTGGGGAAGGCTACTGCAAAATCCCCATTCCCTCCTGATCAGCTGAGACTCGGGAGGCAGAGAATAGATGCAGGCGGGGCCAGCCAGAGGTGGTATTTACTAGTTCTCTGAACTACTCGGAAGAGTGCCTTCTTGTGGCCCCAACCCTCTGGGACAGCATCCTCCAGAGATAAGGATGGCACTCTCTCTCCTGCGGCTCCGGAAAGATTTGAAAACCTGACTTTGATGCCAGGTTGATGCTTGTTATTTGTTCAGTAGCCCGTTTTACTTTGTTGATTTTATTCTCTGTTAAAAAAAAATTGGGGGGGGGGGAGGGTCATGACAACTGTCTGTTTGATTTAATGTTTTCAGCTGTTTTTATGTTTTTTTCCAGTTCTGTATGCTGCCCAGAAGCCACTGGAGTTGAGTGGCCAATAAAGGGAGTGCCCAGAAATAAGTAAAGGTCCAGTTAGTCATAGCTATTAGGTTTTGGAGATCTTTGAAGAACTCAAAGAAAGTTGAGTTACTTTTTAACTCCTACAGAGTCTTAGATTGCTGGTCTGCAAATTTGGAAGGATCGTCACCTGTCAATCCTTGCAGTTATGAAACTTGAGGTTCTACACACTGGTGAATTCTTAAATATTCTGATAAAACCTATGGTATCGTGGTATTGTTGCATGTTAAATGAGCAAAAGCAAATCCAATCCAAAAATCTAGTTGACTAATTGTTATAAGCTGCAGTTTGTTTACCTGTGGTGTACTGAGGAAACCATAATGATTGGTTTACGCAACATGCTGAGCCCAAATGAATCAAATCATATCATTGCTTAATATGATATATGAATCTATTCAGCAAATTAGACAATTGGTGTCACCCAGTTGCTCTGGACCTAGTCCTACGTGCTTGGAGCTAATTTCGGCTATATCTGAAGATGTATCATCGTTCAGCTGAAAAATGTTTGAGTTGATTCCAATATACATCTTCAAGGCTTGGTCTTTATACTATGTTGGCAGCTCAAAGCTATTTAAAAACTTACAAGTTTATGGATCCAAAGAAATTTAATAGTCCTTATCCACTCCTGCTCTTGGTTTTGCATCTGGCAGAAGCATGCACACTTTCAAACTAAATGGACTTAAAAGTGGCTGAAATATCCAATTGCAAAGGGCTTCAGAGATGTTAGAGCTCAGTGGATCAGAATAAATTGCTGCTAACTTTATTAATTTTTTTAAACTTGAAGGAAATGAAAGAGAATACTAGAGTGCAGTTCAGCATGATTGAAGATAGCTGCTTTGATGTTTCTGAAACAAATCTTTGACAGAAGGTTTTTTTAAAAAGTCTTTTCACGATTTCCTGTTTTATTCAATATCTTGACAACTTCGCCGGGCTGCAAATTTTAGTGATATTCAGTTGGCAGTGAATTATGACTATTGTGCTGTGTTGTCCTCTTTAGAAAAAAGAACAACAGCTCCCAAAGCAATAATCTCTCTTTCACTGTGCACTGAACTACTGGCTAACCATGCCTTCCAAGTCTCTCTTGGTGCCAGCCATCTGTACACATATTCAAATTTATATCTCTTGTAATTATAAATTTGTATCTGTTCTTTTGACACACTTGAAAAACTCTTAATTCAATCCGAGTTTTTTCAATAAGCCATTTTCTGCAGAAATTTCCAAGATTTACATTTACAATGGCTTTAATCTATAATCAAGATTTATCCAGACCCTGAGTCACAAAGAATATTTCACTGTTCTTGATAAAGAACAATAATATGTAGGAATCCATGGAGTAAGCCTGTTCTATTATGCCAAATTTCGGACAAGCTTTTAAAACTAATTTTTAAAGGTCTCAAATGTTACGGGAATTTTTTGGAGTATAAGACGCACCTTTTTTCCTCTAAAAAGAGGTTGAAAATCTGGGTGCATCTTATACATCGAATATAGCATTTTTTTACCTCCTGGAACCCCGCCCCCTTCACCAAACTGGCTGTGCCTAGCCTTATGGAGGCTTCCAGAGAGCTCCTGGGGGCTGGGGAGAGCAGAAATGAGCCTCAAATGGGCCATTTATTTGCCCCCCCCAGCAGCACTCTATAAGCCTCCATAGGGCTATGCATGCAATGTATTTGACACAAAAATGGCCCGTTTTCGGGATAAATGGGCCATTTTTTTGCTCATTTTTGACCCCCCTCCCCCCAGGAGCACTCTGCAAGCCCCCCCAAGGCTAGTCATGTCTTTTATTTGAAAAAAATAATGGCTCCATTTTCATGGAGAAACAGGCAGTTTTGGGGAGGTTTGCAGCCTGCAAAGGCTTTCCCCCCTCCTTTTGGAAGGCTCTTTAACTGTTTCTGTGTCAGCAGAAACAAAGCCTTAAGGTTTGTCAGCGATTTCCTTCTCCAGGACATGGATAAATACACCTGGAAACATCAACCTACCTACCTACTCTCTCTCTCTCTCTCCCCCTACTGTATTTCTCTCTCTCTCTCTCTCTCTCTCTCTCTCTCCCTCCCTCCCTCCCTCCCTCCCTCTCTCTCTCTCTCTCTCTCTCTTTCTATTCCTTTATCTACCTACCTGCCCTCTCTCTCCCTACCTATCTATTTCTCTCTCTCTCTATTCTCTCTTTCTCTATTCCTTTCTCTACCTACCTACCTACACACACACACACACTCTCTCTACCTAGCTACTGTATTTCTCTCTGTCTCTTTCTATTTCTCTCTCTATCCTTCTACCTACCTACCTACCTACCTACCTACCTACCTACCTACCTACCTACCTACACACACGCTCTCTCCCCCTACCTACCTACTGTATTTCTCTATCTCTATGTTTCTCTCTCAATTCCTTTATCTACCTACCTACTCTCTTTCTCTACCTATCTACTGTATTTATCTCTCTCTATTCTCTCTCTCTCTATTCCTTTATCTACCTCCCTATCTACACACACACTCTCTCCCCCTACCTACCTACTGTATTTCTCTCTTTCTATTTCTCTCTCTATCCCTCTACCTCCCTATCTACACACACACTCTCTCTCCATACATACCTACTGTATTTCTCTCTCTCTCTCCCCCTTTACCTACTTACTTACCTACCTACACACACTCTTTCTCTCTCCCTACCTACCTACTATATTTCTCTCTGTCTCTTTCTATTTCTGTCTCTATCCTTTTACCTACCTACCTACACACACACACGCACTCCCTACATACCTACTGTATTTCTCTCTCTCTCTCTCCCCCTCTCTCTCTCTCTCTCTCTCTCTCTCTTTCTCTGTATTTCTTTATCTACCTACCTACCTACTCTCTCTCTCCGTACCTACCTACTGTATTTCTATTTCTTTCTCTCCCTCTCTATCCCTCTATCTACCTATCTACTTTTTTTATAATTTGCCTCTTCAAAACCTTGGTGCATCTTCTACTCCGGTGTGTCTTATATTCCGAAAAATACGGTAATATATTTTTCATGTTTCATGCTGCATGTTAGGGCTGACCAAGTCCATTTAAAAAAAATGCTATAATATAATAATATTATATTATTATAATAAACATGTCAATATTAATCACAAAGTAATAGTACAATTAGTTTATCCATCTTGCAAAATTTTCAACACAAAAATTTTAAATTATCTTTTTAATCTTTTTAATTTCTAGCCTCTGTTTCTATTAGTTAGCAATTGGTAAAAAAAAGTCCATTGTTAAAGAGAATTCTCTTTCTTCCTTTTCTTTTCTTTTAAAAGTTAATCTATCCATCTCAGCACATTCTAATATTTTTATAACACTTTCCTTTGTAGGGATCTCTTCATTTTTCTATTGTTGTACAAACACAATTCTTGCTGCGGTTAATATGTATAAAATTAAGCATGCATTCCCTTTATTATACTGTTCTGGTAATATAACCAACAGAAATATTTCTGGTTTCAAATCTATGTGTTGCTTTATCATTTTTTTCTAACCAAGTATGTATTTCAATCTGAGTTTTTTCAATAAGCCATTTCAATAAGCCATTTTCTGCAGAAATTTCCAAGATTTACATTTACGATGGCTTTAATCTATAATCAAGGTTTATTCAGGCCCTGAGTCACAAAGAATATTTCACTGTGCTTGATAAAAAACAATAATAAGTAGGAATCCATGGATCCCAGTATTTTCTTGCCTTTCCTGCGTCCATTTAAAAGGGTTTTTTGGAACATGTACAGTCATGGGGGCACTTTTTCTGCAGTATGAAAGAAGCTGTCTTTTTCCAGGTTCGTGTGACAGCTTCACAACCGCTCTGAGGTATTTCTTCCTGAAAATGCATGTGCGGCTCTTCACAATAAGAGACAGCTGGGGGCAGCTTTGGAAGTAGCTGTGCCAACCTAGAAAGGCACTTGGCAGCTTGCATAATTTGGAAAGAGGGTGCTTTGTACAATTCTTGTGCATTCTGGAGCACCTCTTTCACAACTTCACAGCATACCATTAAGCAGACATTTCTCATGCAGAAGAAGCCCTATGAACTCCCCTCCCTCCCCCGTGTTTTTATATGGTCTCCCATTTATATCAGTGGGAGTGATGATTGAAGGAGAACTTCAGTGCTGGGAATGGAAGGAGCTCATCTCCTGTCAAGCAATTCATTTCTTGTTTGAGGAAATTTTCTCTGTAAAGCTTAGAGAGCTCTTACAACCATCCGTTGCCTTTTTTCCCCCTTGGACAAGATGCTAAGGCAGTGTTTGGTTCATGAGGGAAGAGTGGAGCGAGGGAGGTAGAGTGAAATCCATAAAACAAGCTCTCTCTGGAACCCGTCTTTTTAACTAATTCACCCACTTGCCACAGTCTTCTAAAAACTCTAGCTTAAAGGGATGTGTAACAAAAGATCAAGGGTGAGGATCTCACTGATTCTCTACATATTGACTTCTGGTTGTCAGAATTTTGAAAGCTTCATCTCAGCTATAGCGCTGAGCATCTGCTGAGACTCGCATTCGGCAGAAGATCGAAGCCAACCCTTAAAGGGCCCAATGCTCCTGCTTACATTGCTGCCTGTTTCTCTGACCCTCCTCCTGCTCTTTTCTCATTTGTAATTAAGTGGGGCACACCCCGAGAACACTGATTTCTCTTCTGGGCACCTTGTTTTTCTCCTTCTCATGTCAAACCCTGACTCATTCTTCAGTCATAACTAAATACCCTAGACTGATATATAGTACTGCCTAAAGATGTCCCATTTAACCCAGGCCTGCCATGCCCCCAAACTGGTTCTCTGTGCGGCGCTGTAGCCACTGCCATCTTGTTTTTTGCTTCTGCGCATGCGCAGAACAATTTTTATTGTACTGCGCATGCACGCGTGGCACAGCCACGAGTGAATTGGCAGTAGTGACTGCTGGAACCCACCTCTGCCTCAGGGATTTAACTCACTACCCAAGGATGACATTCTTGAGTTGAGAGGAAAGAATGTAGACATTAATTGGGCAGAATTCACAGCCACCTTTTTCATGCCTACAAAATAGAGGCTGGACAGTATTGCTGTCCTCATGCAGAGCAGATGTAATGGACTGTATGGGTGACCTTGAGGAAAGAAGAGGTGTTTTCCACAAAACCATCACACTAAAATGAACAAAAGTCTGCAGTTGCTTAACCATCAGAGAAGGAAACTAAGGAAGGAACTACCTTAATGGAGTGAGCATTTAGAAGCAAAGATTGGGAAGTTGGTATTTTCGGACTTATAGGGCTCTATGCAAACTTACAATAAAGATTTAGTTCATCCAGTCAGATTTTCTGTCTGGTTTACCTGGGAAGGCTGAGATCAGGATTTCAGGGCAGTGGCCCCCAATCTTTTTGGTACCAGGGACCGGTTCCATGGAGAGATATTTTTTTCATGGATGGAGGGGCGTGGTTTCGTGTGCTGCCTACATCCCATGGATAAGGCTTCACTTGTTTGTGCGACCCGCTTTCTGGCATGTTGCAGACTGGTGCTGGTCCGTGGACTAGGTGTTGGGGACCCCTGTTTCAGGGCACTAGTGTCATTTCTTCTCCCACACCCCTCCAAATATCATTTACTGGTGAAAAACCAGCCAGCAGTTACTCTCCTGATTGTGTGGCACAATGGAATTAGGGGTTTGTGCCTTAATTTCTATTATTTGCTGTGTGTGTATTTTGATAAGACTTTTTCACAGATGGTGCCAGTTAGATCATTCACATTACTGTAACCTATTAGAAGAATAGAAGATCAATATGCAGGTCCCTGTGTCAAACAACTAATTTCCTCAAGCGAAGAAGTCTATTAGAAGAATAGATTTGAAAGCTGAATCAGAAAGCTTTCAGTGCCTCTGGACTTTTCCTTCTCCCTGCTGAAAATTTGCTCTGCAAATTGTTTCTTTTTTCTTTCCTCTTACATATTATAACTAGCAATGGCCCCTTTAAAATTGACTTTTATCCCCTTCCCTCAACCCTCTCAGAGGGCAGACTCAGCAAAACATTGTTGCACAGAGGATGGAAAATGATTTTCAATGCTGCATATTTTATTCTGACCTGAAACAAAAATTAGTCTGTTGCTTTTGAAAAACGTTCTCAATAGAACAGAGGAATTTTACTTAAGGTACTTTAGAGTAGACCGAGCCCCAAATTTGCCTTTTTTGTTGCCAATTCTGCTACCTAGCAACCAGAAAGTAATCTGACTATATTGATGGTTGTTTGGTACATACATTAAAGAGCCAAAATGTTTCACTTGGTTTGCAATTTTAATTTACTATGGGGTCCATGACAGTAATAAAGTTTAGCCATTGCTGTTTGTTACAGTCAGGCAAAGAGCTTCTTCTTTCTTCAATCTCAAATTCTATGTATACGGGTGTGTGCATCTCCTATATTCTTTCTTTCTTTCTTTCTTTCTTTCTTTCTTTCTTTCTTTCTTTCTTTCTTTCTTTCTTTCTTTCTTTCTTTCTTTCTTTTATTTGGCTTGTCAAACATGTACAAGATAATAGATATAAGTATAAACATGGACAGGAACAAAAGAAATAAGTACAAATAAATGGGGACAGTAGGACAGGGACGATAGGCATGCTGGTGCGCTTATGCACGCCCCATTTACGAACCTCTTAGGAATGGAGAGGTCCATGGTAGATAGTTTGAGGTTGAAACTGTGGGGATTTGAGGATGTAACAATGGAGTCATGTAGAACATTCCAGGCGTTCACCACTCTGTTGGTGAAGTCGTATTTTCTGCAGTCGGGTTTGGAGCAGTTTACCATGAGTTTCTATCTATTGTTTGCCCACGTATTATTGAGGTTGAAGCTGAAGAAGTTGTTGACGGGTAAGATGTAGCAGACAATTTTGTGTGCTATGCTTAGGTCAGACCATAGGCGGCGGTAGTAGTTCCAGGTTATCCAAGGCCAAAATTTTGAGCCTGGTGGCATAAGGGATGCTGTTGTTCTTCTTTTACAATTTCTCCAGTGCATGTGAGTGCTACTAATTAGGTCAAAATTAACCATTTGGGAATTCAGAATTCTTGCACTTTCTCCAGAAAGTATCTGATATCTCGTCAGTCCTTGTGCCATGGATAGAGTCTTGGCATAACTTCCAGAGATTACCCATCCCTGGAGTGTTGTCAACCAAATTTAAGAGATGTCATTTACCAGAGTTGGAAGGGACCTTGGAGGTCATCTAATCCAACTCCCTGCCTAGGCAGGAAACCCTATACCATTTCAGACAAATGGTATCCCACATCTTCTTGCAGTTTTGGGGCATTCACAACTTCTGGAGGCAAGCTGTTCCACTGATTAATTGTTCTAACTGTCAGGAAATTTCTCCTCGGTTCTAAGTTGCTTCTCTCCTTGATTAGTTTCCACCCATTGCTTCTTGTTCTGCCCTCAGGTGCTTTGGAGAATAGTTTGACTCCCTCTTCTTTGTGGCAGCCTCTGAGATATCGGAACACTGCTATAATGTCTCCCCTAATCCTTCTTTTTATTAAACTAGACATACCCAGTTTCTGCAACCGTTCCTCATATGTCTTAGTCTCTAGTCCCCTAATCATCTTTGTTGCTCTTCTCTGCACTCTTTCTAGAGTCTCCACATCTTTTCTACATTGTGGTGACCAAAACTTTGATAATGTGACTTATTATATTAATGTGGCTTTTTTGGCAGCTGCTGCACACTGCTGGCTCATATCTAAATGGTTGTCCACTAGGACTCCAAGATCCCTTTCACAGTTACTACTATTGAGCAAGGTACCACCTATACTGTACCTGTGCATTTCATTTTTGTTGCCTAAATGTAGAACCTTACTCTTTTCGCCATTGATTTCTCTGGTGTATCTGCTTTGCAGCCAGCACAGATTGTCTTTGGCCATTTGCAGGATTTTTTTTTTTTTAATCAAACCCCTAAGTTCCAGCACTTGCAATCTACAGCTCACAGGGTTCCTCCCTTAAAGATGAAAAAATACACTTTTAAAAGTAAACCATAATTAAAAAAAAAAAAAGAAAGAAGAAATGTGCATCTTCCCGCAGGGTAAAAAGAAAAAAAAAAAAGGCCTGGTTTTAATAATACTAGTCCTGGCTAGATATGTTGAAAAGCTTCTTGTTGTTCTTTCTGGCTCATCAAATCTGCTAATCATCTAACTATTGTGCTATAAAACAAAGAAAAAAATGGATATATTGGTCAGAAATGATGTGGGGATATAATTTTTTTAATGTGTTGCATAAGAAAAAAATATGGCTTTATTAATTCCTTTTCCTTAAGCTGCGTAATATCTGACACTATGGCTCTCTGTAATAGCGGATGTTTCTGATGGATGCAAATCCCCCCTTTTCCCCCTCCTGGCTTTGTGCAGTTTCTATTCTAATTAAATGATTCACCAGGGCTCAATATGTTCAGATGCCTTTTTAGTGCTTCCAGATTGTTTTATGTCAATGTATTCAGAATCTCTGGGAAAACAGTTGATTTTAGGTCCATATTCTCTAGCGGCCATTTGACTGATTCGTGTCTGATAATGCTAGTGCAATTGTTCAAATCTATTTTTGCCACGATTTTGTTCCTGAAAGACCAAGGAAGTATTTTTGGAGTGGTGGTGATGGTGGTGGGGAGGTCTGCTTTAAAGGAACTCATTGAGCTGTTCAGTCTAAAAAGGCATTGTGCTTAATGACTTTTTGAGAGGTGAGAGCAGTGGTGGGTTTCAAATTTTTTAGAACCTACTCTGTAGGTGTGGCCTATTTTGTGGGCGTGGCTTGGCAGTCATGTGACAGGGTGGGAGTGGCCACCTTTTAAAATGAGGTGAAACTCATTTAACAACGCTCTTGCTTAGCAACCAAAATTTTGGACTCAATTGTGATGATAAATTCTTTCTTTCTTTCTTTCTTTCTTTCTTTCTTTCTTTCTTTCTTTCTTTCTTTCTTTCTTTCTTTCTTTCTTTCTTTCTTTCTTTCTTTCTTTCTTTCTTTCTTCCTTCCTTCCTTCCTTCCTTCCTTCTTTCTTTCTTTCTTTCTTTCTTTCCTTCCTTCCTTCCTTTCCTTCCCTTCCCGTTGGGTCACTGGCAGCAGCGGGCCAGATTTACTTCCAGATACGCCAGTGGAACCCCCTCTCACCGGTTCTCTAAATTTCACCAACCGGCTCTCGCGAGTAGGTGCGAGCCTGCAGAAACCCACCATTGGGTGAGAGATAGGGAATGTTAACATAATCACAATTAAAAAAAAAAAACCCATCTAAATGGAGCAGTCCCAAGCTTTGCCTGAAAGCTAACAGGAAAGCCTTCTGAAAAGAAATCAGATGCAAGTTAACATAGACAGATGCTGCCGTAGAGGCTTTTGAAGGGAGAATGCATTTGTCCTTTTAGCTTTCCAGAAAAATATGCTTGCTTAATGTTTCCTGGACAAGGAATGCAAGTGGATAAAGTTGGTACAGGTGCCTGACAAGCTGGAAAGAAAAATAACTACAATAACTACAATATCCACACTGTAATGATATCTGCCTCTATAACTCTAATATGTTAATGAAGGAACAACAAATATAGAATAAAAATTTATCTGATTAAAGGTGGTATTGAAAATGGATTTACAACTGACAAGCCAAGAGGATAACTTAGAAAAGGATTTCATGAAATAGACAAAAGAAACTGGCCGAGGTTTTAAAATTTAAAAGGGACATAAAAATTAATCAAAAGCATGAACTGGATAACGTTTTTCTATTGGATTTATAAAAGAGGCTTGTGAAAGCCTTGAAGAATTCTGTGCGATGGGGCAAAGAAATGAAGAGAAATCAAATCTTATGGCGATATTTTAATGAACTAAAGATTAAGACTGTTGGCAGTGAAAAGAAGAAACATGAAGGTGGTGTATTTGGCCAAAGTTAAAACAGGATATTTTGTTACTTCTGGCACCCCTTATGGATTTTCTGCTGACATCAGGACAGAAAAGATAATATTTTATGGATTTGTTTATAGATAGAAGATGAGCTATGGCAGGGGTCTGCAAAGTTGGCTCTTTTAAGACTGGTGGACTTCAACTCCCAGAATTCCCCGGCCAGCCTCGCTGGCTGGGGAATTCTGGGAGTTGAAGTCCACCAGTCTTAAAAGAGCCAACTTTGCAGACCCCTGAGCTATGGGATGAAGAGATAAATGCTCATCACTTTAGAGAGGCTGAAGAGTTATTAAATTTGTTTATATTTGTTGTGTTGATCACTGGAAGTTACTTTAATCACGCCACTGTGACCACTATTCTACCTACCCTTTGCAGATATCCCTGCAGCTACTGCACGGCGAATGCTGGATAAATAGCGTTATCAGGTTGTCTCATGAAGCAGACCAGGTTATAGCCAAGCCTCCCTGGGCCTGTCTGCAGTTGTGCTGTGTGTGCTTTCAGCAATGTTTTTACCAATCAGGATCTGAAGGGATGGCTATGGATTCACACTGAGTAGTTTTTGAGAGCTGCTGCTGAGGAAATGGAGTTCTTATAAAACCCGGCGACAGCTGGACCACTTAGCACTTTGATCAGAATTTAATTGGCTGAAAGCAAGTGTTATGTGACCTTCTGCACAGGCTGTTGGCTAGATTGGGAAATTATAAGACTGCAATGACAAACCACTTCTGAACTGGTGCCAGGAAAACGATATGGACCTGTCCATGAAGTCACAAGAGGTTGAGCTTGTTTCAAAGGAAACGCTATCATTCTAAACAAAGATCCTTCGCGTTATTTAGAGGCTGGCATATTTCCCCCCCCCTCCCCATCTCACAAATCAATAGGCCCACACTTATCTCCTCTTAACATCCCCATTTTTAGCTTGAGCAGCTCATCAGCTACATCAGATGGCGCAGGCGAAAAAGCTCAGCCGCAAAAATATGTTCTGGGCCTGGAATTAAAACTCAATTTAGTTTAATTGTCCTTGATTTTTTTCAAGCGAATCAAACGGCTCATTCGATATTCAAAGTTAACTGTGTTGAGGTTGGGCGGGAGGGAACAACTTAGAAGCATCTCTGTCTGAAAATAAATGATGCACTGAAGTCCTGTGTTATCTGGGTAGTTTTCAATGTCATTTGTACATCAATTGGGTGCTCTTAGAATGACTGCTGTTCAACATGGAGATCACTAAGAGAATTCCAAGCTAATATCCCTGGAACTACAGAGTTGGAAGGGGCCTGGGGTTGGGTATTTGTTTGTTTGTATCAGTGGTGGGTTTCAAAGGTTTTTAGAACCTCTTCTGTAGGTGTGGCCTGCTTTGTGGGAGGGCTTGCCGGCCATATGACTGGGTGGGAGTGACTTGCCAGCCATGTGACTAAGTGGGAGTGGCTTGGCAGTTATGTGACTGGGTGGGTGTGGCCAACTTGTAAAATGTGGTGAAACTCACTTAACAACGCTCTTGCTTAGCAATCAAAATGTTGGCTCCGAAACTCTGGCATTTGAAGCACGCAAGTCTTAAAGCTGTCAAGTTACAAGACCCTTGCACCCCTAACCCTTTAGGAAAAAAACTCCAGGGGTGTTCAAAATTGACAGCTTTAAGACTTGTGGACTTCAACTCCCAGAATTCCTCCTCTCGCTCTTTATCTTGATGATGTGCAGACGGGCAGTGGGAGGGAGCTGGAACCGGTTCTAAGTGGCACTGTAGATTTGTGGAACCTCTTCTATAGAAGAGCTTAGAACTGGCAGGAACCCACCCCTGGTTCGTATGTTTACATGATAAAAGTGGAATAAAATATCCAAGATATTTTCCTCTGCTTATTTTCCCCATAACAACCCGGTAAGGTGGGTTGGGCTGAGAGAGGGTGACAGTCTCACCCAGTTGGCTTCATGCTGAGGTGACACTAAAACTCACGGTCTTCAGCTTTCTACCCTGGTGCCTTAACCAATAGACCAAGCACCCTCCTACAAATAGAATTTATCTTGTTGTACAATGTGTGCGTCTCCACTACTGTTACAGCACCCATGCAGCCTTCGCTGAAAGAAGCCAAGCTCATGAATATCATATTTGATGGGAGACTATCAGGAAATCTTAGGGTCATAAGTTAGAAGCGAACACAAAAACACAATGGCAAAAAAAAGCAAACACTCAAGTGAGCCCCTATCTGAATGTGTCCATTGGACAAGCCCTTTATTATAAGTTTATGAAGTTCCTTTAAAGTTTTGATTTACTGCTGTCATACACAATGAGTTGCATGCTTCCCATATACATTCTCAGGGTTGGGTTCTGGCAGTCACTACTGCTGGTTCGCTTGTGGGCGCACCGCCTCTGGGTGTGCTTGATGCGTGCTGGGTGTGCATGCACAGTGCAATAAAAATTGCTCTGCGCATGCACAGAAGCAAAAACAAGATGGTGGTGCCTATAGCGCCGCCTGGAAAACCAGTTCGGGGGCATGGCAAGCCTGGGTCGCTGCCGGTTCCAGTGACCCAGGCCACCAAACCACTACTGGTTCGGTCGAACTGGGCTGAACCGGTAGGAACCCACCACTGCTATTGCTCACTCTGAGTGTCCATGGTTTTCTTCAGTGAAGGCTGAAAGGAGGTTGAGTTTACCTCTGTAAAATAATGCAACAAGCTCAGACATAATTCTGGCAATGGACAGTGTATTTCTCCCTCCCATGAAAATAGCATTATTCAGTCATGTTATTAATATTCCTCAACCGATAAAGTAAAATCAAGTGATCGTGGATGAGAAACGACTTCTAGGAACATCAGAATATTCTCTTCCAGCCATGGAAAGCCCATGATGGATTCCTTTGGGACAATCTCTTTTTATCAACTCAACGTGTTTTATAGTATTAAAGTTCTGGGATGAAAATTTAAATGAGATTTCTAAATTAGCCACTTTTAGCTCCTGTGGCAAAGACAAGAAAGATCCAGAAAATAATGAATGCTGGTATTCAATAACCTTATATGGTAGTCTTTTAGCCAGTGAAGAGTGGCTGTGAAACATAATCAGAGTTGTAATCTTCAATGATACATCAAAGAAAGAACTATTCCTGCCACATGTTGATCTAATTTTAAACAAATAGGGCCCTCATTGGAAGAAGATTTCCACCCCACAAGATACAAGGAGGGAGTAAGATCCAGAGGTGAGCAGCTGCTGCTTCTCTCTCCAATATGTATCTATTCCTCAAAGGCGAGGGAACCTCATTTATCCAAGCTAGAAATAAACTGACTGTATTGCATTTTGACAAAATCAAAATGCCTCCTGTTCAGCCTAAGTGAATCATTTTATTTATGAAATAGCATAAAATGAACAGTGAATGCTCTGCGGTAGGACACAAAGAGCCCTAGAGGAAATAGCTTAGCTCAACCTTCAGCGATGTGACATTGGCGACACCGCCAAGATCCCAGCTGTGGGATGTATCATCTCCATTCATCCCACTGTCTCTTTCATGGGGCAGAACAGAGAAGGGATTACCTGGTGGCGCATTTGCCATCTCTATTCTGCTAATATTATGTATAGAAAAGCTTTAAGGCTGGAATAATCTCCCTTCAAGCCTATTCAGACTAATTATCTATTGGATTGTTTTCAGAGGTTCTGGAAAGTTTTGCCTCTTTGATCTATATCTACATAGATAAATATACAGATAACATCAAATAGTGCCTATTGTTCTTTCTCCTTGCTTTTGCTAATGTTGGTCCCATTTTACTATTTGTTTTAGATGTTTGCTGTTGTTTAATAAATAAACACCAAGCTATCTTTTTGGCTGGCTGAAGGGAGTGGCATTTGTGCTTATTCCGATTTGGATATAGGGATCGACTGGGACTATGCTGAGTGTAAAATAAAGTGGGAATTCCTTACAGTATTTTCCCAACTCCAACAACTGTACTTATGACTGAACTCTACTGAGTCCGGAATGGGTATGTGAGAGATGTATTGGTGTAGAGCAGGGGTTCCCAAACTTAGCAACTTGAAGACTTGTGGACTTCAACTCCCAGAATTCTCCAGCCAGCTGCTGGCTGGAGAATTCTGGGAGTTGAAGTCCACAAGTCTTCAAGTTGCCAAGTTTGGGAACCTCTGGTGTAGAGTTAAGATTCTGGTTTAGAAATCAGAAGACTGTGAATTCTAAACCCGCCTTAGACATGAAAACCAACTGGGTGACTTTGGGCCAGTCACTCTCTCTCAGCTCAATTCACCTCATCGGGATGCTGTTATGGGGAAAATAGGTGTAGGAAGGAGTATTATATATGTTTGCTGTGTTGAGTTACTTGTAAAGTTATGAAGGCAGGATACAAATCCAGTAAATAAATAAAAGAGTTCTTATTTGATTGGATGTCTCTTTATATCATCAATAATTATATCTTTTTGGACTGCCTCTGGGAGTTAGGCGTGGATGACACTGTTTTCCAGTAGTTCTTCTTTCTGCATTGCTGTCCTACCTTTATGGACCAACATGCTCCCATAGATCCAGGTGACCCAATCGTGCTAGGATTCAGAAAAGGCATCAAAACTCTTCAGCAGACTTGGGTGTTGATATCAATGGGACTGATCCTTTGTTGCAGTGGACTGTTTGCATAGTAAAGTTTTATGTTCCTCGGTATATACAATAAGTGGAAGTTGTGTCTTGTAAATTGTAATAATGATTTATTGTTTTATTTTGATTCTCAGATGTTGGCGATGTAAGCTACACAGAGTTGGCAATGGCAGGAGTGGCTTATAAGCCCAATAACTATCTAATCTTAGAGACATAGCCTATTATTTGTTTTGATTTACGTCTTATGCATTGATTTACAGATAGTATCTTCAGGCAGGGGAAGAAGCCTCACTAATGGAAAGAAACACCAGCCCACGTCAATTCTAACTGCTTCAATCACCACCTTTTTAATCAAGAAGAGAAAATTACAGTACTGTCAAGGGAATGAGGTCATGATTTTTGCCCAGACACATACTAAAGGACATTGATCTCCTGACTATATATTTTATGCTTATCCACTTAATGGCCTTGAAGAATATATGCATTGATAGCTTTTCTACTTTGACTGCTAATGATATATTCTGGACAGCTTACTTAAAAAAAAAAAAAGCAAAGAGGCAGGGCAGGGGTGGACAGAAATGGTGTCACTTGAAGAAGCAAATACCCTCATAAAGTTGCTTGGGCAACCAATGTTATTTGAATGCATTTTTTGCCACTTTATGAGAACACCCCCCCCCCCCGCCCTATTTTTACAGAAAACAAACAAGTAAACAAAATCCAGCTTAAAAATTAGGCATTAAACACATTCAGCAAGAGAAAGGAAAACAGGAAAACCTACCTGGTGCCTTATTTATCTGGGAACAGTTTGACTCTGTCACTCCCAAGGAAGTGAACAGAACCTCAGGAGGTTTGAGCACAGGCACCTGTGTTTTAGATCCATATTCCACCAGGCTTGCAAAAGCTTGCAAAAGAAGGTGACATGCACATGGGTTTTGGTGGTGCTTAATGCTTCCCTGTGGAAGGGGGCAGTGCCCCAGGCTTTTAAGGAGGGTGCGGTCCACCCTTTTCTTAAGAAGCCATCACTAGACTTTGCCCTTCGGATAATTTTTGTCCTGTTTCCAATTTTCCCTTTCTGGGGAAGGTTGAAGAGAAGGTGGTTGCATGGCAGCTCCAGAGGTTCCTGGATGAAATGAATTCTCTGAACCCTTTCCAGTCAGGATTCAGACCTGGATGTGCAATGGAAATAGCACTGATTGGGTTTTTTTGTTGATCACTAAAGCAGGATGGGAGCAATGTGTCCAACCTAGCTCTATTTGATTTCTTGGCAGCTTTCGATACCATCAACCATGATATCCTTCTGGAGCAGCTTCAGGGATTGGAGTAGAGAGGGGTCCCTGTTGCTCTGGTTCACTTCTTTCTTCTGTGGTCACTCTCAGATGATGTTGATAGAGGTTCATCCCTTGCTTTGCGATGTTCTTATGAAATATCCACATCAACAGTACTTTAAACTCCCATTAGCAGCTAGAGAAATAATGGAGAAATTCAGTCATTATTGAATGATGATATATAAACTATGAAGAGGGTTAGGACTAGAATATTAACAAAAAAAAAGGCTAATGAAAAAACCTAGGTCCCCTTATAATAATTCCATTTAGATGATAGTGTGATTGTTAGAATAATATATTGTTATGTTGTTTTTCAGTCTGTTGCTACCCTCTTTTCCCCAAAACAAGACCTCCCCGGATAATAAGCCTAATTGGGCTTTTGAGCGCATGCGCTAAAATAAGCCCTCCCCTGAAAATAAGCCCTCCCCTAAAATATTGCAACACAGCAGCAGACATGACGTGACCATGTTCACTGCCTCCTGCACCTCAAAAATAATAAGACCTCCCCGAAAATAAGGCCAAGCGCTTATTTTGGGGATAAAAAGAAAACAAGACCCTGTCTTACTTTTGGAGAAACATGGCATAGAATGGAGAGAGTAGAGATCCAGAAAAAGCACTAAATGACAATTGGAATTATGAGTCTTCTCTTCCAAAACCTCAAAGAATAGAGCTGGAAGGGATCTTGGAAGTCAACTCCCTGCTCAAGCAGGAGACCCCATACCCATTCCAGACAAGCACAACTTCCAGAGCTCTGAAATTGGGAAGGGCTTGGCTTATTTTAGTTTATGTTCTTCTCTGACACATTTCTTTTGATCCCATTTCTTCTGATCCAACTCATATTAAATCCAATTTGAATCTAAATATTTACCTTGAAAACGATGCCTATCCTCAGTTTCAGCATTTGAAGAATCTCCACTATAAAGAGACACAGTTTTAAACCTTTAAAAAACACAAACGAGAAACTCTTCAAACAGCCTCAGTAAGCAGAAGGTAAATGTTCCATAGCTTCTTGGTTGATTCCAATAGGCAATTCAATAAATTGGTTTATTTGATGGTATGTACACGAGGTAGCTATTTGTTATCCATCATCAGACACATCTATTGCTTTCTTTCTTTATGACTCATAATGGATCCATAATTTTTTTCTCTTGGGACAGAAAAGAAGAAAACAGGAACAGCAACGGCTTCGTCTCGAAGGGCAGCGGCTCTGTGAAAGGCTTCAATATTTTTTGAATATTTCACAAACGTAAATAATCACACAGATGCTGTGGAATTAGGGGAGCTTTGCTTACCTGCTTGTTTCCCCCCCCCCCAAATGATCAAACTACTAATGATTATGTTCCGTTACCAGACATCCTGGGGAGCCTTTGTAGAATTTATTTCATTGGTCTTATGTTATCCAATCTTTACTTCAATTGCTTTGGCTGACATACGGCTTTACGCCATGATGCTTAAAAATATGCTTGATTTTTTTTCCTGAGTGTAACTCTGTCAAGGATCAACAAAGCAATACATTTAATTTCTCCGCCTGCTGTGAAATGTGGAATTACCTGCCAGTTGGGTGAGTTGACAGACTTCGCCTGTTTTCAGGTGTACCTCTGAAACTCACTGATGGCAAGGCTGCAGTATGTCAGAACAGAAAAGCAATCAAGAGACAACTTTCTCCACAACACTCAGCACTCAAACCAGAAAGCTTGCCGCATGCATGATACCTGCAGTTCATATAAAAAGTAGTCTTGTCTGTGCATAGCGAAATCACGTCCTGTTCTTCTCTCATCTTCAGAAGACAATGTAGGAGGAAAGTTGTCTTGTCAGGGGTAGCCAAAAATCAGAAGGACTCTGGTAGCACCTTTTCTGGCTAACAAATGTTATTAAAAGGCATAAGCTTTCGTGAGCTGTAGCTCACTTAATCCAGTAGTGGGATTCAAATTTTTTTACTACAGGTTCTGCGGGTTTGGCTTGGTGGGCGTGGCATGGCTTGGTGGGCGTGGCATGGCTTGGTGGGCGTGGCATGGCTTGGTGGGCGTGGCATGGCTTGGTGAACATGACTTGGTGGGTGTGGCAGGGGAAGGTTACTGCAAAATCCCCATTTCCTCCCGATCAGCTAGGATTTGGGAGGAAGAGAATAGATGGGGGTGGGGCCAGCCAGAGATGGTATTTGCCAGTTCTCCGAAATACTCAACATTTCTGCTACCGGTTCTCCAGAACTGGTCAGAACCTGCTGAATCTACCTCTGACTTAATCCATGATGCAGGATTAAACTGAAATGAGGCAAGACGTGGAAGGAAGGGGAAGATAGATTGGGCATGTAGCTGCAAGGTACACATGAGAGATTACAAGCACCCTATCAATTATCAATTATATGTAAAAAGGTGTGTTTGTTCAAAACTTCTGACATTGCCTGAAACATTTTGATGTATGTGAATTCAGCTATCTCTCAGTCCCTCAAAATCTCTTTCTTTCTTTAATGGTCAGAAAGAGATCTGCAATAGAATGTTTTTGGGGGACTGAAATATTTTTTCTTGTTTTGAGACCTGTTGTTGCTGTTGTTGTTATTGTTATTATTATCATCATTATTATATTTTACTTTTAGTCTTCTGGGGCAAACTTTCTACTATTTTCCCTCTGGAGAATCCAAAGGATATTTCTGTTAGTTGTTGGCTCATGCCACATTAGAGGAGAAGCAGGTGAGGGGTCTTCTAACTTGTGTATGTATTTTCTGGGGCCTTTGATGGTATCGATAGTGTAGGTGCAGGGGCAAAGTAAAGATCTGGGTTTGTTGCAGGATCTGGTTCCCATTTTAGAATAATTGTATTGTTGTTTTTAAGAATCTGTTTTAGGTTGAATGGTTGTTTCTGTGCTCATAATTTTTACAATGACAATAAAGATTATTATTATTATTATTATTATTATTATTATTATTATTATTATTATTATTATTATTATTATTATTATTATTATTATTATTATTATTATTATTATTATTATTATTATTATTATTATTATTATATGGGCTTTCCACCCAGTGCCTGCCAAAGTGCAGTGTCATTGTCCAGTATGGGCTGTAGCTTATTAATAATGTGTATTATGCTATGAGAGTAAGTAACAACCAGTAGTGTTCTGGTTTGCTTTTGTGGTCTATCTTTTAACAAGTGATCTTGGGGAATTGAATTGACTCTATTGATCTTTTGGGTTTGTAATTCAGTCTCCTGCATGTCTAGTTAAATTTCAGTAGTTAAACATCTTTTTTAAGTGGATCAGAATGAGGTTATCTGGCTCTACAATGTGATGCTTATGTGTCCAGTGTGTGGTTTATCCATTAGATCAAGTAAGTTGACTTTTTCTGTAGATAGGCGTAGGCTGAAGTTGATGGTGGCTTGGAAATCGTTGACATCCCATGATGGGATCTGATGAGATATTAATTTCCATGGGTCTAGATTGGGGTGGGGAACTAAGTCCCTTTATGACTTGTGGACTTCAGCTCCCAGAATTCCTGAGCCAGCCAAGCTCTGGTCTAGACGATGAAAATATCACTATGTTAGTGCTAAAGGTGAAATAGTTATTGGGTGAGTTCAAAGTCAGATAGTCTAGTGGCAAGACATGCTGTGCTAGCATCAATGATGATGATTTTGGTGCCTTGCCTTCATGTTTGTTGGAGAAATTGGTGTGTGTAGTTTCTGGGAGTTAAAATGTTGTCATGAGATTGCCCATGGAACTCACTCTTCCAAAGAAGTCTTTGGTGTAGCTGGGAGTATTGATGACATATTGTCTGAGTACAGAGCTGAGATATGGCATTCTCTACCTTCTACTTCTCGTGCTTAAGAAGCAGCATGAGAAGTAGAATAGTCCCTCTTCTGTTTTGCACTTGGGAGATCACAGATTTCCTATGTTTGGGACTTATCAAATACTTAATTTTCTTGAGAACATCTTGTGAAAAAGTTAAAAGAGGTCAAGTTTAAAGTAAGTCCTGAGACAATGAATATGGATTAATCTGACATTACACAGTTGATCACCCTGCTAAAATCCGGGGCTTTGCGTCACCCAGGAAAGCGTAGGAGGGAAAATGTTGGCAGCAATTTCCTTCACATGACATTGTTTCACAAAATGTATGGGGAGGTATAGTTTGTGAACTGCTGCTGAGATACCAGTCATTAGGAGGCCTGTTAAAGTAACTTGAGAAAGCATGATATAAAAAAGGTGGACAGTAATAAGTATATATTTCAAAATACAGCTAAATGTATTTCCAACTAGAAAAACATACCAGTTGACAGTTTGGTGTATTGGTTATAGGCATCTAGCTAAGTACCAGGAAACTATGAGTAATTTTCCTACTTAGGCACAAAGCCAGTTGGGCAGCTTTGGTTCAGTCCTCTTTGATTTCCCAAGAAGCAGGAAGGGCAAACCACTTCTAAAATTCTTGCTAAGAAAAATGCAAGGACAAGGTATAAAAAAATGCATCTAGGAACCTATACAGATTTTCTCCAGATATTTTCCTTTCACAACATATATTAACGTTCTCTTTGCTTAGTTTGCTCTTGTTATTCACACAGAGATAAATAGTAGTTTGGCTTTTTTACTACCAAGTCATGGTAGCTTCGCTACCTCATGACTCATGAGAAAAAGAATTGAAAGCAAAATCTGACTACAGAAAACCAAATGTTGACAAAGAGATACAAGAAAAAAAAGGCTCTTTTCTGTTATCCAGTGCCTGTCCAGATTTTTGGAGATATGGTAGCCTTACAGAAGAGGAACCAAAAAAGAATAGACCAAAAGAGTTGTTTTCCAGAAGGCATAGGTGATTGGAGGACATCTCTGAATGTCTGGCCACCTTACCAGTCACAATGACTGAAAAGAAAACAACAATGAATGACTTATGTGTGGCAATAAGAAGCAGTGCATATTTGTGTGGGTCTGTTAGAGGTGGGTTGCTCCCGGTTCGGTCCAGTTTGGCCAAATCGGTAGTGGAATTGTGGCCTGGGTCGCAGAACCGGCAGCGACTCAGACTGGCCACACCCACAAATGGTTCCCCAATCTCTTAGGCCAGGGGTCCCATGGACCGGTGCCGGTCCGTGGCTTGATAGTAACCGGGCCGGAGTGAGCGGAGTAGCACAACTCTTAGGAAAGTGTAGCAAACGCTCCGCTATCCTGGTGGCTGGCCGGGGCAGGACGGGGGCAATGGCCTGCATTGGGGGTGTTCGGGGCACCACCTGTCCCTGCGTGGGGGGAAGGGGCTGCCAGGCCCTCCTGCCCAGGACGCAGCCCGTCCTTCCCTGCCTCAGCCGAGGATCCTTCACCCGGGACCCCTGGCAGCTTTCCCACCCGGTTGCATGCAAGGTGCCCTCCCCAGGTCGTGTTTCCACGAGATGCGGGTTCCCGCCTTGGGTTCCACGTGACAGCTGAACACGCGTGCGGCCCACGTGATTCGACTCACCCGCTGGAGGCTCCCACCGGTCCGCGGAATTTTTTTTACATGAAACCGGTGCCTGGTGCCAAAAAGGTTGGGGACCCCTGTCTTAGGCCATTGCCAGCATGTTTCTGCGCATGTGCAGAACAATATTTAGTCAACTGCACATTCACATGGCTGGTGCATGCACACAGTGAACCAGTAGCAACTGGTATCGGAACCCACCCCTGAGGTCTGTGTAGATCTTCACATGACAAAATTGAAATCTGATCTTGCCATTATCATTCATTATAATTTTTAATACCCCCTAAGGGCAGTTCTGCATTTTCTACTTGGCCCTTCACCACTGCCTGAATGCAGAGATAGATAATGCAATTTTCCTTTCATTCCCACCTCATTGCAAATGCACTTACACTCCGCACTCAGGTTTACCAGTTTTGATTCCAATTTTTTTTTTGACCTGAGTCATGTTGAGTCCTGCAGAGTGGCTAATTTCCAGCACTTCATTCTGTCCCAATAAGCAGCATCAGGTCCTATTGGTTGCAGTGCCTGACATAGCCCTTCCCCTCTACCATCTGATTGTTGGCCTGGGCAATCTTTTGGTCTGGGTTTCTTCTGGTTGGCAGTTGCTGATTTTTACTACCATAATTTTGTGATTGATCCAGCGACGGCCAATTACATCCACAAACAATCCTCAATTCTAGAAATTCACGTTCTCTTGAAATCTAATTCCTCACAAAAGGCACCCTTTCAATTTCTGCCCAGGCTGGCTGAAGCATGTTCCCCCGTAAACTACCCTTCCCTTTCCTTCTTACTAAAAACATCTTCAAGTTGCAATGATGCAGGAGAGAGGAGAGAGATAAATACTGTGTTACTCTTAAAGGAGGATAGAGTGGGTTAAAGTAAAGGATCCCTAAGTGCAAGCATCTGATAAAATAAAGGAAAGGTATGGTAGTAACAAAGAGGAAGTAATTTCTAAAACAGGGGTCTCAAACTCAATTTACCTGGGGGCCACTGGAGGCAGAGTCTGGGTGAGGCTGGGCCGTATAAGTATAATAATATACTTGATATGAATAATATACTGTGATATAAAAGTATAATATTATACTTTCATATCACGGTGGGGGCCACAAGATACCGTCCTGCGGGCCGCAATTGGCCCACAGGCCACGAGAATGAGACCTCTGCTCTAAAAAGAAAAGTTGGGCTCTGGTAGATCTATCCATTCAAGAACAGGCAGTGAGATTTGCCTTCCTTGTAAGGATGAGATGGGACCAACGAGATTTTGCTGTGGGCCTAGACTAGACTGAACCACATTGCCAACTCATTGCAATCTGGACTGGAATGCCTGAAGTTTAAGGTGACCAGATTTTCAAACTTCCAAAGCGGGACACCGTTGACGGGGGGGGGGGGCAGGGCACGCTCCGGTACGGCATGCACCTGCGCAGAGGGCCTCGGGGCCTCGGAGAGGGGGGGTGCGCTCCGGTGAGAGCCGCTGGCAAGGGGGAGAAGGGGGAAGGCTGCCTGAGGCGGCGATGCTGGCATGATGGCCTGAGCTGAAAGCAGCCGCCTCGGGCTGCCTTCCCCCTTCCCGCCCGAGCCAGCGGCTCTCAGCACCGCTGGCCCGGCCCGCCGCTGCTGCTGCCTTTAAAGAGGGCCCTGCTGGGGCAGATGGGAGTGCGCTTGCACCCGCCCCTGCAGGGCCCTCTTTAAAGGCAGCGGTGGCCCAGGGGTGCTGAGAGTTGCTGGCTTGGGCGGGAAGGGGGAAGGCTGCCTGAGACGGCAATGCCGGCGTGATGGGCTGAGCTGAAAGTGGCTGCCTCGGGCCACCTTCCCCCTTCCTGCTCAAGCCAGCGGCTCGCAGCACCGCCGGGCTGGGCTGCCGCCGCCACTGCCTTTAAAGAGAGCCCCAGGGGGTTGGGTGGGAGCGCCCCCCTGCCCCAATGCCCTCTGCGCAGGCACCGGAGCATGTGCCCCCTCTCTCCTCGGCCCCGATGCACAAGCCGGCACTCTCAGCTATCCACGCCCGCCGCCTGCCCGCAAAAAGCGGGACATTTTGAAGAGATGGCGGGGCGCGGGACATCTTCTGGTGAACCGGGACTGTCCCGCCAGAAGCGGGACGTCTGGTCACCTTACTGAAGTTAGCTTTAAAAACCCACAAGAGCACCATGGGAGAAAAGCGGCTAAGACCATGGTGAGGAATTGCCTAAACTTTCAAACAGTGGAACAACGTGATTTTCTTAATAGATCACGATTTAAGCTTGCATTGGTGGCCCCATGAGGCTGTAGGTTCAGCATATACCCTGGCCCGAATGAATTACTGTTGTGAGTAATATTGGTGACATGAAGAACAGGAGAAACAGAATAATTGCATTTTTTAAAGCATTGGAAAGAAAGAAACATGGGCTGGAGGAGCTGACTAAATATGGAGCAAATACCTTGTAAACCTTGTGCAAAAATGCCAATGCAGTTCTAGGTTGCATTAACAGAGGGAACACATGACATGATAGTGCTGCTTTATACCTTACTGGTGAGACAACACTTGGAATATTGCATCCAGTTCTGGTCACTGTGATACCCAAAAAAGATTCTGAGACACTAGAAAGAGTACAAAGAAGAGCAAGAAAAAAGATCTGAAGGCTGAATGATAAGATGAATGGTTCAGAGAACTAGGTATGTAATGACGAGAGAGAGTAGAGGTGACATGATAGCAGTTTTCTAGACCTGAAAGGCTGTCACAAATAGAGGATCAATCTATTCTCCAAAGCACTTGAGGGAAGGGCAAGAAATACTGTATTTTTCAGAGTATAAGATGCACCTTTATCCCTCAAAAAAGAGGCTGAAAATCTGGGTGTGTGTTATACACTTAATACAGCATTTTTTGCCTCCTTAAATCCCGCCTCCCTCACCAAAATGGCCATGCATAGCCTTTAGGAGGCTTTCAGAGTGCTCCTGGGGGCTGGGGAGAGCAGAAATGAGTGAAAAATGGGCAATCTTTTGCTCAATTTTGCCCCCCAGCCCCCAGGAGCACTCTATAAGCCTCCTAAAGGCTATGCATGCCCTTTTTTGACAATAACTGGACCTGTTTTTGTGAAAAATGATGCACGTTTTTCTCATTTTTGCTACCCCCCCCAGCACTCTACAAGCCTCCTAAAGACTATTCATAACCTTTGGGGGGGGGGGGGGAACCCAGGCCTGTTTTTCTTGAAACATTTTTGAGAGGTCTGCAGAGTGCAAAACTTTTTTAAAAAATTTGCCTCTTCAAAATATCTTATACTTTGGTGCGTCTTATACTCCGAAAAATATGGTAATGAATGGAAGATCATTAAAGAAAGATGCAATCTAGAACTAAGAAGAAATTTCCTGACAGCGAAAAGCATTAATCAATGGAATGGCTTGCTTCCAAAAATTGTTGGTGCTCCATCACTGGAGATTTCAAAAAGAGATTGGACAACTATTTGTCCTGAGTGGTATAAAGTTGCCTGCTCAAATAAGAGGTTGGAAAAGAAGACCTCCAAGGTCCCTTTCAACCTTGTTATTCATGTTCTAACCCAGTGTTTCTCAACCTCGGCCCCTTTAAGACATGTGGACTTCAACTCCCAGAATTCCCCAGCCAGCTGCTGGCTGGGGAATTCTGGGAGTTGAAGTCCACATGTCTTAAAGGGACAGAGGTTATACAATACAATACAATAGAAGAGTTGGAAGGGACGTTGTAGGTCTTCTAGTCCAACCCCCTGCGTGGGCAGGAACCTTATACCATTTCAGACAAATGGCTATCTAACATCTTCTTAAAGACTTCCAGGGTTGGGGCATTCACAACTTCTGGAGGCAAGCTGTTCCAGAGGTTAATTGTTCTAACTGTCAGGAAATTTCTCCTTAGTTCTAAGTTGCTTCTCTCCTTGATTAGTTTCCACCCATTGCTTCTTGTCCTGCCCCCAGGTGCCTTGGAGAATAGTTTGACTCCCTCTTCTTTGTGGCACCCTCTGAGATATCGGAACACTGCTATCATGTCTCCCCTGGCCCTTCTCTTCATCAAACTAGACATACCCAGTTCCTGCAACCGTTCTTCATATGTTTTAGCCTCCAGTCCCCTAATCATCTTGGTTGCTCTTCTCTGCACTCTTTCCAGAGTCTCCACGTCTTTTCTACATCGTGGCGACCAAAACTGTATGCAGTATTCCAAGTGTGGTCTTACCAAGGCACTATACAGTGGCATTAACACTTCACGTGATCTAGATTCTATCCCTCTGTTTATGCAGCCTAGAACTGTGTTGGCTTTTTTGGCAGCTGCTGCACACTGCTGGCTCATATTTAAATGGTTGTCCACTAGCATTCCAAGATCCCTCTCAAAGTTGAGAAACTCTGTTCTAACCATTGAACTCCTCCTCCTTCTCTTTTGCCCTACCTAGCCACATGCAAGACACCAATAAATTAAGCTGAATCTACAAAAAGAAAGCTTTCAGTTGGGCTAAAGAGCTATAGCTTAGAAGCAACCCACATTACCCCTGTCTATAATAGGTTGATTTCGGGCCAAAGAATGTACAGTGTGTTGGTTTCATTAGAGCAAGAAGGTGCTTCAGATGTTTCTAATTGGGTTTAACTACCCTTTTTTCAGGGAAGGATTTATGAACTTTGAGAAAGCCTCTTTATTCTTGAAACATTAAAGTGTTTTCTGTCTGACTCACACTGGTTAGTGATGTTTTTGTTTAAAACTATAGTCAGCCAAGTCTATGACAATTCACCGTGGCCAACTCACCACAGCCAACTTGCCATGGTCAACTCTCTGTGGAACAAGAGTTACACTAATATCGAAGAAATGGTGGAATAAAATAAAGAAAGGATGCAATAGGAGGGACAGAATCAGAGGTGAAATTCAGCAGGTTCTGACAGGTTCTGGAGAACCGGTAGCGGAAATTTTGAGTAGTTTGGAAAACCGGCAAATACCACCTCTGGCTGGCCCCAGGAGTGGGGAGGGAATGGGGATTTTGCAGTATCCTTCCCCTGCCACACCCACCAAGCCATGCCCACAGAACCTGTAGTAAAAAAAAATGCATTTCACCACTGGACAGAATGAAACGTGAATGACAAAAATTAAAATATGTTTTTTATTTACTTTAAATAATTAAGTTGAGTTGTTAAATTGTCCTGCAGTAAGTTGTCCTGTGGTAGATTGGTCATGCCGAGTTGTCCCGTTCCGTAGTCAGTCTGGGGGCCTCAGAGGACCTCCACACCAGCATCAGGCAGGAGAGCTGGTCAGTCACTTGCTCTCACTGGAAGCAAGGTCAGCTTCTGCTTTGCCTGGTTCCATTTCTTCTGCAGTGGTGTCATTACAGATTTAATCAATCCCCAGCTGTTGGCACTGCAGGCCAAAACCCGAGAAAAAGCCATCCACCATAGCTATGAATGGAAGTAAATCCTGATTTAGTCCGTCTCTTCGTTTAGATTTATTGGCAGATGCCTCTAAGGGTAGACACCTTGTTAAATCCTGAGCCAACGCTTCACTGACCAGCTGTTCCTATTATGCTCAAAGAGTGCTGCAATGCAGGGTCAATTTTCTTTCACTTTGTATGATTCTTGCAGGTCCTTTCTCCTGCTTTGAACAGTCCCTGTATGGCCTTCCTCACACACCCCGGGGGCCGCCTAGTTCACATGAATAACGCATCACCCTGCATTCCCTTTCTTTCTGCTTCTTGGGTTTTGTATGCAACCAATCAACACAATCTCTAATAAGCTTCCTGTTGAGAGATGGAGCAGCATCGTTTTCTAATTTAAGCATTTCGGTGAGTTATTAAAGGCTGTTGACGATCTAGTCAGTTATTATTCAGATGAGTGTCAGGGAAAAAAAACTTTGAAAAAGTGCTGCTATTTAGCATGTGTTAGCTTAGAAATCAAGATTTGTTATTGTGGTTTCGAGTCACAGAGGACTGAGGCTTGTATTTAAAATTCAGAAGAAGAGGGTTTTTTTAAAAAAAAAAGGAATCTGCTCAAGTCCTAGTAAATAATGCTGGATTTGTTAGATGTAAGAAATGATAGGGTTTGTTTCAAGTTTGCTTCTGCCTTCCTAGTCTTAGGGATTCAGGCCACAGGCCTCTCGTATTTGGGTACTTCAAATAATTATTCTGCCAGATTGGGTAACTATTTAGTTTTGCTCCTTTCTTATAAAATCCAAAGGACAACTGGGGTTGAACATCCACTGATGCTGTTGACCTCAATTGACAGAGCCCTAAACTGCAATTTGAAAACCATAATAATTGGATTTGTTCAGCTGCTGAGCCCAAAACAAACCACATCATGGCTTAGCAAAATGGGTGAACCCATCCCTATTCAATTTAATTTGGCTTCATGATTTATTTGAATTCTACATTTCAGTTTATATAAACATATTATAGATTGTCCTTTAATTGCAGCCTAAAGACAAGGATTCCTTTCCCTTTCCTGTTCCAAACAGCGCCAACGTTGAGCCAAGCAAACTGCCTTTTTAAAAACTCTTTAAATCTCCAAATGCTGCAAATTGGTTTTAAAGTTCTAAGTAGTTTTCCAATCTCATACTTTTCATTTCGACTTCTACAGTGGTGTACCCATTCATCCATTGATACTATTAGGCAGGAAGCTTTTAAGAGATGCAGGGTAGCCTTCTCACTCATCATGCACCAATGCCTAGTTGAGTAATGAAACGCCTGCAAGAAAACAACCAAACTCAGAGGGCAGCAGGAAGCCTACAGTTCAGTCCTGAACTCCAGATATTCTCTTCCAAGGGAGCCTATTCTCTCTCCCCAGGTTTTTGTTTTTAATATATAAGCTGCTCTATATTAGAATTTGCCTTCCATGTCTCATAGGTAAGTCAAGGTTTAGAGAGAAAGATGAGAGAGCAAGTCCAGTCCTTTTGCAGCAGCCAAATCTCTTGAAATGCTCTGCTGAGATATGAAGGTTATCTTCCTCTACCCAGGCTTTGCTGCTGCTGATGGATAGTTAATGTCATTAACTGAAAAGACTGGAGATGGGAGGAAAAGGTGCTTCAGCTCTAGGCTGCTGAAGAATCTTGCTGTTTTCATTTAGCATGGTTGCCCTGAGCTTAAGATAAGCTTAAGATAACACACAAATTTGCAAAGGCCAAACTGCCTCCCCTAAGAGGCCCTCTCATCACCCCATGGCTCTTATCTCGCAAAACTACCATTTCTACCCCTTGGTCATCTCCAGCAACTTGATTGTTGACTTGTTTTGCTTTTTCCATATGGCAGCTCTTGCATAGCTCCTGTTCCTGCTCCTCTTCTCAAATCCTCAACTCTCTAAAAATGCACATAAACACATTTCTGCTCTTTCCAATGCCACTTCTTGGGGTGTCCCTCACAGTTTCTGGGTTGGGCTTTCTCAGACACCAGCACCACTTCCTCCTTGCAGGGGTTTCTTTCCTGGAGTTAGAAAGGAGGGAATCTCAGATCACAACTTCTAGCAGACTTCATGCCTTAGACTGTGCCATCATCAGTATGTTGGGGCCTATTATCAAGCCTGTCAACCCAGCAACCATAACATAAGAGTGTCCAAAAGAGCTAGACAGAATATTGTCAGCTCATTTCATGGTCTGAAAGCAATAAACTTTGGAGTCAACTAGGTTGGCTGGGCAGTGTGATTAATTTTTCCCTTTGGGTAACAATATGAAATATGACTAGCCTCATCTTTGCTTTGTTTCACTTTGTGAATTCAATCTGTATTTGTTCTTTTGTCTACATGCGATTCCTGCATCTTGATCTTGTATCTGGCTTCTGTCTGCTAGACTCGCTGTTTCATGTCAGATCCAGATTGCATTAAAAATTCTGATGCCTGGCTGGATTCTGGGATGAGAGTCTTAGTGGTGATGGAGAGTAAATTTTTTGACAGGACAGAGTCCACTGGGGTAGGAAGAAGAGGCCAGTAGATGGTTGATTTAAGGTGTACAGATAGAAGCAAATACAAGTGTTTGAATATATGGAGCAAAGAGAAGCCAATGTTCAAGGCTTCCAATTAAAAAGTGACAGGTTGAGAATGCTTTTCTATTACCATCGCTATTAATTAGCAGCCCTGATTTAAACCTACATGTTACCTGCTGATTTGAACCAGCTTTACCTGGCTCAAAATACAGTCTTGAGGGTTGTTCTGACTGAGACTTGGCATTACACCTGTTGCACTGGGTGCCAAGAAACCTCCAGGTGAACTGTAAGGTGCTCATCTATAAAACTCTTCAAAGCACGGGGCTGAGTCATTTGTGGGACTATATTTCCTAGATCAGATCTGGCAGAAGAAGCATGTTATGGGTCTTGTCAGCCATCTTGCCAGACGTGAGCCTCTTCTGTTGTTACTCCTCCTCTTTGAAACATCTCTTCTGGAAATCAGATTGGTCCATGGGGGTGTGTGTCTATTTGTCAGAACCTGCCTATAAGATTATTGTTTTAATTGCTGTTTAATTGATTTTCCACATTGGCTGTCAGTTATGAATTTTATTTTATTGTTGCTTTTGTTGTAGACTTCTGTTCGCCACAGTGAGATGGGTGGCCATATCCACCACATGCATAATAGTCCTCTTAATTCCATTTAGCCCTGTGATGTAATAGGATCTTTAATTTGGAGATACTTAGAACATTTCTAAGTTGAATTTCTCAGGATCAATTTATACACATAATATACTCATGTTCTGTCTAACATCTCATTGACTTCTATGGGAGGAAATGCTGGACCAGATAGGCGTTTAATTTGGTTCTAACAGTATTTTTATGCCATTGTAACACAACTGGAGTTGCATGGTTCTGCATTCCATCAAATCAATCTTACCATAATGTATAATTGTAGACCGTCATACAGTTAAACCATAGAAATAACAGGAGTCAGTAGAACTGTCTTTTCTTAAAAATGGAGATCTACTGATATGGGTCTTTTCTATGCCTGAAAATGCCTTGTCCTCTATGTATTCATTAATGCCCCCCCCCCCCCCCCATGGGGATTAACCAGTTAACTACACCGATTGTTTTAGCTACCATACAATTACTGTGCTGAACTATTTAGTTTAATAATGCCAGTGAAGGCTTCTCTGCCATATGTATGGGAACAAAAGAAACAGGGGGAATAATAATCCTCCAAGTGGCTATGCAGGGTGAAATTGTTTGAATGTAATAATTACAATTCTGAAATACTATAATTTTGTATTGTGCAGAACAAGTTAGTGGAGAAAGAATAATCCCTCCCAATTTTTTTTTTATGATTATTTTAAAAAATGGGAAATTGTTTCTGAATGTAGCCATAGAGTAGATGCTTGCATGCAATCCATTTTGCTGATCAACTGGTTATCAGGAGAAGAAAAAAGATGATGGAATATACCTGATCATTTATCCCAGGGATAGGTACACCACAGCCTATACGTGTCCATCCAGCATTTTGTCTGCAGGACTCCGAAACGTAGCTCTGAATGCTTTGGACTGCTATTGCTGATATTTTACTAGTTGGAAGGTAAATGTTGAATGGGATGCTTGAAATCTTCAGAGGTTTCAACCAATTTCATTCTTTACAGACCTTGACCTCTGTGATGAAATGGGATGACAGTGTACTAAAGAAAATAAAGATTTACTTGGGCAGAAAACTTAGAGAAAAAGATGGAGAGGGGTTAAGAGAGCAGAGAACAAGTTGAAAAGTGGAGAAAAGGTACACACACACACACACACACACACACACACACACACACACTGTCATGTCTGTCTCTAATGATAACCAAGAAAGAATCCACTCAACTCCATTTTTAAGAATTAAGAGTACTTTTACTGGTTATGAAAAGATAGCAGCAAGGTAAAGCAAGATCTGAGACCCAAGCGCGCGAAATCATACATATCAATATATGTCCAACCTCCTTTCCCCATCAACCGCCATCCCATTGTCCAATGCGCAATCCCCTTAGGTGTCATGTGGGTTTCATCTTCAAGAGCATCATCAGGATGGCATGCAAGACCGTTGACCTTGGCCACCGCATGGCCCCAGCCAGTGGTATGCGAAGTAGATGGTAAGAACATACTCCCTTCTCCAAATCTCCCTCCTGCACCGTACAGTCCCATTCCCAATTACCCTCCCTGTTTCAATGGCAGCTGAAGCAAGCAACAAAGCGGAGGCTCTCTCTCTCTCTCTCACACACACACAGTAACCAATATAAAGAAAAGGCAAACTCTCATGGCAATAATCTCACTCTATTGCTGGTTTTTGGAGGGTAGGGTTTAATGGCAGAGCAGCTAGCATAAACTTCTGCATAGTTTAAAGTTCACAATTTACCTCTTAGTTACCTCAAACCAAACCAAATTCCAACCCAAAAGTAATAGCAATAACTGTAGTTTTCTCCCATCACCAGCCACACCCCTGTGCTTTGGAGACAGGGCACATCCTCCCAAGCCAAACCAGTTAGTCCACCTGTCAACTCACCCAACCTATTGGATCCTCTTCAAATATTCATTAAATTCCAAATATGGAGGGCTATACTGATACCACCTGCTCAGTTTTCAACTCGCCCCTCCCATGGTTTTGGTATTATGGCTAGAAGTTCTGTAGAACTAGGCATAAAGGACTGTAGCGGCATATATGGGAACACACTTGCAGTTATTTTGACTTTCCCACTCAATACAGGAAGAGAGATGTTTCAGGGGTAAAAACACCCTCGGTGGAAAAAAACCCAGACGGAATAGTTCAATAGACCGGACAGCAAGAGATACGTTGCTTAAAGCACACAAGAACTCTCAAACACTAATAGTAGAAAAATAAATAGTCTTTACTCTTGATGTAACTAAAATACTTCTTCCAAACAGTGATACTAACTCCTCCAACAATAAACAGTCCTTCACCAAAACACAGTTATCTTACAGTCAGTCAAAACAATGATTCTTCTTCCGTCTTCAGTTTCAGCTCCTTCCTCAGTGGCAATCAAGAAGCAAGGAAAGCAAAAAAGGATGAACTGTGTTTCCTGCTGCCTTTTATGATTAAGCTGGGAAGCACAGCCAATCAGATTCCACATAGTCTTTAAAGATACATATATCCTCTAATCCTGGCTTATATATATATATATTGTCAACCCAACATCAAGATAATTATCATAACAAGATGAATTAAAGGTGGACAAGTGCATAGAAGATATGTGTCCTTGATGGATTCAGCAGTTGCTCCTTTGATAGATCAGAATTGAATGGGGATTTCTTATATCCCGTGCCAAGTACATTCGGCTACAAGCTAGTCCACAGCTCTCAGTCCGCAGCTACTGTTTACCCATCAGATCTTCCTGAAATGTTTAGCGCCAGGTTTTCTTTGGTCTTCCTCTTTTTCTCCAACCATCTGGTGGTATCTAATCGATTGTGGTGTTTGCTGGACATAGCTCACTCATGCAGAGCGTGTATACAGCAAGGCACATTCTTTGTTCTGCCACTATTGAGCCAAGGTGGTGCAGTGGTTAGAGTGCAGTACTGCAGGCTACTTCTACTGACTGCCAGCTGACTGCAAATTGGCAGTTCAAATCTCACCAGGCTCAAGGTTGACTCAGCTACTTCTGTTGACTGCCAGCTGCCTGCAATTTGGCAATCTGAATCTCACCAGGCTCAAGGTTGACTCAGCCTTCCATCCTTCCGAGGTGGGTAAAATGAGGACCCAGATTGTTGGGGTCAATAGGCTATGAATGGCTTAGACAGGGCTGTAAAAGCACTGTAAAGTGTTATGTAAGTCTAAGTGCTATTGCTATCTCAGAGAATCTTTGAGAATTACTTCTTTGGAGAATGGGAGTATAATCTACAATATTCTGGGGGAAAACACACCAGTGTTACCTGGCATATTACAAATCTGGTCTTTTTCATGTTCTTCAAATCTTAGCAATAGGATGAGGGGTGCTGCTGCCTCTTCTGAATCTGCCATATTCACCTGGCATTATTTTTGCATGCATTGGATGGTGCTGTTTGGGTTGCAAATCCCTAAGCACTCACCCCCCCCCCCCCCGAGGTAATAAATTCATTCACTGGAGAGAGAAAAAGAAACACAAAACTATTTTGCTGCTGCATAGAAGGCATCTGGATTATTTTTTTACAGCTATCATTTGATAGCCGTATTATTTTATCAGAGCACTGCAGAATGGCAGCATACAGGAGCAAGGGTGGGTGGGTGGGTCTCTACCCTGAAATGAAATGTAAGAACCAGCCTTTTGCCCACTTACAAAAGAAAACCTGGTAAGAGCTTTTTTTTTTTTAAATCATCCCTGCCTTTTCCATTCTGCTCACACCAATTGGAAACAAGAAGTATCACTGATATATTTCCTGCAGCATTCCGTACATGAAAAAAATAATTTGTGATTAGAACAATTTGGACTTAAAGACTGATAAGAACGGTCATTATTTTATCTCCCCCCCCCCACAGGTAAAACAACATTGGATCTGGTTAATGAAGCCATTCACCTGCTCCTGTAGCATATTACTAAGCTGGTTTGTGAAATTGTTCCCACTTTTAACACTTGTTAAATATAGGTAAAAGTAGCTGCAGGTGTACAGGGTTGATCCTAAATGTACGTGTGAATACATATATAAGCTTTTTCTGCCTGAGGCATTGGATAACATTTTTCAAGGCCATTTTCTCTCGTTTCCTCCTCCCAAAAAATATATATTAAAAAAATCAACCATAATAAATAACAATTTGTACCCTTGTTCCAAACATTCCAGATTGGCTTTCAGAACTGGGTATGGGCTCCCACTGCTTAATGGAAGAAAACCTGCACTTTGACAGAGTCCGCAGATAGCATTCCTGATAGCATGCTGGGATATTTATAAACCGCTGTCTATCAAATGTTTGATGGGCAAAGGTGTGCTTGGATGATTCAAGTGCAAAGGCATTAGTTGTCTCCCCCAAGGGAGTGAAACTTTTTACTTAAACACATCTATCATCTGCTCCTGTGGTTTTTTCTTTACTCTGAATATTGATTATTACTGTTGCTTCCCGCCCCCCAGGCCTTGATCTTCCCCCAGGCATCAATCCCCCCTCGAGAGCAGATCTGTGAAACCGATCTGCTGTTTAATGGGCACTTCAGGTGGTGTCTGGAATCCCCTTTCAGCCAAGGAATATGTTGCAATTATAAGGCCTTGGTGTCTCTCTAATAGCTCTTTCCGGTATGTCCTGCTGGCTGGCTATACTCCAATAATTCAGCCTAAGAGTACCTGGGGAGATGCCTACAGCTACCAAAAGAAAAAGAAAGAAAGAAAGAAAGAAAGAAAGAAAGGGAGAGAGAAAGAGAAAGGAAAGAGGAGAAAGGAAAGGAAATAAAGAGAAAAAGAGAATGAGAGACAGAAAATAAAGGAGAAAGGAAAGAAAGAAAGAGAAGAAGAAAGAAAACACCCCACCCCTTTGGTTTACATTTTAACAAACTTTTAAATGACACACAATTTTATTCCTTGCCTATCTCCAAATTTCTTAACCGTCTTTCCACCTCTTACTTCCCCTCATTCCTCCTGATTCCTATTCCCTTTGCAACAAGAACCACATGCCTTAAAATATGGCTGCAACAAACTATACAATAATACAATAGCAGAGTTGGAAGGGACCTTGTAGGTCTTCTAGTCCAACCCCCTGCGTGGGCAGGAACCTCATACCATTTCAGACAAATGGCTATCTAACATCTTTTTAAAGACTTCCAGGGTTGGGGCATTCACAACTTCTGGAGGCAAGCTGTTCCAGAGGTTAATTGTTCTTACTGTCAGGAAATTTCTCCTTAGTTCTAAGTTGCTTCTCTCCTTGATTAGTTTCCACCCATTGCTTCTTGTCCTGCCCCCAGGTGCCTTGGAGAATAGTTTGACTCCCTCTTCTTTGTGGCACCCTCTGAGATATCGGAAGACTACTATCATGTCTCCCCTGGTCCTTCGCTTCATCAAACTAGACATACCCAGTTCCTGCAACCGTTCTTCATATGTTTTAGTCTCCAGTCCCCTAATCATCTTGGTTGCTCTTCTCTGCACTCTTTCCAGAGTCTCCACGTCTTTTCTACATCGTGGCGACCAAAACTGTATGCAGTATTCCAAGTGTGGCCTTACCAAGGCACTATACAGTGGCATTAACACTTCACGTGATCTAGATTCTATCCCTCTGTTTATGCAGCCTAGAACTGTGTTGGCTTTTTTGGCAGCTGCTGCACACTGCTGGCTCATATTTAAATGGTTGTCCACTAGGACTCCAAGATCCCTTTCACAGTTGCTACTATTGAGCAAGGTACCACCTATACTGTACCTGTGCATTTTGTTTTTCTTGCCTAAATGTAGAACCTTACTTTTTTTTCACAATTGAATTTCATTTTATTAGATAGTGCCCAATGGGGTTATTTTCCTGGGCCCCTTTAATTGTGAGGAAGATAGTTAGGGAGGCAGTTTTGAAAAAGGGAGAAAAATGCATTCTACAATATATTCTAAAGGGGTTTTATATATATACATTGCTTTTGTGACTGTGACTAGAAGAATGTTCTTTATTTTTTTGGATGCTGGGTGAGTGACATGGCAGTCTGCACATGTTCAGTGATAGTTAAAGGTCATTCTGGAAGTTTTTCTAAAACAACCCTAGAAATGCAAAATAACTAGACATCCTTTGAGCTCCTGTAGGAAGTTAATATCCACCCCTCTCCTAGAAGAATGAAATGTCCTAGGAAATATTGAAAAGGTATTATCTTTGCCTGGATAAAAAATGGAGAAACAGGTTTTTAGGCAGGAAACAGACTCATTCTTAATAGCCCCCACCTTTCTCAACAGGCCATTAATGAGCCAGTTTAGTCTACATAACAAAGATCTTCCCACATTCAGCTCCAGGGTGATGGGATTAAGGCATGATAGTATTAGCCCTTTACCCATCTCACCACAGGGCACATGGGAAGAAGCAATGCTCAACCAAACTTGGACTCAAAACACACCCCTGTATGGTCCCATGAGAGGAGTCTGACAACCAATCAGAATACATTTCTTACACAGGAACAGGAAACCAAGAGGTGGAGCCGAACAGAGAGTATAAAAAAGCCAGGAACTCTCAGCAAGTTCTTCTCCTTTTTCTTTTTCACCCAACATCTTGATGCATCACCTTTTCCCCCAGGACCTCAAACCATGTGGTCCTGTCCACCATAAAAACCATCTTTCCAAGCAGCCTCCATGTTTCCAGTGTCTTTCCCCCCACTTGGAACTGAACCCACATGGACATTTCTTTCAACACCCCTTTGAGCCTTAAAGAGGTAGTTTTCATCCCACCCTCCCTCTTTGCCAGTTATAAATGCCAACAATGCGTGTCTTCTAATTCTCTTGCAAAAAGTGTGCAAATCATCAGGCCAGGAAGTCAGCTTTGAGTGTTAGTAAACTACGAGGCTGACTTGCTGATCCTATAATATTTACAAATAGCTGTTTGCTTGTTGCAAGGCAAAAATGCAGCTATGACTCCAGCTGGTACAGTCACCCCCCAGTGTAATGTTGTAGCGTAATTACCTGTCGCGGCTTATTAAAACAGCAATGTCCACAGGGCGCTATTTACAAGCATGCCCTTGTCATAAATCTAGGCATATTGACTCACTCTATGTACCCGGATGCTTTCACACCCATATGGAAAACTCAGGCCCTCATCAAGCACACTTTCCATTTTGTTAGTGCTGAGCTTCATCAACGAGCATGAATGAATACAAATGTGTTTACTGCATTTTTTCTTTTTTTAAAAGAAAACATTGAATGGTAGCTGATTAGAATCATCAATGCACAGCGTAGATGGGGGGGGGGGAAAAACACCCTTGAAGGTAAGAGTGAAGTCCTGTGCAGGTTTTTCTGGGTTTAAGAACACTGCTGCTTCCGCATGAAATAATACTGTTCTTTCGATCAGCCTCATTTTGATGTGTATCTGTTTTTTCCCCAAGCGACCCCAGTTGGCGTGCAAGTTATTTGAGTTTCTCATCATAGCCCCATGGGCCATTGATCTTGGCTGCCCAGGGAACAGAGCCTAAATATCTTCAAAGGGAAATATAAAATATCAGAGACTTGAAAGCCAGAAATGTTTTTAAAAGGCTTACAAATTAAAAGCAAAATAGGAAGTAAAGGTTGGAAAAAGTTATGTGGAATTCTAATGTTGTTTCCTAGACACTTCACTCACTGTCATCTCCAGTGGTAAGCCTGCAGGGGGAAAAATTCTCAGTTCCTTAGCACAGTGATGGCGAACCTTTTTTGGCTTGCGTGCCAAAAGCGGGGGGAGCACAGGGGGGTTGTGTGTGTGTGCTACACCCATAATGCTTTGTGCATGACCCCAGTGTGCATGCATGCACAACCAGCACTCCCCCCATTTTTGGGGTGCTTTTTTCGCCCACCCCAGGCTCCAGAGGCTTTATAGGAGCCTGGGGAGGGCGAAAACAGCCTCCCGGAGCCTCTGGAGCATGAAAAACCAGCCCTACTAGCAACTCGGAAGTTTGTTCCTGACTTCCGGTTTGCTGGTAGGGCCGGTTTTTCATGCTCCAGAGGCTTCAAGGAAGATTCCAAAGGGTGAAACATGGCCTCAAAAGGCCAAAATCAACTGGCCATGCACACTTGCATGCTGGCCAGCTGACAGGGCAATGCCTCGTGTGCCCTGATAAAGGGCTTCACGTGCCACGTGTGGCACACGTGCCATAGGTTCGCCGTCATGGCCTTAGCATCTTCATATCAGGAGGTGAGACTATTTCACCTCACGGGATCACCTTGCAGGAAAGAGGGGCAAAGCCCTCGGCCTCCTCTGTAGGGGTTTTCCTTTTCTCTGAAAGGGCTGTCAAAAGGAAAGACACATTCCCCTTCGCCCGACAATTAATGAAGAACTTTGGCTTTTAAACAATTTTCAGCTCCACTCGGTGCGACCTGATGGTGAACTGTTGCTAAGGCAAACATCTGCGCAAGGGTCAACTGTGCACAACAAATCAGAGCTATTTGCACAGTGGGCTGAAACTCAAGGCATGCCATCACCCTGTCTACAAATCTCTCTTCTGATCCTTGCAAGACAATGATTAGAGCGGTTAGAGCATTGGTAACAAAAGGATTCAGTGATTAGAAAGTTAAACTACCCCCAGGGAGCTACCCCCATATATCTCTCCACTTAGCCACGAATCTCCAAGGGGAGTCTTCTGCAGTCCCTATATTTCAGCCTAGCAATGGCAATGTAATTTAGGTTTATATACTGCCTCATAAGACTTTATAGCACTCTCTGGGAGGTTTACAATTTAGTAGCATTATTTGCATATTTCCCCCAACAATCTGGGTCCTCAGTTTACAGACCTTGGAAGGATGAAAGGCTGAGTCAAACTTGAGCCCCATCTGGATGGAACTCCAGGCTGTGAGGGCAGAGTCCGCCTGCAACACAGCAATTTAACCATGATGCCTAATCTAGTTTTTCACGAAATCGATCAAAGGAGAACATAGATAGGGAGGTTTTTCGGTCTCAAACTTTATGTGACATATTGGATCAGGCAACATTTCTTCTTCAAAGCTGGGTGTGCTAGACCCAAGTTTACATACTGTGCTAAACCACCATTGTGGTTTGTTTGGTTTTGATTTACTGCAACTTGAGAGTCCAGCCATTCTGGTTTTATGATGCTAACGGTATGGTACCTTAGCATGATATGTGACTCAGACCATATTTTTCGCAAGAAATGCTGCATACATCATAGAGTGGAAAGTGAACAGCTTTAATTAAAAGGTTAGCAGTATTTTTCCAGGCAGCTTAACTTCTGTCAACTTAATTTGTCCTTTTATATATGCTGCTTTGCTGCGTACAGATAGAAAGTGTATTTATTATAGTCAGTGGGAGAGGAAATACAGAAAATTTGAGTTCAGAGATGCATTGACTAAACATGGTGTTTTAAAATAGTTTTACCTAAGCAATATATTTTTTTACCATTGACTTCTTACGCCTGCTTAACCTTTGTTGCTGCTGTTTTTAGCAGGTTATCTGTAACTGATTTCAATGCAAATTGATTATTGTTGATTGAAAGTATTGCTTAGATTCATTTTATGAATTTGATATATATTTATTTTTATTTTATTAAATTTATACCCCGCCCTTCTCCTAAAAAAGGACCCAGGGCGGTGCACAGGCATCATTAAAATCATACAAAATTCAAAAATACAAAATTTAAAAAAACTAATTAAATATTCCCTGTGCTAAAAATAATAACGTTCTAAAATTTAAAATTATCCCTATAAAAGTCAGAAACGGGGGTTATGCTAGGCCGGCTTGTTGGAATAAATAGGTTTTAAGACGTTGGCGGAAAAGGCGGAGGTCCACGATGGTGCGTAGATCGGGGGGAAGGTCGTTCCAGAGGGTAGGGCCCGCCACAGAGAAGGCTCTTCCCCTGGGCACCGCCAGCCGGCATTGCCCGGCCGACGGTACCCTGAGAAGGCCCTCTCTGTGGGAGCGGATCGTCGAAGGGATGTATGGGGCAGGAGGCGGTCGCGAATATAGCTGACCTATGATTAATAATATGTCTTAAAATTTAAAAATAGGTTTTTCACTTTGGCTATGAAGGGATGAAATGGGTGGGTCTGTTTTCCATCCCTCGTTGAAGCCTTGAGATCAAAAATGATCCTTTCTCCTGCCCTACTTTGCCCTTTGTGCTTTGCTGCTTCCCTTCCTGCTCCTAAAACTGCTCAGCATAGTTGATTTGATAATTCTAATGGTTGCTGGTTGATTAAATATGCCTGTGATCTTGCATGGAAATTCAAATAACATGGCCTGCCTCTACATACTATGACTTTTGCAGACTCCCCAGAGTGGATTCTATCTGTACCATATTCCTGATTCTCTAGCAAGTTTTTGTTTGATCATCAGGAAAGATAAAACAGTAGTGAAGGTGGGTGGGAGAATCAGAATGCAGCCTCATATTATATCAGGAGACAGAGAGAAGGTAGGAAAAGAAATAACCAAACAAGCAGAATAATAGTGAACTAGTCACAATAATAAGTGAAAAATAAGCATAGAAGGATGGCTAACTTTATTAGAAATTTATATACTTCTCAGATCACAAGATGTTATATACAGAGAGAATTGGAAGAAAATGAAGCAAATAAGATAGTCGCGGAAAAATAAAGTGGCAATTTTACTGAGGATGGATGGGGGAGGGAAGCATACAGGTTATTAAGAAACATACTGTAACTGCTCCACAAAAGCTCTCACAGTTCAGCCTTGCAAAATTAATAAAAATAATGGGGAAATCTTGGTGCTTAAACCATTATGTATTACTGAGCATTTCAGATTTCATAAGAAAAACAGAAAGAAGAAGAGTCATAGCATACAGATCTGAACTGAAAAAAGATGTCTGAGCATTGCAAATTTGCTAAAGGGTTAAATGATACAGCAAGAGACTGGACATTTTGTGCAATTCTGAAATAAACATTAAAACAAATAAAATACAATAGAGCAGATTTAACATTTAAGAGATTATTTGAAACTATCTCAATAGAAACTGTTGCTAGAGTTGCAGTTAGGGATAAAATGACATAAATAAAATTTTAATACTATATAAACAGGTAGTAACTGGACAAAATGAACTCTGTTGTCATTGTGACAAACCAACTCTGTGCAAATTCAAAGAGGGAACTTACAGTGGGACATATTGAGAAAGCCTGTTGTCCATGAAAAAGCAAACTGTTTCCTAAAAATCATAACCAAGCCATTCTTTTCAAAGGAGAACAGTGATCCACCCTTTAGATCAGGGATCACCAACTTTGGCAACTTTAAGACTTGTAGACTTCAACTCAGAGCAATGCTGGCTGGGGAATTCTGGGTTGATGTGCACATGCACATAGATTGGAGACCCCCTGCTATAGATGACGGATTTGGTAATGAACATTAAACAAGCTGAACTAATCTGGAAATCTAGCATAAAATGTGAAACGAGATTGGTCAAACTGCTCATGCTAAAAGTAAATAGAAAAAAGGTGCCATTGCAATTGGATACTGCTTCTACTGTATTTGTTTTGGATCAGTGCAAACAGGAGGAGCAATTAGAGATGCAGAATTGTGGTTAAAAATTTTACTGGAAAAAAAGATCATTTCTATTGTAGTGATATTGTAAAACCAAGGTTAGAATAGAATAGAATAGAATAGCGCAGAGCAGATCAGAGCAGAGCAGAATAGAATAACAGAGTCGAGGGAGACCACAGTCCCTCAGACAACCGGGTGTGAATCTCTCTGCGTGAGATGGGGCCTAGGGAGGCAGTTGGGCGTGTTAGTTGTATACCTGGCTCCTCGCTATACAACAACAGCCCTGCCCGAGCTCCTAGAGGTGATAGCCGAGGCGGCAGTTGAGACCCCCAGACTGGTAGTCATGGGGGACTTTAACTTGCCGTCGGCGGGCGAAGCCTCTGGAGCAGCTCGGGAGTTCATGGCCTCCATGACGGCCATGGACCTGACCCAGATAGTTTTAGGCCCCACTCACGAGGGGGGAAACACGCTGGATATGATCTTTGTCTCGGGACAGTGGAGTTGTGATCTGGGAATAGGGGATTTAGTCATCACTCCCTTGTCATGGACAGATCACGCTCTCCTCCGGCTGGACTTTCCAATCGCTTCACCTCACCGCGGGGAGGCGGAACCGGATACACCTAGATGGTTCTGCCCCAGGCTTCTAATGGACCCGGAAAGGTTCCAGAGGGAGCTTGGGCCAATTCCTGTGACCCTGCCCCGCGACTCGACTGAGGACCTAGTGGCCGCATGGTTAAGTGCGGCCGCGGGGGCCTTGGACTGAGTCGCGCCCTTGCGGCCTCTCTTGCGGCGACGAATCACCCAGGCTCCCTGGTTCACTGAGGAGCTTCGGGGGATGAAACGCCACAAGAGACGCCTAGAGAGCAGATGGAGATCCTCTCACTCCGAAGCCGACCGAACACTAGTGAGAACCCATATTAGGGCTTACTTAGTGGCGATAAGGGTGGCCAAACGTGAGTATTGTGCCACCCTAATTGCATCCGCAGATAACCGCCCTGCCGCCCTGTTTGGGGTGACCCGCTCCCTCCTTCACCAGAGGCCGTGGGAAGCCCCTCTACAAGGGTGAGCAGAGGAATTTGGGATTTATCTGCAGGAGAAAATCACTCGGATTCGGAATGAGCTACCCTCCATCGACAGTGGTCCTGTGGGACTGTCCGAGACTAGTCTTGAGGTTCCATCTTGGGAGGAGTTTGACTTTGTTACCACCAAGGATATGGACAGGCTGTCAAGGAAACTTAGGGCAACCACATGTTTATTGGACCCGTGTCCCTCCTGGCTTGTACTGGCATCCTGGGAGACGACACGAGGCTGGCTCCAGGGCATTGTCAACGCATCTTTGAGTGAGGGGTCCTTACCTGCCGTCTTGAAAGAGGCGGTAGTGAGGCCCCTCCTCAAGAAGCCGTCCCTGGACCCAGCTTTATTAGAGAACTATCGTCCGGTCTCCAACCTTCACTTTCTGGTGAAGGTTGTTGAGAATGTGGTAGCCCAACAGTTTCCGCGACACCTGGAGGAAGTTGATTATCTAGACCCGTGCCAGTCCGGCTTCCGACCCGGTCACAGTACCGAGATGGCATTGGTTGCGTTGGTTGATGATCTCTGGAGGGCGCGGGATAGAGGTTATTCCTCTATCCTAGTCCTATTAGACCTCTCGGCGGCTTTTGATACCATCGACCATGGTATCCTATTGCACCGACTAGGGGGGTTGGGGCTGGGAGGCACCGTTTTGCGGTGGTTCTCGTCCTACCTCTCTGGTCGGTTGCAATATGTGTTGACGGGAGGGCAGAGGTCGACCTCGAGACCCCTCTTATGTGGAGTTCCTCAGGGGTCGGTCCTCTCGCCCCTCCTGTTTAACACATATATGAAGCCGCTGGGTGAGATCATCCGTGGTTTTGGGGTGGAGTACCATCTGTACGCTGACGACACTCAGCTGTACATATCCACCCCAGACCACCCCAACGATGCCGCCGAAGTGCTGTCCCGGTGTTTAGAAGCCATACGGATCTGGATGGGTGGCAACAAACTCAAGCTCAACCCTGCCAAGACTGAGTGGCTGTGGTTTCCGGCACCCCGGTTCAGCCAGATTACTCCAACTCTGGCCATTGGGGGCGAAACACTGGCCCCCGTGGAGAGGGCGCGCAATTTGGGTGTCCTCCTGAATTCCCGGCTGTCCTTGGAGGACCATGTGGCAGCCGTGGCCAAGGGGGCGTTTCATCAGGTACGCCTGATGCGCCAATTGTGCCCCTTACTGGACCGGGCTGCCCTTCGCACAGTCACTCAAGCTCTCGTGACGTCCCGTCTCGACTACTGTAATGCTCTCTACATGGGGCTTCCCTTGAGGTGCACTCGGAAGCTACAGCTAGTCCAAAACGCAGCTGCGCGGGTAATTACAGGAGCCACCAGAAGCTCCCATATAACACCAATCCTGCGCGAGCTGCATTGGCTTCCTGTGGTCTTTCGGGTGCGCTTCAAGGTTCTGACGACCATCTTTAAAGCGCTCCATGGCTCGGGGCCTAGTTATATGCGAGACCGTCTCCTGCCCCATACATCCCTTAGACCGATACGCTCCCACAGAGAGGGCCTTCTCAGGGTGCTGTCGGCCGGACAATGCCGACTGGCCAGGGGAAGAGCCTTCTCGGTGGCGGGCCCTGCCCTTTGGAACGACCTACCCCCTGAACTCCGGACCATCACCGACCTCCGCCTCTTCCGCCAATGTCTAAAGACATACTTTTTTCATCAAGCCGGCCTAGCCTAACCTCCCATGGGGACTTTTAGAAAAGTTTTAAATTGGGTTTTTAATAATTGATTTTAGCATAGGATCGGGATTATTTAATATATATTTTAAATTACTTATTTATGTTCAATTTTGTATGTTTTTTAAATCTCCTGTGCGCCGCCCTGGGTCCTCCGCGGAGAAGGGCAGGATATAAATGTAAAGAATGAATGAATGAGTTGGAAGGGACCTTGGAGATCTTCTAGTCCAACCCCCTGCTTAGGAAGGAAACCCTACACCACTTCAGACAAATAGTTATCCAACATCAACATGGTTAGTTGAAGTTACATGGTGGGAAAACAAATGAGAGGCTGAGGACCTCCCAATGGAACTGGAGATCCATCAACCACATGCATGCTGTACCTCTACCACAGAGACCGTTAAGGCTGAGCTTAAAAATATTGAACGATGTTGTGCCTCTCTTCCAAGATGACAAGCAAATAAAAAAATAAATAAAATGTTATGAGAGGACATCATCCTCAGATTTAAGAAAGCACATCTGGTTCCAGATGCCATAGTCAAAAAACGGAACTGAAGTGGGTGGAAAGTGAGGGAATTCTCTTAGACGTTGCGTGGAACTACAGCTGTGATTCCAGTAACTAAAATACATCCAGAAGAGGCTTATTTACAGATGGAAATAGAAGCTCTCCCTCCCCATAGAGACCTAGAAAAGATTACGTTTCAGACTCGGTTTTGGAGTGGCATGTACACTGTGCTTTGGCAGACAGCCATGGACTAAATGCTGCTGGGCTGTCCAGACTCCCCGTGCTAGTTAGATAACTTCATTATCACCCGAGAAAAGGATGAGATGCACCTGCAAAACCTAAGGGCAGCATTGCAGAGTTTGGCAGACTGTAGCTGTTGAGCACAACACAAAAAATAATGTGAGTTTTCAAATTTAGGATTACATATGAAAGTCACTGCATTGTTACACAAAGCTTATGGAAGTATGCGTAGAAAATCCAATCTATCATGAATGCCCAAGGTTAGCAGATGTGTCACGATTTTATAGTGGAAGTTCCTCTTTCTCTAAATAATGGGTAACTGTCTTAATGCGTCTCTCAAAAATTTTAATAGAATTTACAGTGGTGCTTCAAAGTTCATGAACCTTTTTGAATGTTTAATATGCCTGCCTAAATATTAACTAAAACATCTGTTTCCACACAAGTCCTAAAACTATGTAATGAGAACCCAATTAAACAAATGAGTCAAAAACATTATACTTGTTCATTTATTTATAGAGGGAAATGAACCAAAGCTGCCTGTTTTTTAATCGATACACTCAAGAGTATTCTGGACAAAAAATATTTAACACTTAAAGCTAGGAAATATTATATTCCAGGGACAGTGTTTCCAGAAAATGATTCTTATAGAGAAAAAATACTAAAACATATGGCATTTTAATAATAGTTGTCTTTCAATTTAATAAAAACTTATACATAATGCATAAATGGGAAAAATAAGCACAAGCATAGTTACAGGGAATAGACTGTATCAGCCTTCCAGAATGAAGACAACCTGTGATTTCCTTCACCCAATTGTCAGCAATTTATTTCTGTGTGTTCTCGGCCCACTGATTTTGTGCACACACATATAGAAATGCATTTTACTGGCAAAACCAGGAACCCCCTCTAAGATCTGACAATCATCTCTTATCCCCCATTACAGCTAATCTTGACAGATGAACTCAGCCAAAGTCTTAATCCCCACCCTGCTCCTCCTATACAAATTTTTATTGACGCTGGCTGGACAAGTGGATTGTTCTTTGTGAGTCAAGCTCTCAATAGAAGGAAGGACAGACCAAAGGGGACCCTGCTGCCAAGGACAATTCTGAGACATTAATGGGTCATTAGTCTGAACAGGTGCTTTGAGATATAGACTCTGCAACTACAATGATTTGTGCTGACATAACACAGCAGTTACAGGAGAACCTGCTGCCCTTCCATCTGTTGTACCCTGAACTCTTTTGTCTTCTAGGGTAGCTACAGGACAGCTACCATTTTGCATATGTATTTAATAGCAATGTGAGTACACCTTTGCATGAATAAATGCTGAATCTCTCTCTCTCTCTCACTCTCGCAAACAAATACCCATTTCCTGTTTGTATTGTAGGCATATGTCTTCTAGGGAGATGATCTGGGAATACAGTATTTTCTTTCCCATCTTTGTCTCAAGATACCAATTTCATCCCTATTGTTGCATCAGTGTGCCTCATCCTGTATTGGAATATACATATTATTCTATATCAGGGGTAGTCAACCTTTTTATACCTACTGCCCACTTTTGTATCTCTGTTAGTAGTAAAATTTTCTAACTGCCCACCGGTTCTACAGTGATGGTGATTTATAAAGTAGGGAAGTCAATTAAATTAAAAAAAAAAGGAAAGTGCTTTAGTATTGGACAAAAACCCTACTGGCCACCATGAAAGCTGGAATGCCCACTAGTGGGCGGTAGGGACCAGGTTGACCACCACTGGTCTATATGCTTACAAGGAGGAAGAGAGAGTGAGAGATCCATTTAGCTGACAAGGAGAAATGATGCTTTGAGAAGGGAGCTGAATTGCAGCATGTGAAGAGCACACGAAATCCCATCAGATTGTTGCAGTAGATGTTACTTGGCCAAGGTGTTTTCCCATCAAGAAGGCAGGGGACCAGGAGCCCTAGTGATGGACAGGATCCTGGAAGGAAGCACCCATCTGGAGGCCAGCAAAGCAAGAGGGTAGAATGCTGGCATTTTGCTTAATCTATCCAGAGAGGAAAGTGATGGCCCAGTTGCCCTGGCAACAAGCATATACTCCTTGCTTCAATAAATTTCACGGGTCTTTTAGGAGAACAAACAAGCCCAAAGAGCTTGTGGGGATGCATTGAAGTGCAGAGGAGCAGATACCAGAAATAATTTCCCCTAGAATTGTACATCTGATGCCAGCATCGAGAAAGGACATACCCAGGATTTTGCTCTAAGGGCATCCTAACGTGCTCATCAGAAATCATCTTGCTCCATTTCTTCAAGACAACATGGAGCCTGAATGCTTTCAGCTTAGACTGCCCCAAATGGCTTTCTTCCTTGTGGATCTCTTTCCCATTTGCTGCTGCCTTGAAAATAGTGCAACCCTCAGTTCTCTAATCGGTGACTAAGACAGGGCTAAAGTCTTCAGGTTGCTTCTGCTCCTGGGAATATCTCTGTATTTTGCTCAGATATTCCTTTCAGCAGGAATTGGAGAAATAGGGAGGCAATTACCCTGGATTTCTTCTCTCTTCTGTGTCACTGTACTGAACATCTCCCATGGTATGAGGCCCTGTGAAGCAGGGAGGCCCTCCAATAGAAAGGAGAACATGGCTTTCTCCTGTCACCCAGACCAAGAACTTATTTCTTCCATCCATAGAAGCCTCGGTGGATTTTGAACAGTTCAGTCCATGGAAAACAACGGAGTTGTTTTTCTTCTTCGCATAATTCCCGACCTTCCGGCGCGCCCTAAAAGGTTGGCTTTTTCAGCAAGCTGCCCTGCCCTGAATAAAATAAATTATTAATTTTAATTGTTAATTTTAATGTAATTTTAAATTTAAATTTAATTGTTAATTGGGTTACTGGAATTTTTTTAATTTAATCTTTTTAAATTTTTTGTAAGGTGTGTTTTTTGTGTTGTTCGCCACCCTGAGTCCTTAGGAGAAGGGCGGCACATAAGTTCAATAAAATTCAAACTCAAAACTCAAACTTCTGAAGGAATACACATAGGCATGGCCGATTAGAGTGATGGCGAACCTTTTTTGGCGCCAAGTGCTGAAAAGGAAGTGCACACGTACACATGCTCGTTGGGGATGCAACACAGAAGAGGAACTGCCCGAGGGATATGCGCACACCGGAAAATGAACTTCCGGTTTCTGGTATGTATGTGCATGATGATCAGCTGGTTGGCGCACATGCTTATGCCGGAAAATGGAAAATCAACTCTTCCACTTCCCGCCACTGCCTCACACATGAAGGCCAGCTGATCGTCTCACGTGCATGCGGGCCAGGAACCCAGAAGAAGAACTGGCGATGCTGCGCATGCCAGATGACATGGCTCGGTGTGCCACTTCAGGCAGGCATCCCATAGGTTTGCTATCACAGGTCTATTACATATGTGGAGGATAACCATGGTTTGTTAATGACATAAATGAATAGATGAATCAGAGCTTTTGCATCTCTATTTTAAAAATAAGAGTTCTGGTGTGGATGATCTCTTTTTGCAAGTGGATGGGAATAGAAAATATGTTGCCAGTATTTTCCTTCACATTCTCTAAGGAAGAAACACATTTTCTTTTAGGCTGAAATTATGAGCAAAACAAGGCCATTCGTATTAGGATACAACCAGAGCTAGATTGAAGTCCTTGTGTCCTATCAATGATATTGATTTATTATTGAATGTATACCACTCCTTTCAATTTATCTACATTGCTTCAGATATTCTGAGGAAAGCAGAGATGTTTATGTAGGTAACTTAAATTTAGATCATGGAATCATGATTTGAATTCTTTCCTTATTAGCCTGGACCCTAAGAAAAAGTTCTTTCTAAGAACTAGGTATTTAATTAGCTCTTAAAATGTTGGTTAAATGTGTAGAGGAGGATAGTGCAAGTTCCATAATGGCTGGGGAACCCAAGTCCAAGGAGAACTCTTTGAAAGAGAAGGAGTAGAACAGTGATGGCGAACCTATGGCACGGGTGGTATGCGGAACTATTTCTTAGGGCACACGAAGCATTGCCCTGTCAGTTCCAGCGCACTTGTGTGCACTGGCCAGCTGAGTTAGGCCTTCGTCTGAGGCCATTTTGGACCTCTGGAGGCTTCAGGGAAACTCCTGAAGCTTCTGGAGGTAGTGGGGAGGCTGTTTCACCCTCCCCAGGCTCCCAGAAAGCCTCTGGAGCCTGGAGACGGTGAAAAAAGTGTGCCAAAAGCAGGGGGTCATGCACATAGCACTGTGGATGTGGCACACCCATGCACGACCCCCCTGCGCTCCCCCCGCTTTTGGCACGCAAGCCAAAAAAGGTTAGCCATCACTGGAGTAGAACCTTTCTATGTTGGCTTTGCATACATTGGGATAGGATTAGGAAACGGCAGTAATTGGGGATTGCCCCAAATGTAAATCATTATCACCAAGTTAAGAAACAACCCCAGCCAATTTGGTGTAGTGGTTAAGGCACCAAACTAGTAAACCAGGAGACGGTAAGTTCTAGTCTCAACGTAGACGTGAAAAACCAGTTAGGTGAGTTTGGGCCAGTTCCTCTCTTTCAGCCTAATTCACCTAACAGGGTTCTGGGGAAAATAGGAGGAGAAAAGAGTATTGATATGCTCACTGCTTTATGGGGAAAAAAATGTGAAATAAAAATCTGAAAACAAAACAAAACAAAACAAAACAAAACAAAACACAAGCCTATGCTGAAATACTGCAATGGAGACCACATGCCACCATTATGGATGTCACAGGCTTCCTAAGAAAATGTAACTCCAGCAATTTCTGTAACGATGCAGTTTTAGAGGTTGGATTTTGAGGCACTGATATACCAACTTTCCCCACAAACATGAACTTCAAGCCATCGAGAATATAATCAAGAATGTCAACAGAGCATGCCTCGCCAGTCTGATCTTTGAGTGTAGGGATTGCAGAAAGCTGCCTCATTCTGAGTCTGATCATTGGTTCATTTAAGCTCAGGAAAGCCTGACCTTGACCGGCAACAAACTTCCAATGTTTTGTGCAAAGATTTTTCCAAACTCTTCATCTAGATCAGGAGTGTCCAAACTTGGGAACTTTAAGACTTGTGGACTTCAACTCCCAGAATTCCCCAGCCAGCATGGCTGGCTGGGGAATTCTGGGAGTTGAAGTCCACAAGTCTTAAAGTTTCCAAGTTTGGACACTCCTGATCTAGATGCTAGCAACTGCACTTGGAACCTTTTGTATGCAAAACACGTGTCTTGCCACTGAGCTACAAGTGAGAACTTTATATAATAATGATAATTGGGCACTTGATTGGACTCTTTTTATAATGCTTTTAGACAGGTTAAAAAAAAATGAAACGAAACATGTTGAGACAAGAACTTTGTTCAGCCATATGGTCAAAACACCCATGGCCCATCCGATACATCGTGAAATTTAGCAATGCTAGTAATTAGCCATCTAAATTTGGACAGTACATTTGCACGTGCCAGTAATTAGTCTTTGTTATTGGTCACGCATTTTGCTACACATCTCGCAGAACAACTTGATTTCCTGTCCAAACACTTCTGATATTTAAAAACGCAATTTCCTACTTGCACATTATCTACACACCATCAATTAGAGTGGGTGATAGAAATGGAGCCAAATTTTCCTGTTGTTCTTGTCCAGCCTATTGATTTTATCCTAGCCTTGTATGGGAGGGCTGCTATATAATGATTCATTAAGATGCAATGGGAATTTTCTTCTGAAATGCACAACCCCACCCTGTGCAATGCAAGTAGATGGGGAGGTTTCAGAAAGAAAAGTTTCACTTTTTAGCATGTTCTCCTGGTTCAGTGACTTATATGATCAATATAAGGTTCCGACAGCCATTTTGTGGTGAAAAAACTTCAAATCCCATGAAGGCATTTTTCAGTCTAAAACAGGGCAACTGTTGACCCTGAAGCAAACCTGGCTTAGGCCATCTTTGAGGCTTCATGGTTGCCACAAAGCTAGGGTGACCAGACGTCCCGAGTTGCAGCAATTTGTCCCGCGTCCCGCGCCGTTGTTAAAAAGTCCCAATTTGTTTTAGGGAACTGCATTTCCCTGCATTTGTTGTAGGGAACTGCATTTCCCAAGATGCCTCAGGTCCTCCAAGCACTGAATGCGCGTTTGGAATTGACTCCAGCGAGGCCCGGTAGCCGCCGGCGGGGGTGGTGGACAGGGGAAGCGGCAGCTGCCGGGCCTCGCTGGAGCCCCTTCGGCGCTTCGGCAGGGCCGCCCCCCCCAATTGTGTCCCGCTTAGCCAAATTACAAATCTGGTCACCTTACACAAAGCGAAGGGAGAGAAAAGGAGGGGGGAATTTTAGATAGCTTGGCTTGGCAGTCAAAATAAAAAGTTTTCCTGTGGGAACCAAGGTCATTCCAATAGGTGGGGAATTCTTTGAGGAATATACCTGCCTCGGAGTTCTGCTTTTGATGGTGCATTACATGGAACATTGACAGCAGCATTAAATGAAATGGCAGTACAATTGCTTCACTGATACAGATAGTCCTTGACTTACGACCACAATTGAGCCCATAAATTTTGTTGTTAAATGAGACATTTGTTAAGTGAGTTTTGTCCCATTTTATAACCTTTCTTGCCACAGTTGTTAAGTGAATCACTGCAGCTGATAAGTTAGCATCCCAGTTGTTAAATGAATTTGGCTTCCCCATTGAGTTTGCTTTGTCAGAAAGTTGCAAAAGATGATCATATGACCTTGGGACACAGCATTGGTATGAACCTGTTGTCAAACATCTGAATTTTGATCACATGATGATGGGGATGCCATAAAGATTGTAACTGTGAAAAATGGTCATAAGTCACTTTTTTCAGTGCTTTGAATGGTTACTAAATGAACTGTTATAAGGTGAGGATAACTGTATAACCCTTGAGAGACTGCCCTTAGGAAGCATTCAGAAGTTTTCTGCCAGTTTGCTCAGGGATGCGTTTCAGGCATGCTTGCGCTTGATGTGCGCTACATGTGCATGCGCAACAGGTAAAAAAACAAGATGGCAGTGGTTTGGGGGTGTGGCCGGCCGAGTTAGTACCTGTTAGCAACTCTGGGTTCAGAACCAGTGTTACAACTCTGGTCCCGTAACCAGTGTTAGTAAATAAATGCGGAATAGTGTAATTCCGGACAGTAAAGAGATACGTTGCTTTAACCACACACAAACTCTAAAACTCTGATAGTAAGAAAATAAATAGTCTTTACTTTGTAACAACTAGAATACTTCTTCCGACCAGTGATACTAACTTCTCAAAACAACAACAGTCCTTCACCAAAACACAAAGTTATCTTACAGTGATGCAAAACAAATACTTCTTCAGTCTTCAACTCTTCAGCAGCAAACAGTAAGAACAGGATTCAAATGGAATCGAAAAGGGAATGGACTGTGCTTCTGAGCTTGCTTATATGGTAGAGCTGAGAAGCACAGCCAATCAGAATTCAACATAGTTCTTAAAGTTCTTAAAGCTACATATACTCTTTAAGAATACTGGCTTATATATATTGTCAACCCAACATAATGTTAAATATCCTAACACTACCTACTCAGCTGAACCAGTCCGAACCAGTAGGAACTCACCTCTGGTCTACCCCATGGGATACTATTCATGGAAACTATTATATTTACCTGTATTCTTTACATAAAGGGGGATTATTTTATCATTTATTTAGAAAAGGTGCATGTCTGTTTATCTTAAACATATAACTCTTTGTGGCTCAGAACATCTACAAAAAACACATTGCCACCACCCCCATCACTCCAAGCATAAGTATCAATTTTAGAAAATTTTAAGTGCAGCAGAAAAGAGTGGAGAAATTAAGCCTTCGTTCACCAAGAATCTACTGATTCAATGTATACTAGAAGTATTATTTTAGGAAATATTATTGATTTCATCTGTTATTCTGCTTTGAGTCTGAAGTTTGGGTTTGAAGTTCTCTGCGCTGAGAGCCCTGATAGGCTAATGTTGCTGAAAGGCATTTTCCTCTAAATCTTCCTGATTAGTATTTCTTGCTTTGCCTGTCACTCATGGCTTGATATATTTTCTTCAGATTGCTGCCCATTTGCTCGGGTGACTCAGCCATATGATGCCTTTATGAGGTTCTGCCCATAAGGTTAAGTTATAAAGGAGTTTCATGGACTTGATTAACCTCTGTGCATCTTATTTCTATTATGGTTGAACCGCAAGGTCCTTTTGCAGAACCGTCCTTATTTATTTGTGTGGGTTTTTGTTTTTTTTGTTTTTTGCAAGGATTTGGAAAGAAAGAACAGCTGTGAGGGTTTTTAAAAAAAAAATCATTTGGTATCTTATTTCTTGCATAAATCGGCTGCTTCAGTTGTGTGGGAAGACTGATTTGGACTATTGACATGAGAGCCACTAAGGGGACAGGCAGAAGAGAATCTGGACTGTTGGAAATATAAGAGCAGTAGGATGACACTTATGTAAGTATGTGCATTGTGGTGGGAGTGTCACAGATAATGAAGGCATTTTTTTTTCTATTCACAGAGTTGTAAAAATATAATTCCAAAGAAAGACATGCAATAAGTAGCAAATATTATCATGTACCTCTTATATCAGATGCATTATTTTTTTACATCAAAGATCTTTACTCCAGAATACGGCCGCGCGGGTAATTATGGGTACCTCCAGGTACTCCCACGTAACACCGCTCCTGCGCGAGCTGCACTGACTACCTGTGGCCTTTCGAGTGCGCTTCAAGGTGTTGATTACCATCTTTAAAGTGGTCCATGGCTCGGGTCCTAGCTATCTGCGTGATCGTATCCTACCCCACACATCCCTTCGACCGATTCGCTCACACAGAGAGGGACTTCTCCAGGTGCCGTCCACCTGGCAATGCCAACAGGCGGCTCCCAGGGGAAGGTCCTTCTCTGTGGCGGGCCCAACCCTCTGGAATGACCTACCCCCCGAGCTTAGATCTACCACGGACCTCCGCTCCTTCCGTCAACAATTAAAGACCCATCTTTTCCAGCAGGCCGGCCTGGCCTAACCTAATCTACCGTACCAGCCTAGTTGTAGTAAATATTACCTAATCGGGTTTTTACGCTATAAATTTAAACGAGATATTTTAACACAGGGTAAAACATTTAATTTAGTTTTAATTATTTATAATTGTTTTATGTATATGCTCTTAAATTCTTGTACACCGCCTCGAGTCCCTTCGGAGAGAGGGGGCGGTCAATAAATCCAAATAAATAAATAAATAAATAAATATTTTTATGATTAAATCATAAAAATAGTAATAAAATTATGCATTGAGGTGAGAGTGCCACAGATACATAAGGCATTTCCCCCCTATTCACAGAGTTGTAAAAAATTATTATTATTATTATTTTAATTTATAAACCGCACCCTCTCCCTGAAGGGACTCAGGGTGGTGCACAGGAAATTAAAAAACATATAAACATAACAATTATAAATATTTAAAACCCAATTAAATAACTATCACCCTGCGCTAAAATCCTTAAAACTATTTCTCCTTAAAATCCCGATTAAAACAATTTAAACTTCAGACTGAAGGCTGGCGAGGTAGATTAGGCCAGGCCGGCCTGATGGAAAAAATAGGTCTTTAACTTTTGGCGGAAGGAGCGGAGGTCCGTATTTGTTCTGAGTTCAGGGGGTAGGTCATTCCAGAGGGTTGGGCCCGCCACAGAGAAGGCCCTTCCCCTGGCCGTTGCGCGCTGGCATTGCCTAGTGGACGGCACCCGGAGAAGTCCCTCTCTGTGGGAGCGAATCGGTCGAAGGGAAATATGGGGCAGGATACGATCCCGCAGATAACTAGGTCCCATACCATGGAGCGCTTTAAAGATGGTAATCAGCACCTTGAGGCGCACCCGAAAGGCCACAGGCAGCCAGTGCAGCTCGCACAGGAGCGGTGTCACGTGGGAATACCTAGAGGCTCCCAAAATTGCCTGCGTGGCCGCATTCTGGACTAGCTGTAGTCTTCGGGTGCACCTCAAGGGAAGCCCCACGTAGAGAGCGTTACAGTAGTCTAGAAGGGACTAGATAATTCCAAAGAAAGACATGCAATAAGTAGCAAATATTATCACGTACCTCTTATATTAGATGCATTATTTTTTTACATCAAAGATCTTTACTCCATATTTTTATGAGGAAATCATAAAAATAATAAAACTATGCCACATAAGAATACTGGCTCTTAGTACAGTTAAGCCTGTGGTATGCAGATGAGGCCAACAATTGTGTAAATGCAAAGTTTATGCAAAATAGTTAATCAAAGAACCAGCTGTGGCCTTATTGCAATGTTTCTCGATCTTTGGCTATTTTAAGATATTTAGACTTCAACTCCCAGAATTCCTAGCTGTCAGGGGATTCTGGGAGTTGAAGTGCACACATCTAATGGCTGCCTTAAGAACAATTTTCTCTTGTTTCTCAATTCATCCGAAAAATAGACTAAAGATTTAAAATTCAACCTGGATGTTTTGCACCTGTCTTGAAACTTACACCACATGGCAGAATGTGGCTACAACCCAGGGTATGTTTTGGCACCTTGGGAGGCAGTTCACAATTTTAAAAATACGCATAAAAAGGATAATGTCTCATTTGAGTGAAACCTATAACTTGTTCTATGGACTTGTTCCATTTAAGGAATAACCGGGTTCAATTTGCTTAATCTCTGAGTTCAGAAATGGTTGACAAGGTGGCTTTGCCTACTTTACAGCACATAGAAAATGATAATATGTATAAAATAAATGCATTCGAAGAAATGCACATTTAATTAACACACTGAAGAGAGAAGGCTTTAGGATGGAAAAAAATGAAAAGGAGAAACTTAATGTGGAATAGTTTAAGTGGGTTTTAACTCCTTTGGGATTTCCCCATATATTTTACCAGGAGACCTAGATAGGGCAGACCCAAAAAGTGAGCCTCTCATAAGTACACCAGTGAGCTACACATCCGTTGGCAATGTCTGCTTTGCTCTCCAAATTCATGGAAACCTAAAATTAACCCTAAACAGTATTCTCCCCCCATCCAATGGGACTCTCCCATGTCCCCTCCCCCAGAAACATATATAGGGCAGGCTTCAAAAGTTAGCATCCTCTTAAGTATACCAATGCATGATGAATCCACTGGTGATGTCCATTATGCTTTGTGACTTGACCTAACCCTAACCTTCAGTAGGTGTGCCCCCCCCAATGGGATTCTTCAATGATTTTACCAGGAAATGTAGGTAGGGTATGCTTAAAATGTCAGCACACTCCTAAGCATACCGATGTGCTATGAATACATAGGCGACGTCCATTTTACTCTGTGAATTCATGGAGACCTAACCCTATCCCTAAGTAGGTTTCCCACAAAATTAAATTTTCCCATATATTTTACCAGGAAAAGTAGATAAGATGGGATCAAAAACTCAGCACCCTCCTAAGCATACCAAATGCACTGTGAATCCATTGCCAACACCCATTTTGCTCTCCACATTCATGGAGATCTAACCCTAAATGGGTTTGCCCCTTCAATGGGACTTTCCCATGTATTTTATCAGGAATTGTAGATGGATAAAGTCAGCACCTTCATAAACATACCAATGTGCTTTGAATCTGTTAGCAGCATCCATTTTACTATCTAAGTTCATGATCTCACCAAGATCTCACCTGGAAAAACAACATGTCTCTGGTGATTGGAAAAACCCAACAGAGACTTCATTTCCTTAGAGTCCTGCGGAAAAATCAGGTGGAACAACGGCTGATGACCTCTTTCTATCGGTCCACCATAGAAAGTGTCCTCACATATTGTATCACAGTGTGGTATGCTGGTTTAACAGTTGCGGAGAGAAAGGCACTACAGAGAGTGATCAATTCGGCACAAGAAACCATCAGTTGCCCTCTGATACTGGATCACTGGATAACATCGCCAGATCTCGCTGCTTTAGCAGAGCAAGGAAGATTTTCAAAGATGATTCACACCCTGGTTGGTATCTCTTTGCACTTCTACCATCAGGCAGGAGATATCAAAGTATAGCCAGCCAAACAAACAGGTTTAAAGATAGCTTCTATCCTTGGGCTGTGAGACTTTTAAATTCAACCACAATCACTTCATGCACATGCTACTTTTTCTTTTTTTTCTTTTCTCTCTTTTTTGTTTCTGTTATAATTTTGCACCAGTGAAGTTAAAACCAATTTCATTGTAATTTTAGTACAATGACAATAAAGATTATTATTATTATTATTATTATTATTATTATTATTATTATTATTATTATTATTATTATTATTATTATTATTATTATTATTATTATTATTATTATTCTGTGGTTGGTTAATCTTTGGTGAGATTCACAGCCTTTGGGGCTGGTTGGTAGCTCAACAGCTCGAGTCCTAACCAAGGACCTAGGAATTGTCAAGGTAACGTCGGAGGATATAAGCAGTTCCAAGCAGGGTGGCCCTTTGTAGAGTCAGAATGCTCAAGTCCGGCAAACCTAGAACCTCCACATAGCGAGACAGTCCCCTAGGTATTGCTCCAAGGGCTCCAATCACAATCGGGATAACACATGACTTTCTCTTCCATAGTCACTCAACTTCAATTTGCAAGTCCCGATATTTTGTGATTTTTTTCCTTGCTGCTTATTTTCAATTCGTGCATCACCAGGTATTGCAATGTCCACGAACATTATTATTATTATTATTATTATTATTATTATTATTATTATTATTATTATTATTATTAGTATTAGTATTAGTATTAGTATTAGTATTAGTATTAGTATTAGTATTAGTATTAGTATTAGTAGTATTATTTCCCCCTATATTTCACAAGAAATATAGAAAGTACAGTGTTGAAAAGTCAGCACGCTCCTTTGCATACAGATGTGATATAAATCCATTAACAATATTCATTTTCCCTTCTGAGTTCATGGAGATCTAACCCTAACCCTAATCAGATTTTTCTCCCAATTGGGTAGGGCGGCCTCAAAAAGTTAGCACACTACTAAGCAAACTGATGTGCTATGAATTCATTGGTGAGTTACATTTGGAGTTCACGGAGATCTACACCTAACCCTAAATTTGTTTGCCCCGTAATGGGACTTTCCTTTGTATTTTCCCAGGAAATGTAAAAGGGTGGGCAAAAAAGTAAGCAGCCTCCTAACCATACCAATGTGCTACATATCCATTAGTGATGTTCGTATTGGTCTCTGAGTTAATGGAGAACTAACCCTCATCCTAAATAGGTTTGCCTCCCCAATGGGATTCTCCCATATAATTTACCAGGAAACGTAGATAGTGCTAGCTTGAAAAGTCAGCCTCCTCCTTAGCATACCGATGTATGCCACATCCATTTGTGAAATCTATTTCCTCTCTGAGTTTCTGGAGACATAAACCTAACCCTGATGGTAGGAGGCCAGGCTCGGAAAGTCAATGCCTTTCTTAGCACACTGATGTGCTACAGATCCATTGGAGACATTCATTTTGGTCTCTGAGTTCATGGAGAGCTCAGCTAATCCCTAACCCTAAGTGGATTTGCCCCACAGTGGGACTTTCCCGTATAAAATCAGCAAGTAAGAGAAAGCAGAGGTTCTTACTATACTGCCTCAATCTTGGGGAGGACAATCTCCAATTGGATTTTCCTATATATTTTATTAGGAGAGCTAGATTGGTGAAACTTAAAAAGTCAGTGCCCTCCTAAGTATACTGAGTTGCTACAAATTGGTTGATGATGTCCATTTTGCTCTCCGAATTCAAGGAGACTTAGCCCTAACTCGATTTTGTGAGTTATCAACTATGCAATCCTTTAACTGGGATGCTGTATCACAAGCAGAGATGTAACATAATCAAGTTGAGGGAGAATGTAAAAAATTGTGCTTCCAGGTTACTAGTGACCATTCATAGATTAATATTTATCTTCAATTGGGGTGTCTGCATAGAGTCTCAGAAAATCCAAACCGGCAGCTATGACTGCACTATTGAAGCCAAATCCCTGTTTATCACTTCACATATGCAAATATCACAAAAATGAGTAGCACTTAAAGCATAAGGTTGCCGTTATTATTATTATTATTATTATTATTATTATTATTATTATTATTATTATTATTATTATTATTATTATTATTATTATTATTATTATTATTATTATTATTATTTCTTATTCATTAAACATGAAACTCAGTCAAATGAACATTCAAAAATGCATCACAAATACCATTGACTGGTGCTAATGGTTGATACGGGTTCTGCCAGCGTCCTAGGTATCAACCAGGTATCTTCTTAAAATATATGATGAAGATACTCGGTTGATACCTAGGATGCTGTCTTCTTCTTCTTCTTCTTCTTCTTCTTCTTCTTCTTCTTCTTCTTCTTCTTCTTCTTCTTCTTCTTCTTCTTCTTCTTCTTCTTCTTCTTCTTCTTCTTCTTCTTCTTCTTCTTCTTCATCTTCTTCTTCTTCTTCTTCTTCTTCTTCTTCTTCTTCTTCTTCTTCTTCTTCTTCTTCTCTCCCTCCTCCTCCTCCTCTTCTCAGTTTAGTTTAGTTTAGTTTAGTTTAGTTTAGTTTAGTTTAGTTTAGTTTAGTTTAGTTTAGTTTAGTTTAGTTTAGTTTAGTTTAGTTTTATTTGATTTGTATACCACCCTTCTCCCTTTCGGGACTCAGGGTGGTGTACAGCCACAGTAAAATCGGTGATACAAAATCTAAAAGAATATATTAAAAAATATTAAATAAATTTGGCCTACATATTTAAAATCCCATGCTAAAATTACTTTAAAATCCCTTTAAAACTACGACAGGCTGGCAACACAGAATAAATGCGTCTTCAGGGCCCGACGGAAGAGATGTAGGTCCGAGATCGTCTGTAGTCCAGGGGGTAGGTCATTCCAGAGGGCAGGAGCTGCCACAGAGAAGGCTCTCCCCCTGGGAGTCGCCAGCCGGCATTGTCTGGCCGACGGCACCCTGAGGAGGCCCTCTCTGTGGGAGCGAACTGGTCGGTGGGGGTATTTGGCAGCAGGAGGCGGTCTTGCAGGTAGCCAGGTCCCTTGCCATGGAGCGCTTTAAAGATGGTCACTAGTACATTGAAGCACACCCAGAAAGCCACAGGCAGCCAGTGCAGCTCATGCAGGAGAGGTGTCACATGGGAGCATCTAGATGCTCCCAGAATCCCCTGCGCGGCCGCATTCTGAACTAACTGGAGCCTCCAGGTGCACCTCATGGGAAGCCCCATGTAGAGAGCATTACAATAGTCCAGACAGGAGGTGACGAGGGCTTGGGTGACCGTGCGTAAGGCGTCACAATCCAGAAAGGGGCGCAACTAGCATATCAGGCAGACCTGATAGAAGGCCCCCCTGGCCATGGCTGTCCTGTCAAGTTTAGAGATACCCGAGAGTCCAGAAGGACACCCAGATTGCGAGCCCTCTCTGCGGGGTCAATGTCTCACCCCCGATGGTCAGAGATGGCATCAGCTGACTATACCATGACGCCAGAAGCCACAGCCACTCAGTCTTGGATGTGTTGAGTCGAAGCCTGTTCCTCCCCATCCAGACTCGCATGGCCTCCAGACACCGGGACATCACTTCCACGGCATCATTGGGGTGGTCCGGGGTAGAGATGCACAGCTGAGTGCCATCAGCGTACTGATGGAACTCCACCCCAAAACCACGAATGATCTCACCCAATGGCTTCATATAGATATTGAACAGGAGGGGTGAGAGGACCAAAACCTGTGGGACCCCACAAGTGAGGCCGCTTGAGTCGACCTCTGTCCCGCTGCCAACATGAACTGCGACCGGTCAGAAAGATAGGAGGAGAACCACCGTAAAACGGTGCCCCCAACCCTCTCAACCGGTGCCACATGATACCATGGTCAATGGTATCAAAAGCCGCTGAGAGATCTAACAGGACCAGGATAGATGAACAACCTCTATCCCGGGCCCTCCAGAGATCATCAACCAATGCGACCAATGCTGTCTCCATGCTGTACCCAGACCAAAAGCCGGACTGGTGCGAGTCCAGATAGACAGCTTCATCCAGGTGCCGAGGGAGTTGTCGTGCCACCACACTCTCAACAACCTTCGTGATAAAACGAAGGTTGGAGACAGGACGATAGTTGGCCAAAACAGCCAGATCAAGAGAGGGCTTCTTGAGGAGGGGCCTCACCACCGCCTCTTTCAAGGTGGCCAGCAGAAACCCCTCCCTCAAAGAAGCGTTGATAATTCCCTGGAGCCAGTCTCGTGTGACCTCCCGGGAGGCCAGTACCAACCAGGAGGGACACGGGTCCAATAAACATGTGGTGGTGTTCAGCCGCCCCAGCACCCTGTCCATGTCCTCGGGAGTCACAGGATCGAACTCCTCCCAGATGACATTCTCAAGACCTGCCTCCTTCAGCTCGTCTGAACTAGTCCAGTCGGAGGCCAACCCGTCCCGAATCTGATCGATTTTATCGTGCAGATAACGCCCAAAATCCTCCACTCGACCCTGCAAGGGAGCATCCCGCGCCCTCAGATGAAGAAGGGAGCGGGTCACCCTAAACAAGGTGGCTGGTCGGTTATCTGCAGACGCGACAAGAGCGGAGAAATAATTATGTCAGTCGAGTCGTGGGTCAGGGTCTCAGGTATCGGCCCAAGCTCCATCTGGAACCTCTCAGGGTCCATCAGGCGCCTGGGGCGGAACCATCTCACCGATTCCAGTTCCACCTCCCTGCGATGGGGTGCAGCGGTTGGAAAGTCGAGCCGAAGGAGAGAGTGATCTGACCATGACAGGGGTTCAATGACTATTTCCCCTAAATCAAGATCACTCAACCACTGGCCAGAGACAAAAGCAAGGTCCAGTGTGTGTCCTCCAGTGTGGGTGGGGTCATGAATTAACTGAGTCAGGTCCATGGCCGTCATGGAGGCCATGAACTCCTGTGCCATCTCAGATGTCTCACCTACCGATGGCAGGTTGAAATCCCCCATGACTAACAGCCTGGGGGTACCAACCACCACCTCGGCTATCACATTGAGAAGCTCGGGTAGGGCTGCTGATACGTAGCGGGGAGCCAGGTACACAATCAGCAAGCCCAGCTGCCTCCTATGACCCCACTTCACACAGAGGGACTCACATCCAGCTATCAGAGGCACAGTGGTCTCCCTCGGATCCAGACTCTCCTTTATAACAACCGCCACCCCCCTACCCCGACTCTGGGCTCTTGGCTGGTGAAATGCACGGTAACCCAGTGGGCACATTTCAACGAGGGGCATCCCCCCTCTTGGCCCAACCAGGTCTCCGTAATGCCCACCAGGTCCGCACCCCCCTCCAAAACTAGATCGTGGATGAGGGGAGCTTTACTGATCATGGACCTGGCGTTACACAACAGCAGCCAAAGACCTAGGCCCTGAGATCCTAAGCCCCCTGGGCCACAAGGGGAGCCATGAAGGCCGGAGCGTGTCACCGCTCGAAGACAGCAAGTGCGCTCTCCCCTTACATGATATGGCCCTCGGCTCCCGCCATACCTGCCCCTCCCACTCACAGTGCAGAAGGAATAACCCTCTTTTGGACAGACCTTCACCCCCTCCCCAATTTTAGACCCTACACCCTCCCCGCCAAGGCCCCTAGCCAGCCTAAAAACATTCCCTGGTGGGTTTTCCCCAACACCCACCACCCTAATTCTAGATTCACCCTCCCCCTCCCTGGGACCCCTTAAAACATAAATTAAATTTTTTACTAAAAACCCCTTAGTTTCCGCTTCTGCCACCTCTCTTGGTTTATGAACCCATTCTTCTTCTTCTTCTTCTTCTTCTTCTTCTTCTTCTTCTTCTTCTTCTTCTTCTTCTTCTTCTTCTTCTTCTTCTTCTTCTTCTTCTTCTTCTTCTTCTTCTTCTTCTTCTTCTTCTTCTTCTTCTTCTTCTTCTTCTTCTTCTTCTTCTTCTTCTTCTTCTTCTTCTTCTTCTTCTTCTTCTTCTTCTTCTTCTTCTTCTTCTTCTTCCACACACTTAGGTCCCCCTTGGATATCCAATATATTTGAATTATAGTATTCCCCCCCCCCCCAGCCCTTGATGGCCACTCCTGACAGATTATCTTTCACCTATTTTAGAAATAAAGAGGTCAGATCTTGCTCACCAAATGTTGGCTTTCAAAGTCATATTGGGATTTGAAAGCACTTTGCCAATGACAGCTGAACCCAGTCTGAGAGGCAGATGATTAGCCCCGGGGGATATCAGATTTATGTAGCAAAGAAAAGGGCAGCAAACAGAAGACAACAGGGGACATCCAGGTGAAGAAGCTGTTGTCAGGAATCAAAGCAAGTTTCCTCCTTCTTCTTTCTACTGTGTACCAGCTTGGAACAAAGAATGCCAGCAGGCAGCAACCAGATCCAGGAAATCTCCCCCACCCCCACCCCATGGCATTTCGTTTAAAAAAAGAAATTTGAAATGGGAAGGTTTTTGTTCATTTCAATAAGTACTGAAAATCAAGCTGCCAGGAGAATGTGTGGAGATGGAGCCCTACGCCTCTCCTTTGTGAGGGAAAGGGGAATATTTTAATATGACGATAAGCCATTAGATGCTATGGCAGAATTGTACTGTGGCATTGTGCAGTTACAAAGAATGAGGAATGAGGAAATTATTGGGAATGAAGGAAATGGCTCCATATCTTCTTCCTATAACAATAAAGGAAATGTCAGCCATGATGGAGTTCAAGGCAAGGAAGAAAAAGAATTGGCCAGGTTAATGTTTTTAATGTTCTAAATAGTGCCTCTGGGAAAACTGATCAATTTAACAAGAGCTCCCTGAAACAAGAGAGGGGGAGGCAGGGAGGGGAGGGAGAGGAAGAGAGAGAGAGAGAGGGAGGGAGGGAGGGAGGGAGGGAGGGAGAGAGAGGGGATATTTATCCTTATGTTGGGTTGATAATATATATAAGCTAGTATTCTTAAAGAGTATATGTAGCTTTAAGAACTATGTTGAATTCTAATTGGCTATGCTTCTCAGCTCTACCATAAAAGGAAGCTCAGAAACACAGTCCATTTCCTTTTAAATTCCCTTTGATTCCTGTGTTTACTGTTTGCCGCTGAGGAACTGAAGCTGAAGCTGAAGACTGAAAAAAGAAGTATTTGTTTTGCATCACTGTAAGATAATTCTGTGTTTGGTGAAGGACTGTTATTGTTTTGAGAAGTTAGTAGCACTGGTCGGAAGAAGTATTTTAGTTGCTACAAAGTAAAGACTATTTATTTTCTTACTATCACTGTTTTAAAGTTTATGTGTGGTTAAAGCAACTTATCTCTTTACTGTCCGGTGTATTACACTATTCCACATTTATTTTCAAACACTGGTTACGGGATCAGAGTTGTAACACTGGTTCTGAACCCAGAGTTGCTAACAGAGAGAGAGGGAGGAAAGGAGGGAGGGAGAGTTGTTTTTAGATGCCAAAATAAAAAGCAAGGATCAGAAACATTGTTCTTTTGGGCGCACAATATTTGCTATGGTGGCAAATATCTGTAGCTCAGGTGTCGGATGAGGGTAAAGGTTCATTCTCCAAGCTTGTGGGTTGGTTGCCAAACATTTCATTACCAGGCTAGGTAACACTTTCAATGGAGTTTAAAGGAAGTCGGTGTCAGTGTTCTGTTTATAAGGGTTTAGGGGTGGGTGTGTCAAGTGAAGGTCTTTGAGAATTGGGATGGAATTGCTTGTGAAGTGAGGCACTCCAGAAGAAATTCCATCAACAGATACATTGACCTATAGCTAGCCAACGAACCCCTCAGAATCTAAACCAACCACACAGCCAACCAGAGACATCATCAACCTTCAACCAACTTATGCAATTCCCCCACCACCACCTACGCTCTCACACACCAGCAGTTCACCTCCCAACCTGAGATAATCTCCTTATCACAAGACCCATCACAAAATGCACAGATGACTCACAGATGATTCATCACAAGACCTGTCACAAGACCCTCACTTCACACACCCACACCTGAGCCCTTATAAGCAGAACATTGACAACACCCTAAACTCCACTGAAGATGTTACCTAGCCTAGTAATCAGTGGCGGGATTCAAAATGTTTTACTACTGGTTCTGTGGGCGTGGCATGGTGGGTGTGGCTTGGTGGGCATGGCAGGGGAACAATACTGCAAAATCCCCATTCCCTCCCCACCGCACTAACCTGCTTTCCAGCTCCATTCTCCTGTGCAGGACAACAAAAGGAGACCCAGTCAAACAACTGGGACTCAGGAGGCTGCGAATAGATGGGGGCAGGGGCAGTCAGAGATGGTATTTGCCGGTTCTCCAAACTACTCAAAATTTCTGCTACCGGTTCTTCAGAACTGGTCAGAACCTGCTGAATACCACCTCTGCTAATGAAATGTTTGGAAACCAATCCACAAGCTGAGAGAACGAACCTTTACCCTCACGCAGTATTGTTCAAGTAACTGTTAATGGTGCATGGAAATCCAACTTGGTGAGAAATGTCAGCATATCTTTAAAAAGCATTAAAAGAGTAAACATACAGTCTGCATAGGTTCTAAGCATCATCATCATATAAAATGTTAACTTTTGCTAGAACTCTAAATGAGATGACCTCACAGGAGGATATTATTTAATCCTTTTGTGTTTCCTCCTCTTTCCAAGACTTTGGAAAAAGTGCCTGCTGCAAGCCGGCAAACAAATCAACCCTCTTTAAAGCAAGTTTGAGCTTGGGCAACAGATGTCAGTCGCTTCTTTTTCTGCAGTCTTCTCTTCTCTACTCCGTCCTGAAGGGCTTGTCTCTGTGCTAGCGCTGCAAGAAGCTTGAGTGGGTGAAAAGGGCATCCGGTGAGAAAGAACTGCAGTGCGAAGTACAGATTTTTATAAAGAGTTTTCAGCTTGCTTCAGTATTTATTTATTAATTATGTAGATGCATCTACCCTGCTTCCCAAGCGAGGGAATGGTTCCCAACGGGACTTGCAATAAAGAAGACAAAACACCTACAACATAACCAAGCAAGTTAATAATACCAGAAAGAAGTGGTGCAATAAAGCAAAGGTAGAATATTGGTTAGCTCCATAAAACGGGGTCACCAAAGCCATCTCAAGAGAAGAACGTAAGTTTCTTTCTAAACACAGGGACTGAGCAAATGGATTCAGTAGGGCTCAGTGCCAATGAAAATTCTCTGACTGGTGTGGATGGAGCAAAAAGTTGCTTCTTTTTGATACCTCTTAAGACAATGGATGGAGCATCTGGGAGAAGATGCTCCTTCAGCTGAACCACTTTAGGGATGGGACTTCAGTAGACTTCAGGAACAGTTTGTTTACCATTTTGCAGGATAGATTTCAAGGACAATAGCTAAAGTACTCCAGAAAGTTAGGCATATCTTACCCTTAGGGGTAGACAACCTGATTATTCCCAGATATTTTGTGCAAACATTCTCATATTAACTAGTGGCCATGCTGGCTCCTGCTGATAAGAGTTAAAGCCCAAACATATTGCTAAGCTTGGCAGGCTTAACCTTGAGATGGATTGTGGCCAATAAAGGCCTTTTTTTTGCTCTCTTTTTAAAAAAAAGATATTGAAATCCACTAAGCAGCTAGTGAGATGGAAAATGCTAAGGAAAATAACTGACATCAGTATGAAGGTTTGGAAACACAAGAAATTGGTACAGTCTACAGCTTTTCAGGAATGTTCCAAAAGTTCTCTACAGACCTCTTCAGATGCCTCTACTTTTCCCCCACCCCACCACCAGTGGTGGGTTCCTACTGGTTCAGACTGGTTCGGCTGAACTGGTAGTAGCTGGAACTGGCAGCCACGCCCTTAAACTGGCCTGCCCTGCTCCAGAACTGGTTCTCCATCTTGTTTTTGGTTTCTGTGCATACGCAGAGCAATTTTAGTTGTACTGTGCATGCGTGCACGGTGTGCCCCTGAGCGAACCGGCAGAAGTCTCTGCCAGAACCCACCCCTGCCCGCCACCCTTTATGCTTCTGGCCTTTTAGTGAGCCTCGACCATTGTATGACTTCTTCAGGGGTCTCATCTTCCATTACGTCACTTCCAGGTTTCCTCACAAAACCCAACAACAGTACTTTTTAGAAAGAAGCAGCTATTGAATCAGATGGCTTCCCCATCACTGGGCTTCTTCCTGCCCTTGACACTGTTTTTCCCCACTTCTCTTTCTAATGGGCTACAATTCTCCATTTTCTCTTGCCTGCCTGATAGCGTAAGCAGGAGGGACCATTTGAAAGGCGTGGAGAAAGAAGGAGCTATTGCGATTCAGGTCAAACCAAGCTGGCCACCCTTCCACATGCAAAAAAAGCCCCTTTCTCTCCATTTAACTGTCAGTAAGATCACCCTCTTTCTCTTGCGAAGACTTCTGCTTTCGTAACCTGAGAGTGAGGGTCGGGGAGAAGCCATTTAAGAGAATCAAGAATGATGGGGAACAAAAGGGCCACTGGGATGCAGCTATTATGATGGTCCCTCCTGTTGATGGAGACTGAAGAGGTCCACTTGGACAGTCAATATTGAGAAAATTTACTTTTCAGATTAGGGACAAAGATGGTCATTTGGATTTAGTTCCATTTTTCATGCCATTTCCTTGTGTGTTTGAGAATTTCTGAATACTTTGCATTAATATGTGACAGGTTGCATTAAGGTATCTCCTAATAGGAACATGTTTAATGCTCACTTATGCCAGAGACACCTTTTTTGAAAGCTGATGGAGATTCTCAGTCATCCAGATCATGGTTGCCCCAAAGGTGCTTTTTCAAAACTGGACTTCCTTTGTTTTTCCTTGAAGACATTTCACTTCTTATCTAAGAATCTTCTCCAGTCAGAACTGAAGAGGTTTCTTGGATGAAAAGTGAAAGTTTTTGAGAAAAAACAAAGAAAGTCCAATTGCCTTTCAAAAAAGCATCCCTGGGATTTATTGAAAGCAATTTCACCTGAAGTAATAGATTATGGGCACTATTTTCATATTCTATGATTTTTTTATGCTGCACACATTTCCCTATTGTATGGTCTGCATTTTCTTAATTGGAGAACTGTGTGGAATTCCCTTGCAACAATTTGACATTCAGACATGTAGGGTGATTTCAGTTTGATGGACAGCTGTACTTACTAGTTTAGTAATTCTTTTCGAGGGCTTAAAAACTGAGCCTGTGAAAGGTAGATGAAAAAGTGCTAATCATGAATGACATTTAGGAGGCTGATACTGCAGCTTACAGTAGATATACCACATAAATGGTAAACAGGACCCCCAAAGGAGTGTTTTCTCATTCTATTCATCCTCATGTTGAGCATGTAATGAGGTATGATTGGCATTGTAAACAGCCCTGGGTCAAATCTTTATGCTTGATGGAGTTTGCAACAAACAAACGTCTATTTGGGAAGACACCAGATTTTGTATAAAACATCTAGTTGACTTTCAAAAATCTGATTTTAACATAAAAACAATGTACTATATTTAAACATTCAGTGCCTTTTTTTATACAATCCACAATCAAAATGGCAATAGCATCAGCTGCTGTCTGATTTGCCTTTAATTTGAAGAGTTTATACAAATAGCGTTCTGACTTAATAAAAGTTTGCCAGGAAGGTGCACTCAGCAGAGTTCATTTGAACTTGTGAATTGACCATTAAAGTGTAGTTTCAAGAAATAACCGAAGAAGAAACTTCAATGTTTCATCAGGTACGCCTGATGCGCCAATTGCGCCCCTTACTGGACCGGGGTGCCTTACGCACAGTCACTCAAGCACTCGTCACCTCTCGACTCGACTACTGTAATGCTCTCTACATGGGGCTTCCCTTGAGGTGCACCCGAAAGCTGCAGCTAGTCCAGAATGCAGCCACGCGGGTGATTACGGGAGCGGCTAGACACTCCCACATAACACCAATCCTGCGCGAGCTGCACTGGCTTCCTGTGGTCTTTCGGGTGCGCTTCAAGGTTTTGACGACCATTTTTAAAGTGCTCTATGGCTTGGGACCTAGTTACATGCGAGACCGTCTCCTGCCCCATACATCCCTTAGACTGATACGCTCCCACAGAGAGGGCCTTCTCAGGGTGCCGTCGGCCGGACAATGCCGACTGGCGACACCCAGGGGGAGAGCCTTCTCTGTGGCGGGCCCAGCCCTTTGGAACGACCTACCCCCTGAACTTCGCACCATCTCCGACCTCCGCCTCTTCCGCAAGTGTCTAAAGACACACTTGTTCCATCTAGCCGGCCTAGCGTAACCCCAAATGACTCTTAGATAGTTTTAAATTTTGGGAATTTTAATTTGGTTTTAGCACAGGGTTTTTATCGAATAAGTTTTTTAAATTTTTATGTATTTTGTATGTATTTTAGTATGCCTGTGCGCCGCCCTGGGTCCGTTTGGAGAAGGGCGGGGTATAAATTTAATAAATAAATAAATAAATAAATAAGGAACAATGGACCCCTTCAAATTGTATGGCAGCTGAAATAAATAGCAGAGTCTGGGGTGGAAACGGGCAGTTTTTGTAGGATTCTGGTTAGAAAACAAATCAAATCAAATTAAATGGCTTATGGTTTATTTATAATCTGAATGAGCATTCCAGTATGTATCACTTTACCTTTTTTTTTTTGGTTGCCCATTGTCTTTGGAGAATGTTGAATCTATCCTATTGATCAGACCAAACCACGATAATCAGGAGTATCTTTTCCTGAAACTGGATTTTAGTTTTAAAAAGTCTACAAGAACTAACCTTTATGAGTTGGCAAGACTTGGAACATTTGGGTCAGTCAGAGTCATCAGTTAATAATGCCCAATCATTGGGTATGGTAGTAAAAACAATATCCTAATACATTACAAAGGGTTCCTTGCCTATTTTGTTCTGAACTTTATATAATTTAGCATCTTCAGCAATTCAGATGATGCCATTGCTTATCCCCATTTCCAGATCCTGTAGCACTAGCAATAGCACTTAGACTTATATACCATTTCACAGTGCTTTACAGATCTCTCTGAGTGGTTTACAGAGTCAGCATTTTGCCCCCAACAATTTGGGTCCTCATTTTACCAAACTCGGAAGTATGGAAGGCTTAGTCAACCTTGAGCTGGTCAGGATCGAACTCATGACAGGGAGCAGAGTGAGCCTGCAATACTGCATTCTAACCACTATGCCACCATGGTTCTTTTATGAATCTTTAGAGACAGATTTAATTTAAAAAATGAGAGTCTGGTTAAACAATGTCTATTAGATCACTCCTATCCATTTGTTTGGGAGGCTATTAGTAAGACAACATTTGCTAATAAAAAAACCCCATGTTGATTAACTTGTTGTTTAATATCTCTTTTCCTCCCAAAAATCTATATGGTAGCTAAGAGTCAACATCAACTTGAAAGCATAAAATTATATTTCTTTTCTTTAGTACAACTTTTAATACCATTCTGTCATGGCCTCTGCCCTCTGAAATAGTGGCTCCCAACATGATAATGTTCCCCAAGTCTCTAAAATTCTAGTTATTCTCTGAGGCTTTGGAATAGAATAGCCATACGTTCCTGTCGAGTTTATACATGAACTGTTTTTCTATTTTATTGTTTCCTCCTTTTTAAAGTGCAAGCCATCTGGAGCTGTCTGCAGGGCAGCCTCTAAATTGTATGATGAAATAAAAATAAGCTTTCCAATCATTCACTTAGAAGGATGTTCTGCTGAATGGGTGCTCTACAGAATCTTTTAAAACCATTTCTGCTATACTGGCTGCTTTACATTAGAGGTTGCTCAAAGGCATCAGACAGACCGACAGACCCAAAATTTCACAATAGAGAGTTTGTGAACTCTTTGACAGGTACGTTATCCAAGTGATAACTTTTCATTTTCTCAGTTTAATATTATATAATATTAATATAATATAAAGGTAAAGGTTCCCCTTGCAGATATGTGCTAAATGTTCCTGACTCTAGGGGGGCGGTGCTCATCTCTGTTTCAAAGCCAAAGAGCCAGTGCTGTCCAAAGACGTCTCTGTGGTCATGTAACTGGCATGACTAAATGCCGAAGGCGCACGGAACGCTGTTATCTTCCCACCAAAGGAAGTCCTTAATTTTCTACATGCATTTTTACATGCTTTGAAACTGCTAGCTGGGACAAATAATGGAAGCTCATTCCGTTCCGTGACGCTAAGGATTCGAACCGCCGAACTGCCAACCTTTCTGATCAACGAGCAGATAATAATATAGAAATTTAATATTTTTTTATCATTCAAGCTTATCTCCTGAAAGAATCAGTGCAGACCTTACATCTTGTGAAGAGAGGCAAAACAGGCAACAAATCTGCCCTGCAACCTCTTTATTTGACTTGATCTACTTATTATTCAATAGTACAACAAATCCATATGTGGTTTTCTGATTCCTATGCATATGAGCATATTGTAAGCAATACACTACTGAAGTCTGCTGCTGTGGCCTAGAGGTGGAGCTCTCGCCTCCCAATCAGGAGGTTGTGAGTTCAATCCTAGTTAGAGGCAGATGTAGGGTCTCCTTCTTGGGCAGGGTCTGGACTAGATGACCTGCAATGTCCCTTCCAACTCTGTTAAATTGGCTGGAATATTTTTTTTTTGGCATCTCTTGTTGATTGCATTTATTTTGTGCAAGTCTGCATTGCTTCTTCTCACTCAGCTGTTTTACTGAAAGGAGACTTTCAGTACTTCTTTCCATAGCTTTATTTATTCTACTCATGGACCTGGAACTGATAATAATATCCCTGTCCTTTATTCTTGCCTAGGTTCTATGATCATGGCCATACATAACTCTCAAGTATTTTGGAGATAATGTGCCCTTCTAAATTTTTAATATTATACAGCACTTGCTTCATTTTGAAATCAAATGTGACTGAGCTGGATATAACCAGTCATTTTTCAATTGAATGAAAATGACTTTTGATAGATCCAAGACATGATTCTCAGCAGGTTAAATGATATTCACATCCTGCACTAGAGTCAACATATAGGAGGGAATTCAAGACTGATTCCTCTTAGGTTTATTCAGTCATCCATTCTTCTGGTACATTATTATTATTGATGTTGTTGTTGTTAAATTTATTTGCTAATGTTATGGTTCAAGGTGATTCTGAGCAGCTTACAATAAAATAAAATAAACAAATATCCAACAATTATAAATATGAAAACATTAAAATACCAAAAAATAAGCTAAAAATATAAAGGCTTTGGAGGGGAGAGGTAGGGGTGCTTTCTCTGTTAGTGCAGCCAACAACTTCTCCTTTGTCCATGCTGCCACATTCTGGACCACTGTAGCTTCCACATAGTCTTCAAGGGTAGCCCCATGTAGAGTGTGTTGCAATAGTCCAAGCAGAAGATGGCAAGCTTGGGAGTGACGGAGTGCCCAGACTGAAGAAAGGAAAAGCCAAGAAGAAATAGAATGGAGGCAAAAAGTCATGGGAAGATGGTGAAAAAGGTGGCATTGTTTATTATTGCATAAAAGGCTTGGCTGTTCAAGAACATCTGGAGAGTTCAGGACAGTGGGCCAGATTGGTGGCACTCTAAATTTTGACAGGTTTCTGTCTGCTCTAAGATCAATCAGAAAAGGGACTTTTCCAGTTAGCTCCAACTATCATTATATCAGTGGTGGGATTCAAATAATTTAACAACCGGTTCTCTGCCCTAATGACTGGCTGGGTGGGAGTGGCCAGGGGATGTGACAGGCAGCACTCGGCCTTCTGCACCCCCTGGGAATAAAAACAGGCTGTGTGTGGGATCCACCATGCCCCATATGCCCCGTTTCAGGCCTAGTAGGCCTTCCTGCACTTACCTGGGAGTCAAAACGGGGCACATGGGGACTCCTGGAAGAGATAGGGCAGAAAGGGGGTGGGACCAGCCAGAAATTTAACAAATGGTTCACCTGAACCGGTCTGGACTGGCTGAATCCCACCACTGATTATAGTATTACAACTGGGGAAGGA